>OZ024754.1:37017236-37044736 GCA_964016885.1 Eledone cirrhosa
AGATCTACAGACCATTACTTCCTTTCTCTCCTGGTTGCAGACTAAACCAGCTTCATGAACCAACAACAAAAATAACATTGTCACCCTTTGCAACTCGTGGTAATATGTTTATTGTTCTTTTTGACTCAAGTGAAGTAAACCTTTATATATAAAGTAAATCAGCCATTCTTGTTATTTCATCTAACAATTGTTAGAATCCTTCTAATAACTGTGTTAATCCATCTAACAATATCTTACTTATACCCTTTGTTAAAGGAGTCTCACGCCATGACCCCCACCACACACTCCCTGCAAAATATATACATAATATACATACATATATATACACATATACATACATATATACATATATATATATATATACAAATACATACAAATACACATATGTACAACTACATACATATATACAAATACATATATATATACATATACACAAACAAACACACACATACATACACACAAACAATCACACACACACACACATTTATATACATACACAAACATCACACACGCACACTTATATACATACACACAAACAAATATCACACACACACACACATATACATACATACACACACACATACATACAAACAAACATCACACACACTTATATACATAAACAAACAAACATCACACACATATATGCATACAAACAAACATCACACACACACACACACAAACAAACATCACACACACACATATATATATATATATATATATATATAGTGAAACTATTAAAAGCTGACACTAGCAGACGAACAGGCGAATGAGAGACGAGATGGTATATCGATGATACAAACATGGTTACATGATCAACACAAATTCCGCTGGTCATCGACTCTCAAAACTGACAGTAATACTCGCCTATTCTGAGTCACAATGTCTAACAAGATAACGTGTGTGTGTGTGTGTGTGTGTGTGTGTGTGTGTGTGTGTGTGTGTGTGTATGTGTGTGTGTATGTGTGCGTGTGCGTGTGCGTGTGCGTGTGCGTGTGCGTGTGTGTGTGTGTGTGTAAGTTTGTTCCGAGTTCAATCGAGGGTAACCACAGTAAGTAAGGTACTCAATTCATAGCAGAGTGTATACATTTAATATAGAAATGGCTTCTACAGGACTAGAACTGTTTCATTCGGAAGAAATCATCAGGAAGCCCTGCTGATTTCTCCCAAATGAGACAGTTCTAGTCCTGTAGAAGCTATTTCTATAATATATATATATATAGTGACGAAACATAAGCCAATTGCATGAACTCATAATCCTTTATTTACTGCTATATATATTTCGATGATAGCCATTGAATGGCTATGACCTCATCAGGCAGTTAGTCAGTTCTTAGATATGCCAGCTCTGTGTTTATGGTATCAGAGCCTTGGGACATATATATATATATATAACCAAATGAAAAGGATATGTATATATATATAATGTGTGGATTCCCGATAGGTATAGGGAGGTGACCACAGTTAAAAAGGGTACGCAATACGTTAGTGGAGTATAGGCGTCTTTATTTTATTTAGAAATGACTTCTACAGGACTAAAACTGTTTCATTCGTTACGTCCCTTTACGGACTGAGTTCAAATCCCGCCGAGGTTAACTTTGCCTTTCATCCTTAGGGGGTCGATAAAATAAAGTACCAGTAATGTACTGGAATAATTGCTGGCCTTGTGCCAAAAAGTAGAAACAATTATATATATATATAAGTTTATCCCGAGTTCAATCGGGGGTAAACACAGTAAGTAAGGTACTCAATACATAGCAGAGTGTATATATTTAATATAGAAATGGCTTCTGCGGGACTAGAACTGTTTCATTCGGGAGAAATCATCAGGAAGCCCTATATATATATATATAATGCATATGTGGTAATTGTAAAAGGAGCTGGACTTTTTCCCTTTATTTTCGAATATTATTCTTTGGCAATAGGTACGATATATATTCATAAGAAATAGTGGGTGTTGTTATCTCTCGTTTATCTATTACACACAGCATAGCAGTATTTATCCATTATCAAACTCAGCTCTCTCTCTATATATATATATATATAATGTGTGGATTCCCGATAGGTATAGGGAGGTGACCACAGTTTAAAAAATGTACTCAATGCGTTAATCGAGTGTATGCGTCTTTATTTTATATAGAAATTACTTCTACAGGACTAGAACTGTTTCATTCGTATGAAAGTATTCTTTCCTGATGATTTCATGCGAACGAAACAGTTGTAGTCGTGCAAAAGTAATTTTCTATAATATATATATATATATCTCGACAGTCGATCGACTATATATATACATATCGACAGTCGATCGATTATATACCTATATATATATAAACACACACTTACATATCGACAGTCGATCGACTATAAATATATATATATATACGAGAAAAGTCAACAAGGAAAAAAAAAAAATACAATACAATGATTATATATATATATATATAAAGGAACGATCGACTTTCGTCAAATCGGACCGAGGGAACAGTGTTTCCGTTGGTCTTTCCAATTGCTAATACTATCTATCGGTCGCAACTCCAGGTAGAAGGAGCAACGTGAAATAAAGTGTCTTGCTCAAGGACATAACGCATCGCCTGGTCCAGGAATCGAACTCACAACCTTACGATTGCGAATCCAATTCCCTAACCACTCAGCCACACGCCTTCATATATATATCTAGATATATATATATATCTATATATATATATATATTAATTTAACGCGTGATATATTAAGACAATATTCCTCACGTTATATGCGTCTGCTAATAAACACACAGGGATTGATTCTTGCCAAAGTGCTCGGATATGAAGATGGGATTGTATTTTAAAGTTGAGATGTGTAAAATATATAAATCGAATGTTTCTGCAACTGACAGTCGTTCGATCTTTCGATCTACCTTAACAAATCAACAGAAGGCAAAACTGAAAGCAGAGTTTTATAAAACAAGAAAATACTGCTCAATAATAAATAATATATATTGAAAATATAGAAGAAACAGACAACCACAACAGTGAGGAAGAAGCTTTCTGAACACACACAATACATATATTATATATATATATATATATATGTACACATACACCCATATATATATATACATACATATATAAATCTAAATATGAGTATACACACACCCATATATATATACGGAAAGAGAGAGTATACAGACACCCATATATATATATATATGGGTGTGTGTATACTCATATTTATAATATATATATATATATATAAATGAGTATACACACACCCATATATCCATATATATATAGAAAGAGAGTATACACACACCCATATATATATATATATATATGGGTGTGTGTATACTCATATTTATTATATATATATATATATATATACACACATATATATATACATATAAATATGAGTATACACACACTCATATATCCATATATATATATATATAAATATGCGTATACACACACCCATATATCCATATATATATATAAATATGAGTATACACACACCCATATAGATATATAGTGTGTGTGTCAGAGAGGGAGGGAGGATGTCATATTTCACTTACCTAGAAGTACACGCAAATGTTTTAACCTGGTTGGAGGATCTTTTTTGTTATCCAACACTTTCTGCGCCGACTTCTTAATATCTCCATGGGCGGTTTTTCTGAACATGGACAAAGCCGACATCTAGCATTTAAGATTCACAATTCATTTTTCATTATAATCACTAAGCGACACTGTCTAACATTCCAACAATAACAAATGGCGGCCTAGCTATATGAGCATGCGTAATGGTCGCATACAAGTCCCACAACTCTTGCTGCACCGTCACTGTAAAAGTTCTGTTTTTGTGTTCGCTCGTCTCTTTTTCCAGTCATTTCTCCTTAATTATGACTGATAATTACGTAAATTAGCTTTTTCTTTTTCGTTTAAATTTCAACCATATTTAAATAAATTTTATTCTGCTAACGTAATATCTATGTTGTCCTTAAAATGTAATGGTGAGTACCATAATCCACAGGTAGTCATGTCTTCTATATAGAGATCAGCTCGGTATGACAAATCTCTCTCTTCAATGCAAGTTGTAACGAAGGAGAATTGAACTCTCTTCAATGCAAGTTGTAACGAGGGAGAATTGAACACAGAATGACAAGCTAACAAAACATTTGTTAGTTGTGTGTAGGTACGTGTTAGTTGTGTGGTTAGAGTGTTGGATTAACAATCGTGAGGTTGCAAGACTGGATGGTATGTTATGTACTTGAGCAAGATACTTTATTCCACGATGCTCTTTCTGCCAGGAGTTGCCGCCGGTAGATAGTATCAGCAATGGAAGTATTGTTTCCTTGGCCCAATTTGACGATTTCCAGAACCGAACTCTCAGTCAGTGAAAGGAAGCTGCAGTAGAAGATCTGGACAAAGGTAGTGAGTGGATCTGAAAACGTTGGAAGTGACAAAGGAATGAAGTAGGTAGGGGGAATCTATGCTGGAAGAAACCTGTTCAACCCATGCTAGCTTAGAAAAACAGGCATAAAAATATAACGATGATGCTGATGGTTATAGCTAGCAACAGTGAGTTGTTCTCTATATGTAGTCATCATCATCATTTTAATGTACACTTTCCCTGCAAGCAAGGGTTGGATGGGCCTACATAGACCAAGTCAGTGCTGAATCAGTGGCTACTGATCTCCCAGACAAGCCAGGGATCTGTTGTCTTGGTTATGTAGTCTAGTGCTGGGCTTGCTGTGAGGTTTTGGGCTTTGTAGTTGTGGTCTCAACAACTAACAAGGTAAGAGATTGGAGTGAATGTTTATTTGTGAGGTTGTCTGATTGTATGTAAGGAACCAAACTACAAGTGTATATAAACAAGGCATCTATTTTTGTTAGTCACAAACCAGCAGATAACCTACCCATTCCTCAGTAGACTGGTTTCTTGTAGGAAGTAATTGGCCTAAAAGATTACCAGATAGCATACCCATTCCTCAGTAGACTGGTTTCTTGTAGAAAGTAATTGGCCTAAAAGATTACCAGATAGCATACCCCTTCCTCAGTAGACTGATTTCTTGTAGGAAGTAATTGGACTGAAGACTACCAGATAGCATACCCCTTCCTCAGCAGGCTGGCCATTCATGAGATTGCATCTTGTAGATTCCTTGTGTGTTTTACTAATAGGGACCTCTGTCTTTTTGTATCCCCATTTTTCCAGTGACAGGTGGGATTTGAACTCAGAATACATAGAACTAGAAAAGATACTGCAAGGCATCCAACCTAATGCACTAACAGTTTTGGCAATCAACCACCCTGAACTGGTATTTTATATTATCAACTTCAAAGGGATGAAATGCAAAGTTGACCTTGGTAGGATTTGGATTGTTTACTTAGAACTGGAACAAATACCCCAAGCCATTTAATCCAACAGTCCAAGGACTCTGGTCATGGTTGTCATCATCACCATCACTGTTTTACATCCATTCTTCCATACTAGCATGGGTTAGATGGGTTGTCCTGTTGTGGGCTATGCCAGGTCAGGTGACCATGTCTTGCTCATACAGAAGTGATTTTGGCTTTATTTCTACAGCTGGATGCCCTTCCTAACACCAACCTCATTTACAGTAAGTACTGGGAGCCTTTTTTACCGTGGCGCCTACATAACCACTTTACAGTGTGGACTGGGTGCTTTTTTTTGTCGTGACACCTACACGACCACTTTACAGTGGGAGGGGTTGAGGGCATACTGACTATATGCTTCAGCTTGTACCCATGGAAAGTCGGGTCTTCTGGTGTATTTAACTTTTAATATCCTATAATGATTTAGCAGAAAATATGTTTAATATTTTTTAATGTGATGTAACCATATTTTTCAACAATGTCTTAACTCTTTAGCATTTACATTACTCTATATTTACTATTATATTTTCAGTGAAGGCTTTACCTCACATAATATTGAACCTATGCGATTTTGATATTATTTATTTTGAGAACAATACCTTAACATCAGTATGAGTAGCCGGTTACAGCCGGTTTGAACAGAAACAGATGAGAAAATTCTGGCTGGATATGGCTGGTTTAATAATGTGGTTTGTTAATTCAACTGTTTATAGTAAAAACTTAAATGTTTTTTTTATGAGACACAGTCAAAATGCTGTTTTGTACTTTTCAAAACTGTCTTCGTAATGTGGTTTCATGTGGTACAGGATCGACTTTTCATGTCAGTTTACTGAAATGGTTGAGGATTCCCAACTATCTCTGCTTCATACTTCAATAGACATTTCCTTGTTAACTTGAGCACAGAAAAGAAAAGCCCATAAAGGAAGGTTTGTTGGAAATTAACAAACATTGTTGTGAGGAATACAACACAAATAAATATACAGACTGAGTCTTTGGCAAGAGACAGAGAATGCTAATCATAACTTCTCAATGTAGAAAAAGAAAATATATAATATATAAAGAAAGGGTGTCATTAATTGAATTAACCCTTGGATTTGAACTCGGAAGGTATCAAACATTCCATTGCTTTCAAAATAATAAAAAAATATTCCTTTCTGAATTGTTGCGTAAAAAATGTAATATTTCCTCAGTTCTAAATAGTATTACAGAATTGGTTTGCTTTTACTTAGTAGTGAAGGGAGGGAGGTTAGTAACTATGACCATTTTTAGGGTCAATGAGACTGGTGCGTTTTGGGTTCAAATCCTGCTATCCCTTCCCTAACAGGCTGGCTTTTCACGGGAAGGAACTGACTGAAACGATCACCAGATTGTGTACCCCTTCCCCCACAGGCTGGCCCCAAAAGACCAGTAGATAGTATACCTTTCCCCCAACAGGCTGGCCTCTTGTGGAAAGGAACTGACCTAAGACCAGCAGATAGTACACCCCTCCCCAACAGGCTGGCCACTTGTGGGAAGGAACTGACCTAAGACCAGTAAATAGTACACCCCTCCCCAACAGGCTGGCCACTTGTGGGAAGGAACTGACCTAAGACCAGTAAATAGTACACCCCTCCCCAACAGGCTGGCCACTTGTGGGAAGGAACTGACCTAAGACCAGCAGATAGTACACCCCTCCCCAACAGGCTGGCCACTTGTGGGAAGGAACTGACCTAAGACCAGCAGATAGTACACCCCTCCCCAACAGGCTGGCCTCTTGTGGGAAGGAACTGACCTAAGACCAGTAGATAGTACACCCCTCCCCAACAGGCTGGCCTCTTGTGGAAAGGAACTGACCTAAGACCAGCAGATAGTACACCCCTCCCCAACAGGCTGGCCACTTGTGGGAAGGAACTGACCTAAGACCAGTAAATAGTACACCCCTCCCCAACAGGCTGGCCACTTGTGGAAAGGAACTGACCTAAGACCAGCAGATAGTACACCCCTCCCCAACAGGCTGGCCACTTGTGGGAAGGAACTGACCTAAGACCAGTAAATAGTACACCCCTCCCCAACAGGCTGGCCACTTGTGGAAAGGAACTGACCTAAGACCAGTAAATAGTACACCCCTCCCCAACAGGCTGGCCACTTGTGGGAAGGAACTGACCTAAGACCAGTAAATAGTATACCCCTCCCCAACAGGCTGGCCACTTGTGGGAAGGAACTGACCTAAGACCAGCAGATAGTACACCCCTCCCCAACAGGCTGGCCACTTGTGGGAAGGAACTGACCTAAGACCAGTAGATAGTACACCCCTCCCCAACAGGCTGGCCACTTGTGGGAAGGAACTGACCTAAGACCAGCAGATAGTACACCCCTCCAACAGGCTGGCCACTTGTGGGAAGGAACTGACCTAAGACCAGCAGATAGTACACCCCTCCCCAACAGGCTGGCCTCTTGTGGGAAGGAACTGACCTAAGACCAGTAGATAGTACACCCCTCCCCAACAGGCTGGCCTCTTGTGGGAAGGAACTGACCTAAGACCAGTAGATAGTACACCCCTCCCCAACAGGCTGGCCTCTTGTGGGAAGGAACTGACCTAAGACCAGCAGATAGTACACCCCTCCCCAACAGGCTGGCCACTTGTGGGAAGGAACTGACCTAAGACCAGCAGATAGTACACCCCTCCCCAACAGGCTGGCCTCTTGTGGGAAGGAACTGACCTAAGACCAGTAGATAGTACACCCCTCCCCAACAGGCTGGCCTCTTGTGGGAAGGAACTGACCTAAGACCAGTAGATAGTACACCCCTCCCCAACAGGCTGGCCTCTTGTGGGAAGGAACTGACCTAAGACCAGTAGATAGTACACCCCTCCCCAACAGGCTGGCCTCTTGTGGGAAGGAACTGACCTAAGACCAGTAAATAGTACACCCCTCCCCAACAGGCTGGCCTCTTGTGGAAGGAACTGACCTAAGACCAGTAGATAGTACACCCCTCCCCAACAGGCTGGCCACTTGTGGGAAGGAACTGACCTAAGACCAGTAAATAGTATACCCCTCCCCAACAGGCTGGCCACTTGTGGGAAGGAACTGACCTAAGACCAGCAGATAGTACACCCCTCCCCAACAGGCTGGCCACTTGTGGGAAGGAACTGACCTAAGACCAGTAGATAGTACACCCCTCCCCAACAGGCTGGCCTCTTGTGGGAAGGAACTGACCTAAGACCAGTAGATAGTATACCCCTCCCCAACAGGCTGGCCTCTTGTGGGAAGGAACTGACCTAAGACCAGTAGATAGTACACCCCTCCCCAACAGGCTGGCCTCTTGTGGGAAGGAACTGACCTAAGACCAGTAGATAGTACACCCCTCCCCAACAGGCTGGCCACTTGTGGGAAGGAACTGACCTAAGACCAGCAGATAGTATACCTCTCCCCCAGCTGACTGGCCTACTATAGGAAGTAATTGGCCTTAAAAAGGCAGCCATGAACATTCTCAAGTACCAATTGAAATATTTTCATATTTCTTACTCTGCCTTAACCCTTTTGTCATCAAAAGTCATTGGATAATAACTTAGCTAGAATATTTGTAGCATAGCTAAGCTCCACATTTTTAAACATTAGCAAAATCCCAGCTAATAGCTAAATATGGAAACAATGAAATTGAAAGAACGGTAAAGACAGCTCTTGTACGTTTGATATATCTACTTATTTCCTCAACCCTATCAGAATGAGAAGCTAAGTCAACAACAGGGGAATTCAAACAAAGGATAGTGAACAGATTTTGCCAAGTGGGCAACTAAATCAGTTACTTCTTAGTATATTTTAGAAAACAATAACAGGACTACATGGGTTTAGATAGTCTCCTACAAAGTTGCATCTCACAGACAATTTCTCAGGTATTTTAAATAGTGAGGCCCAAGACCTATCATGTTGGTGATGCAATTCACAGCTATGCAGGTTTAGTTGACCTACAAGGTTGTACCTCATAGGTATCTTGGGTGTTTTAATGATAAAGGGAAGCAATTTTTTTATTGTCATTACAACTCACATCTCTTTAGGTTTAGCTGTACCGCATAAGGGGTTGTATCTCACAGGTTTCTAATGTTTTAATGATAGGGGACCCTAATCAAATCATACAAACCCACTATGTCATTGTTACAGCTCACATCTCTTTAGGTTTAGCTGTACCACATAAGGGGTTGTATCTCACAGGTTTCTGTGTTTTAATGACAGGGGACCCTAATCATATCATACAAACCCACTATGTATGTAATTGTTACAACTCACATCTCTTTAGATTTAGCTGTACCACATAAGGGGTTGTATCTCACAGGTTTCTGTGTTTTAATGATAGGGGACCCTAATCATATCATACAAACCCACTATGTATGTAATTGTTACAACTCACATCTCTTTAGGTTTAGCTGTACCACATAAGGGGTTGTATCTCACAGGTTTCTGTGTTTTAATGACAGGGGACCCTAATCATATCATACAAACCCACTATGTAATTGTTACAACTCACATCTCTTTAGGTTTAGCTGTACCACATAAGGGGTTGTATCTCACAGGTTTCTAATGTTTTAATGACAGGGGACCCCAATCATATCATACAAACCCACTATGTAATTGTTACAACTCACATCTCTTTAGGTTTAGCTGTACCACATAAGGGGTTGTATCTCACAGGTTTCTAATGTTTTAATGACAGGGGACCCCAATCATATCATACAAACCCACTATGTAATTGTTACAACTCACATCTCTTTAGGTTTAGCTGTACCACATAAGGGGTTGTATCTCACAGGTTTCTGTGTTTTAATGATAGGGGACCCTAATCATATCATACAAACCCACTATGTATGTAATTGTTACAGCTCACATCTCTTTAGGTTTAGCTGTACCACATAAGGGGTTGTATCTCAGGTTTCTGTGTTTTAATGATAGGGGACCCTAATCATATCATACAAACCCACTATGTAATTGTTACAGCTCACATCTCTTTAGGTTTAGCTGTACCACATAAGGGGTTGTATCTCACAGGTTTCTGTTTTAATGATAGGGGACCCTAATCATATCATACAAACCCACTATGTATGTAATTGTTACAACTCACATCTCTTTAGGTTTAGCTGTACCACATAAGGGGTTGTATCTCACAGGTTTCTGTGTTTTAATGATAGGGGACCCTAATCATATCATACAAACCCACTATGTATGTAATTGTTACAACTCGCATCTATGCTAGTTTAGCTAGGCTCATACGAGGTGATAGATCTCATAGGAGGTTTCACAGGCGTTTTAATGATAAGAACATTAGTCCTATATCATAAAAAGCAATGTGAAATAAAATGTTTTGCTCTAGAACTCATGTCACCTGGTCCAGGAATCAAACCCACCACCATGTGATCATGACTCCAACATCCTAGCCACTAGACAGTGTATATCAGTTAATTGCCTGTCAATGAGATGTTTTATACAAATATTCTTAAATTTCTAATAAATTAATTTTTTTTAAATAATATTTTCCAAAATCTTCACTCCAGATATGCCATCTCTTTCTTGTATCTATTTCAGTTGATATGTTCATTAAACCTGATATCCACCCTCCATACACATGCACACATGACTCATACACTGTTCACTTTCCTGACATTACTACATTATTCTATGTACTAGACATGCACCTTTGATGAGTTGTAGTGCACCTGAGCACTGTACACAACAATTTCATTATTATTATTATTGCACTGGGGTAATTGCTGGCCTTGTTCCAAAAGTAGAAACAATTATTATTATTAAATCTATTTCAATCACTGCACATTCAATTAAAAATCACAAGTAAATAAATAAATAAAATACAATATCATTTTTTTTCTCTCCATAAATGTTGAACAATCCAACAGAGTTGTTTTCTCTGTCTTTTTTTCCTGATTTTTATTTTATAGTATTTTGTTTTGTTTTTTCATGACTACCTGATACACACATGCATACATACATACATATATATATATATAGACACATACACATATTTCTGCGTGTGTATGTGAATTTGGACATATATGGCTGGGAGTGTGTAGATTTGTATATATGTGGGTATGTGTGTAGATCTGTACATATGTGCGTGTGTGTGTCTGTGTGTGTTAGTGGATTTGGACATATATGCCGGGGAGTGTGTGTGTGTAGATCTGTATATGTGTATGTGTTTGTGAATTTGGACATTTATGTTTGGGAGTGTGTGTGTGTATGTGTTTGTGAATTTGAACATATATGTCTAGGAGTGTGTGTAGATCTGTATGTGTGTGTGTGCAGATCTGTATATATATGTGTGTGTGTGTGTGTGTGTGGATCTGCACATGTGTGTATGTGTGTTTCATTTGATTACATGCAGGAGAGTATGTGGACACAAAAAAGACTGATCTGACAAATTTAATCTCATCTTTCCTGCTCTTATAGGTGAACTCTTGTTTATTTTCTTTGTTTGCCTCTACAACTGTTCATGTATAATATATATATATATATATACACATATATACATACATACACACACATATACATATATATATACACACACACATATATACATACATATATATATATTTATATGCTCATAATGTTGAATCTGCGAAATGCAGAGTATAACAGCAGAGGAGAATATTAGCAATGGTGATGATATATATATATATATATGTATATATACACATACACAAAACACACACATATATATATATATTTAAACTGTAAATAAATAGTAAACTATACATTATAATAAAAGTTCCTCCATTTAAGAGTAGCAGTGAAATGAGTAGAAATATCCCAAAAGTAATGTTAAATAAAATATATTGAAACATGGAAGTTAGACCAATCTTTAGTGTCCTTATATAGCAACACGTCTCAAACACATGCAAATGTAATGCTGTGTCTGTATGTGTCTTTGTCAATACATCTCTGCGTGTATGTATCTGTCTGTGTGTCTTTCTCTCTCAATACATCTGTGTATATATGTGTGTCTGTATGCCCCTCTGTGAATGTGTGTGTGTGTTGTGTGTGTGTGTCTGTATGCCCCTCTGTGAATGTGTGTGTGTCTGTATGCCCCTCTGTGAATGTGTGTGTGTCTGTATGCCCCTCTGTGAATGTGTGTGTGTCTGTATGCCCCTCTGTGAATGTGTGTGTTGTGTGTGTCTGTATGCCCCTCTATGAATGTGTGTGTTGTGTGTGTCTGTATGCCCCTCTGTGAATGTGTGTGTGTCTGTATGCCCCTCTGTGAATGTGTGTGTCTGTAAGCCCCTCTGTGAATGTGTGTGTGTCTGTATGCCCCTCTGTGAATGTGTGTGTTGTGTGTGTCTGTATGCCCCTCTGTGAATGTGTGTGTGTTGTGTGTGTCTGTATGCCCCTCTGTGAATGTGTGTGTGTTGTGTGTGTCTGTATGCCCCTCTGTGAATGTGTGTGTCTGTATGCCCCTCGGTGTGAATGTGTGTGTCTGTATGCCCCTCTGTGAATGTGTGTGTGTCTGTATGCCCCTCTGTGAATGTGTGTGTGTCTGTATGCCCCTCTGTGAATGTGTGTGTTGTGTGTGTCTGTATGCCCCTCTGTGAATGTGTGTGTCTGTATGCCCCTCTGTGAATGTGTGTGTGTCTGTATGCCCCTCTGTGAATGTGTGTGTTGTGTGTGTCTGTATGCCCCTCTGTGAATGTGTGTGTGTCTGTATGCCCCTCTGTGAATGTGTGTGTGTCTGTATGCCCCTCTGTGAATGTGTGTGTTGTGTGTGTCTGTATGCCCCTCTGTGAATGTGTGTGTGTCTGTATGCCCCTCTGTGAATGTGTGTGTGTCTGTATGCCCCTCTGTGAATGTGTGTGTTGTGTGTGTCTGTATGCCCCTCTGTGAATGTGTGTGTGTCTGTATGCCCCTCTGTGAATGTGTGTGTTGTGTGTGTCTGTATGCCCCTCTGTGAATGTGTGTGTGTCTGTATGCCCCTCTGTGAATGTGTGTGTTGTGTGTGTCTGTATGCCCCTCTGTGAATGTGTGTGTGTCTGTATGCCCCTCTATGAATGTGTGTGTTGTGTGTGTCTGTATGCCCCTCTGTGAATGTGTGTGTCTGTATGCCCCTCTGTGAATGTGTGTGTGTCTGTATGCCCCTCTGTGAATGTGTGTGTTGTGTGTGTCTGTATGCCCCTCTGTGAATGTGTGTGTGTCTGTATGCCCCTCTGTGAATGTGTGTGTTGTGTGTGTCTGTATGCCCCTCTGTGAATGTGTGTGTGTCTGTATGCCCCTCTGTGAATGTGTGTGTGTCTGTATGCCCCTCTGTGAATGTGTGTGTTGTGTGTGTCTGTATGCCCCTCTGTGAATGTGTGTGTGTCTGTATGCCCCTCTGTGAATGTGTGTGTGTCTGTATGCCCCTCTGTGAATGTGTGTGTTGTGTGTGTCTGTATGCCCCTCTGTGAATGTGTGTGTGTCTGTATGCCCCTCTGTGAATGTGTGTGTGTCTGTATGCCCCTCTATGAATGTGTGTGTTGTGTGTGTCTGTATGCCCCTCTGTGAATGTGTGTGTCTGTATGCCCCTCTGTGAATGTGTGTGTCTGTATGCCCCTCTGTGAATGTGTGTGTGTCTGTATGCCCCTCTGTGAATGTGTGTGTGTCTGTATGCCCCTCTGTGAATGTGTGTGTTGTGTGTGTCTGTATGCCCCTCTGTGAATGTGTGTGTGTTGTGTGTGTCTGTATGCCCCTCTGTGAATGTGTGTGTCTGTATGCCCCTCTGTGAATGTGTGTGTGTCTGTAAGCCCCTCTGTGAATGTGTGTGTGTCTGTATGCCCCTCTGTGAATGTGTGTCTGTATGCCCCTCTGTGAATGTGTGTGTTGTGTGTGTCTGTATGCCCCTCTGTGAATGTGTGTGTGTTGTGTGTGTCTGTATGCCCCTCTGTGAATGTGTGTGTCTGTATGCCCCTCTGTGAATGTGTGTGTGTCTGTATGCCCCTCTGTGAATGTGTGTGTTGTGTGTGTCTGTATGCCCCTCTGTGAATGTGTGTGTGTTGTGTGTGTCTGTATGCCCCTCTGTGAATGTGTGTGTCTGTATGCCCCTCTGTGAATGTGTGTGTGTCTGTATGCCCCTCTGTGAATGTGTGTGTCTGTATGCCCCTCTGTGAATGTGTGTGTGTATGTATGTGTATCTGGGTCAGTGGCTGTGTGTGTAAGCATGTGAATGCCTGCTAGTGTGTACATATATGTGTGAGTGTGTATACCTGTGTGTGTGTGTGTGCATGTGTGTGTGTGAGTGTGACATCATAGAATACTTGCAGGGAAAACTTTTTATTTGTATACAAACAAAAATCATTCAGTCAAACATTACAAAACGAGGAAGAGAGTGAGATGAAAGAGAGAGGGGGAGGAGAGGGGAGAGTGTGTGTATGTGTGTGTGTGAAATAGAGAAAGAGACAGACAGATATGTTGTGTGAACACCCAACAATAGTATATATATATATATATATATATATATATATATATATATATATATATATATAAAAAACTGCATACATATATATATATATAAAAATGCATATATATATATAAATAAATATATATATATCATCATCATCATCTATATATATATCATCATCATCATCTATATATATATATATATATAAATCATCATCATCATCTATATATATATATAAATAAATATATATCATCATCATCATCTATATATATATATATCATCATCATCAATATATATATATATATATAAATCATCATCATCATCATCTATATATATATATATAAAGATAGATAGATAGAGAGAGAGTTAGTAAGAGGATGAGTAATCCTGAGTAACATAGAAACAGGAAAACAAAATAGATTTGTATGAGAGAGAGAAGGGGAGAGAGAGAGAGAGAGAGAGGGAGAGAGAGAGAGAGTCAGGGAGTTAAGAATGAGAAATACTGAAAGCTTCAAACTTTGACAATTTTTCTTTTTTTTTTGTTGTATTTCTGGGGGGGCTTTTGATGAAGATGAAATGTTAATAACAAGACAAGGTGTCAACAATCTACTGTTGTCCTTCCAGATCTGTAGTGTGTTGTTGTTGTTGTTGTTGCTGTTGGTGCTGTACTGATGCTATTTGTTCTATTTGATCTTCAGTGTCCATAGCAAAGACAGCTTGCACCGTCTCTAATGATATAGTCTGCTCTCCTTGAATCTGCATAGTAGTGCCATCTGGTTTTTGAATAATTATAATACCGTCCTCAGTTTGGAAAATATTTGGCTGTGATACAAGCTGTTCAGACGTCACAACACTGTCCTCAAATATTACCTGCCCTGTATTTACCAGTTCAGTTGGTTGTTGTTGTTCAATGGTTTCAAATGCCCTAGCCTTCAGAGTATCAGCTTCCGTATTTAAATGCTCCAAAGCCAGCCCACTTGCCGTGGAAACTGCAGTAGAGATCGACATGTCTTGTTCCATGGCAACAGGAAGTTCAACTACATGTTCTTCAACACATGAGACGGAAGGAGTAGTAACCATTGCCGTCGTTGTACTGTTTAGGGGTTGCAGGGTTTGTTGAGCAGCAGCATCGGGCATTTGGGACAAGTGGGTGACTGGACAAGATACATGTGATGAGGAGACCACTTCGGTTAGTGGAGTGGACTGGGAGACCATATCTGTTAGTGGAGTGGACTGGGAGACCATATCTGTTAGTGGAGTGGACTGAGAGACCACTGCCACTATCTTTGTCGAAGTGAGACAAGGATCAACTTTATTGACAACCAATGCAGATGAATCAATAGAATCAGTGACAGAAGAGATTGTAGAATTAGAACTTGTGATGCTATTTTGCTGTGAGTGAGTGTGAATGTCACCAACAACAGCTCCTATGTCCAAAGGAGTTGTAATACTTTTCTTTGAGGTATTGTTGCTTTGCTGCCCAGTTGTCTCAGCTTTCGGAGACACAGAGAGCGGCGAGGAAACATCTATCACTTCTCCAGTTGGTGGACGAGTCATTACAGTAACTGGAAGCATGACTGTGGTGGTGGTGGTGGTGCTGCTGGCATTAGTAGTGGCAGCATTGCTGACACCATTCACTAAGCTAGTCTTCACATTTAGTTCAGTACTGAGTCCATTCTGAGTCAACTGACCAACTGAGTTGTTAGCGGAACTGGAATTCACACAAACAACCGTTCCAACAGGAAGCGTTTCACAGTGGCTGATATCAACCTTACAATTGCTGCTTTCACCACTACTGTTGCTAATGTCAATACTGTTGCTATCACAATTTGTAGCCACCCCTAAATGATGTGTGGTGTTTGTATCCGTCAATGAAGATGACGCAGGTGAGAGAGAGGAAGAGGGAGGTTGTGCCAATGGAGGTAAGGGTGGTGGAAGGGATGAGGGCAGGACAGATAGGTTGTTTGTGTTGTTTAATCCCTGAACAGAATACTGTTCAGTTGGGTTGTGTAATGTCACTCGAGAGAACTGAGACAAATCAGAGAGGTCAGTAGAGTTCAAATTGACCACTCGGATCCTCTTATTGGGTGTCTGGCTCACTAGCTGCTCTTGAGTGACCAGTTCTATTGTCCGTTTGCTGGTTTGAACAGGTGTAATATTTAAATTGGAAGGATCAGTGGTCAGTAGCTTGTACTGGAATGTTTTCTCTTCTTGAATTGGTACGTCTTTTATATCATACATCCCAACAGTCAAACCAAGAGATTTCGCAACAGCAGGATTCTGTATCTGAAACAGAAACATATCAAAACATCAATAAAATATACAAATTATACATGAATAGGTTTAGCTGACCTCCTACGAGGTTTCTTCGGTGTTGTGTTCAATAGGGACCCCAGTCTTAACATGCTGTTACAGCTCACCCTTGCATAGGTTTAGCTGACCTCCTTCAGGGTTTCTTCGGTGTTGTGTTCGATAGGGACCCGTCTTAACATGCTGTTACAGCTCACACTTGCATAGGCTTAGCTGACCTCCTTCAAGGTTTCTTCGGTGTTGTGTTCGATAGGGACGCCAGTCTTAACATGCTGTTACACATCACCTTCATAGGTTTAGCTGACTTCCTTCAAGGTTTCTTCGGTGTAGTGTTTATAGGAACCCTAATCTTAACATGCTGTTACAGCTCACCCTTGTATAGGTTTAGCTGACCTCCCATGAGGTTTCTTCAGTGGTGTGTCCGATAGAGATAACAGTCCTATCATGCTGTTATACTTTTAACTGTGAGCTACAACTACCATGGTACATTTACCTCCCTCTCAATAGCTTAGTCAGAAGAAGGACAGTAGCTATGACCTTGCAAACAGAGTTGTCAAGACTGGTGGGAAGAAAAGAGAAGGTTATGCTCAAATGGAGGCCTTACCTGGATGCTTGCAACAGAGTGGACTCTGCTAGAGTTAACCAAGGGCCAGGTGGTGACATTAAACTGGGTGATAGCTTAAGCCTATCACACAATAAAAAAATAATTAACTCCAGTAGGTTTCCACACAATTTTTGTCTACCAAATTTCCATCACACCTTAGTACACACTGTAAAAGCTAGTACATTCTGTGAAGGCGCATGGCTTAGTGGTTAGAGCATTGGGCTTGCAATTGAGAGGTTGTCAGTTCGATTCTCGGACCGGGTGATGTGTTGTGTCCTTGAGCAAGACACTTTATTTCACATTGCTCCAGTTTACTCTGCTGAAGAAATGAATAGCGATGTCACTGGTGCCAAGCTGTATCAGCCATTGCCTTTCTCTTGGACAACATCGGTGGCGTGGAGAGGAGGGCTGGTATGTATGGGCAACTACTGGTCTTCCACAAAGAAAACCTTGCCCAGGCTTGTGCCTCAAAGGGTTTCTAGGTGCAAAACCATGGTTATTCGTGACCCGAGTGGGGCCTCTAGTAGACTCTGTAAAAGTGATTGGTGTTAAGGACATCCAACCATATAAATCATGTCCCAAAATGGAATGTATGAGCACATGCGGTCCTCCATACATTTCTAAGAGAGTATGCATGCACAGTGCCATAACACCCAAGGAAGTCATAGGGGCGCCATATTGACATACAGTGTTTCTAAAACATTTTTTTAAACCTGGCAGAGACCATCGTCTCTCTCGGTCTGAATACAGCCGATTTCTTCCAAAGAAAGATAGAGAGTGAGAAAATGAAAATGAGAAAGAAATAAAGAGAAAGAATCGACCCCAGTACTTGACTGGTACTTTTTTTATCGACCTCAAAAGGATGAAAGGCAAAGTTGACTACAGCCGGATTTGAGAAAGCAGAGAGTCAAAATAAATACCACAAAGCGTTCTATCCAATGTTCTAACAACACTTCTAATTTGTGAAGGCACATGGCTTAGTGGTTAGAGCATTGGGCTTGCAATCGAAAGGTTGTGAGTTCAATTCTCAGACCAGGTGATGTATTGTTTCCTTGAACAAGACACTTTATTTCACGTTGCTCCAGTTTACTCAGCTGTAGAAATGAGATGATAGGACTGGGGTCCCTATCATTAAAATTACCCAAGACACCTCCAACGAGATATACCTTGGAGGAGGCCAGCTAAACCTGCATAGGTGTGAGCTGTCTCACACACACACACTAATTTGGCGCTATTTATAAGAGAGCAATAACTCTTACAGAAGACAGTGACAACCTAGCCAAAACATGGCACCATGAAAAATGGACATAAAATGGTTATGAAATTTGAAATAACCAGAGTTATGAACAGCTTTTTATGGGGGTGACAACACAAATGAATAAAAGAAGAAAAAGTCTATCATAGAGTATACTTACATTTAGTCTACCTGAAGTGTTACTTTCCAAAGGATCATCCCGATCTAAGACGGGAACCAGATATTTTTGACACAACTTTTGAACACTTTTGTGTAAATTTTCAAATTCCTTGAAGATGTCTGCAAACTGAGGTTTTGATGGGCGTCCCTTTTCTACCTTCATCAATAGAAACTCCCAAACAGTAATCACAGTGGCCAGGCGAGGAAGCACAATTTCCATCAGTTCTTCGTCTTCACACTGTTTAATCAACTGGAAACAGGAAAAAAATAGTACATAAGACATGGCACAGGTGTGTTGTAGTCATGGTTTTATGTATATATATATATATATATATGTGTATATATATATATATACATATATATATATATATAGTAATAATAATAAATTTGAAGACTAAAATCCAATGAGGGCTCGATAAGGATAAATATATATCAAATATATAAGAACCGTAGAGCAAATATATATATATATATCAGTGTCATTTTTCTTTACATGTACTTAGGCAAGCTCATTTCAGTCCACCTGAAAAAATTGTAAGTGATTAAAACTGTTTTTTCTGAAAGTAGATTATTTTCTTTATTTATATATATATATATATATGTATGTATGTTTTTTTACATGTGTGTGTGTATATATATAGATATATACAAACACACACACACAATGTTAAGGTATCAAAACATATTTAATATGTATGATAACTGTGTTTCTCTTTAAATAAGCTCAATGGACCTTAGTTCAGAGCATCAATAATTCAAATTATTGTTTTACGATTGTTTTGGAGGGTTGATCATATTGATATATTGATTGATCTTTAGCAGTTAGAGAACTGTAGAAGACAACCTGATTGAACCCATATATTATGCCTGATAGTATACAGTTCTCTAACTGGTGTAGATCAGTCAATATATCAATATGATCAACCCACTGAAACAATCCTAAAACAATGAATGAGATATGTGAAATAACTTGCCTTTATCATTTTCATCATTTCATTTTACGTCCGCTTTTTTTCCTGCTTGCAAGGGTGACACGGGAACTGATTCTGGCTTGATTTCTACAGCTGGATGCCCTTCCTAACACCAACCTCATTTTACAGTGAGTGCTGGGTGCTTTTTTGCCGTGGCACCTCCACGACCACTTTGCAGTGGAATGATATGGACCCCAGTCCCTATCATCTCATTTCTACAGCTGAGTAAACTGGAGCAATGTGAAATAAAGTGTCTTGCTCAAGGAAACAACACATCACCCGGTCTGAGAATTGAACTCACAACCTTTCGATTTGCAAGGCCAATGCTCTAACCACTAAGCCATGTGCCTCCATCATTGTTAAATAATATAATATGTAATATATCAGACTCTGTATCTGAAAGATTGACTCGGCGAAATACGGAACCAATCTCTGGATCTCGGTGATCTACATGCTAACGGATTACATTGAGTTCTAACTACGGTATAGACCCTACCACAATGAATATATATATAGGAAAAGAGTCAGGACCCTGACGGCTGAGCTCCGGCTATTTCGACAGCGAGATTGGATTTAGCCGCCAAAACAGCCAGTGCTCAGCTGTCGGGGTCCTGACTCTTTCCCTATTACCCACTCTACTACACTTTGTATTGAGTACTCTGGTGCGTTATGGTCCACCTGGTATCTTATCACACCCTCTTTGTTTATATATATATATATATATATATTAAAATAACAGATTAAAGTTTAAGCAAAGAATCGCTGCTTTCACCCTTAACGGGATCTTCAGAAGATCCCGTTAAGGGTGAAAGCAGGGATTCTTTGCTTAAACTTTAATCTGTTATTTTAATAAATATTTGTTCTATGGTTTTATATATTTGATATATATATTATCGTTGTCGATCCCTCTTCAGATTTTAGTCTTCACATTTATTATTATTACTATATATATAAGGGCGGTGGATTGGCAGTATCGGTAGAGGGTCGGACACCATGCTTTGCAGCATAGAGTCACGTCCCTTTATGATCTGAGTTCAAATCCTGCAGAGGTGTTAAATAAACATATATGTTGATTTAACACATCACTGCTCGCAAGTGTTTTTTAAGCTTCATATCATGTCTCCCTATTTTATCTGATGAGAACGCAAATATCATCCCATGATGATATTTGTTTTTGAAATGCGCATAATAAAATACATGGAACTCTTTTAACCATCTTTTGATTTTATATTATATATATATATATATGTGTGTGTGTGTGTGTGTGTGTGTGTGTGCATTAAGACAGAGTTACGTTTCCATAATTGTTACACACACACACACATATATATATATATATATATATATATGACATTAATTAAGTTGAAGTCCTCACTGAACCTGATGTTAATATATATATATATGACATCAATTCTCAGACCGGGTGATGTGTTGTTTCCTTGAGCAAGACACTTTATTTCACATTGCTCCAGTTTACTCAGCAGTAGAAATGAGATGATAGGGACTGGGTTCCCTATCATTCCACTGTAAAGTGGTTGTGGAGGTGCCATGGCAAAAAAAGCACCCAGCACTCACTGTAAATGAGGTTGGTGTTAGGAAGGGCATCCAGCTGTAGAAATCAAGCCAGAATCAGATCCCGTCCCACCCTTGCAAGCAGGGAAAAAGCGGACGTAAAATGAAATGATGATGAATGATGATGATATGACATTAAGTTCTATTATATATAGGATGACAATAAATATAGTTTAATGTAAATTACCTCTTTTAATCTGGCTTTCCTTTTAGCTGGTGTTTCATGAAGATGGTGTCCCAGCCTGCGTCCTGGTCCACGTGTAACATGGTTGGATACATAACTAGTGGGAGCTGAACTGGTAAATACTGTGGGAGGAGCAGTAACACCATTGTTGGTGTTGCTTATTGGTGTTGTTGTTGTTGCTGTTGTTTCAATAGTGGGGAGGTTTGTGGTAGAAGTAGTAGTAGTACCAGTAGTTATAGACACCGTTGGTGTTGTGGTGCTAGTGCTGGCTATACATGTTGTCACCACCATTGGAGCCGTTGCTGAAGCTAACGACTTTAAAGAACTGCATGTGGTGTATGTGGAAGTTGAAGTCCTCACTGAACCTGATGTTAACCCTAACAGAGAATCCTGAGTATTACTGTCCTCAGAGAGGTTCCCACTGCTGTTTGCCACACCATTTACAGTAGCATGTTGTAAAACTGGAAATGGAAAAGACAGACAAAGAAATTCATGAAAATCTTACAAATTACATTTCTATATTCTTACTGTTTATACTCAAATATAAGCTGAGAAATATAAAACAAAAATTTCTATGGTAAAATGGGAGGTCAGCTTATATTCAAGGTCAATATTTTGTTGATTTTCACCAACTTTAAAATCTACGTAAATGAGGTGCTAAAGTATTTTCGCTTTGGAGGTGAATATTTCACTGCAGGTAAAATATTACTGATTTCATTTTGAAGGTGATTTTTACACCAGTTTCACTTTTGAATTAAAATTCATATTTCTTATATATATATATATATATGTATATATATATATATGTATAAGTATTGCGTATCTCCAAGGAAATACGGTTTCAGGAAGCAGTAGCTATGCAAACACCGGTGGGCTAACACCCTCTGGTGATGTCCAGCAGAAGCAAGGGGGACAACCGTCTATGCATTTCAGGCTTAACTGGTCTTCGTCAGGACGGTTAAGCCTGAAATGCATAGACGGTTGTCCCCCTTGCTTCTGCTGGACATCACCAGAGGGCGTTAGCCCACCGGTGTTTGCATAGTTACGGCTTCCTAAAACCGTATTTCCTTGGAGATACGAAATACTTATACATATTGTATAAAGCTATGCTTGAAGCGAAATCCTATTTCTTTTATAGAGAGAGAGAGAGAGAGAGAGAGAGAGAGATCAGAGGATTCTGTAAAGGGATCTTGAAGTGTTTTGAATGAATATGGCCTTCAAAACGGTCGGAAATTGGTAAAAATCATTACATTATGGAGTTGTGAAACAAATACTATACTCTAAATGACATTTAAAACATTTTAAATATCAAAATATCAAGAATTTTTTTAAAATCTTATCTTTCTGGAAAAGAAAATATCTTACCTTGGTTACGCAGTTCACGTTCATCTTCAGCTGAAAGCTGGCCATGGGATGGATTTAGACGGTAATGTCTGGCCAAACCAGCCCGACCAATATAAGCTTTAGAACACAGTTCACATTTAAAATTTTTTGGTTTTGAAGAACCCAAACCTAACAAAGTAAAAAATATATAAATAATTTCATGTATTATAAAAGGCTTTAATAAAAAATATTGTTTTTTTCTACAGATTCCAATCATCATCATCATCACCGTTTAACATACATTTTTCCATGCTAGTATGGGTTAGACGAGTTATACCATTGTGGGACAAGTCAGATCAAATGAATGTGCCATGCTGATAGAGAACTGTTTCTGGCTAAGTTTCTATGGCTGGATGCCCTTCCTAATGCCAACCACATTTACATTGTGAACTGTGTGCTTTTTCCGTGTCCCTAAGACAACCACTTTACAGTGTGGACTGGACGTTTTTTATCATGAAACCAATATGACCACTTTACAGTGTGGACTGGACGTTTTTTATCATGAAACCAATATGACAACTTTACAGTGTGGACTGGACGTTTTTTATCATGAAACCAATATGACAACTTTACAGTGTGGACTAGGTGATTTATGTTGTGGCATCAGCATCAATATCTTCACAGATTTCTTCTTAAAGGTTCAAATCCTTACCCAAGTCAGATGAAGCTTACAACTGTAGCGCGAGAGCAAAGTGTATGTATTACTTACAAGATCTTGCATCTCTCCCAAACAAGTACACAGCATATCTCCCAATCAATAAGCAACAAAACAAGTGCTCAATCATCTACAAAACATAGCTCATTAATCAGTTTAAGAATAGTTTTTGTCCTTTGCACTGAACAGAGATCTGTTGGAACAAAACTGGACATTCGCACCATAATCTCAGCCGGCAAATCCTTTCTTAACCCTTTAGTATTTACATTACTCTATATATACTATTGTATTTTTGTGATAAAAGCTCTACCTCACATAATTATCTCACTGAATATTGAATCTATGAGATTCTGTTCAAACTGACCATAACTGGTTACTCATACTTATGTTAAGGTATTGTTCTCATGACTGAAACTAATAAAATAATATATATATCAGCAATGTGAAATAAAGTGTCTTGCTCAAGGAAACAACACATCACCTGGTTCAATTGTCGGACTAGGTGATGTGTTGTGTCCTTGAGCAAGACACTTTATTTCACATTGCTCCAGTTTACTCAGCTGTAGAAATGAAATGATAGGGACTGGGGTCCCTATCATTCCACTGCAAAGTGGCCGTGGAGGTGCCATGGCAAAAAAGCACCCAGCCCACACTGTAAATGAGGTTGGTGATAGGAAGGGCATCCAGCTGTAGAAATCAAGCCAGAATCAGTTCCATATGAGCAAGACATGGTCACCTGACCTGGCATTGCTCACAACAGGACAACCCGTCTAACCCATGCTAGCGTGGAAGAATGGACGTAAAACATTGATGATGATGATGATATATATATATATATATATATATATGTAAAAGTTCTATTTAAATTGTTGGGATACAACAAGCAAATATTTTTATAACTGATATAAAGCACTCAACAAATATTTGGAGTAAAAATACGATATTAACAAATGGAAACTATATTTATAAAACCATATTTATTTCATTATACATATTTCAAGGACACCAAGTTAAATTATGGTGTGCTTTCATCAGATAAAATATAATATAGATCAGTTTGGGAGCTTCCAACAGTAATGGTTGCATTTTTTTAAGGGGTATGTCAATATTTATTTATAAAACTGATCTATATTATATTTTATCTGATGAAAGCACACAATAATTTAACTTGGTGTCCTTGAAATATGTATAATGAAATAAATATGGTTTTATAAATATAGTTTCCATTTGTTAATATCGTATTATATATATATATATATATATATATATATATATAAACATACATACAAACAGAGCAGAGTGTCATCTGACCTTTATGTAAAATCTCAGAACATGACAACTGGTGCTAGGCTGAAAATAGATGTGTGATGGTGATGATGACAATATAAGCTAAAGAGTAGTTGCCAACCCAGCGGGGCATATGACAACCTCTCTGGTTCTGATGCCCCAATAAAATACATCTGTAAAGTGGATGGCAATCGAACAGAGATAATGTTGGGTTTGAGAAGACTGTCTAGTCAGGCTGTGCATATAACCTCCCAAATACTGGTGCCATGATAAAATGCACCCAGTAGACTCTGTAAAGTGATAGTGCTGGTGCCACAGTAAAATACACCCAGTAGACTCTTGTAAAGTGATAGTGCTGGTGCCACAGTAAAATACACCCAGTAGACTCTTGTAAAGTGATAGTGCTGGTGCCACAGTAAAATACACCCAGTAGACTCTTGTAAAGTGATAATGGTGGTGCCACAGTAAAATACACCCAGTAGACTCTTGTAAAGTGATAGTGCTGGTGCCACAGTAAAATACACCCAGTAGACTCTTGTAAAGTGATAATGGTGGTGCCACAGTAAAATACACCCAGTAGACTCTGTAAAGTGATAATGGTGGTGCCAAAATAAAATACACCCAGTAGACTCTGTAAAGTGATAGTGCTGGTGCCACAGTAAAATACACCCAGTAGACTCTGTAAAGTGATAGTGCTGGTGCCACAGTAAAATACACCCAGTAGACTCTGTAAAGTGATAGTGCTGGTGCCACAGTAAAATACACCCAGTAGACTCTGTAAAGTGATAGTGCTGGTGCCACAGTAAAATACACCCAGTAGACTCTTGTAAAGTGATAGTGCTGGTGCCACAGTAAAATACACCCAGTAGACTCTGTAAAGTGATAATGGTGGTGCCAAAATAAAATACACCCAGTAGACTCTGTAAAGTGATACTGTTGGTACCAAAATAAAATACACCCAGTAGACTCTGTAAAGTATTATTGCTGATGCCACGATTAAATGTATCCAGTACGTTCTGTAAGGTGTTTGGCATTGGAAAGGCCATCCAACCATAGAAACCACAGCAAACATGACGAGGCCTCCTCCAATAAAAGCATGAAAGACAAACGTAAAAAGGATGACATAAATACACTGATATAAACAGCCCCTAACAAGTTCGTACAGATATGGTATCAACGTGTCTGTAAAAATAAGACCTAGGGTTGATATATGATCGACTAAACCCCTTCAAGGCTGTGCCCCAGCGTGGCCACGGTCTAATAACTGAAACAAGTAGAAGAATAAAAGACTATATTTGTTTTAATTACTGACTATCAATATTTACCAACATTGACCTTACAAAAATGCAACATAAACAATTTCAATATTAATTTTCTCGCATAGTTTTGTATTTCTGGAAATAATACCACAGTAAAAGCTGTGGTGTATGTCCTTGTGTTAATCTCTCCATTAAAAACATCTAACAGAAATAATTATTTCCTTCCATATATATATATATATATATAAATCCTAAGCAATAGTCATTTGGTTTGGGTTTATTAAAATCCGTAATGTACATTTCACTGAGGACTGTCAGTTACGATAGCCTGAGCTTCACAACCGACACACACACACACATATATATATATATATATATATATCAGTCTTCAAATTATTATTACTACTATATATATATATATATAATAGTTAGGGGTTAACCGAACAAGGATGTGCGTATCATTTAATGGTCTGTCGGTTGTGAAGCTCAGGCTGTCATAACTGACAGTCCTCAGTGAAATGTACATTACGGATTTTAATAAACCCAAACCAAATGACTATGGCCTCGAATATATATATATATATATATATATATAACGAAGGAAATGTGGTAAGGAACCAGGTGGACCATAACGCACCAAAGTACTCAATAC
Source organism: Eledone cirrhosa (assembly GCA_964016885.1). Lineage (NCBI taxonomy): Eukaryota > Metazoa > Mollusca > Cephalopoda > Octopoda > Eledonidae > Eledone > Eledone cirrhosa. The sequence goes on from OZ024754.1 coordinate 37,044,296, forward strand.
TTAGGGTAGTAGAGTGGGTAATAGGAACAAGTAAGACCCCGACGGCTGAGCTCAAGCCGTTTCGACGGCTAATTCTGACAGAATTAGCCGTCGAAACGGCTTGAGCTCAGCCGTCGGGGTCTTACTTGTTCCTATATATATATATATATATATATATATATATATATATATATATACACATACACGGCCAAAGACAACGAACACCCTAATGAGGCAGTACTAGTGACATCATAAAATACACCCAGCGCACCATGTAACGTGGTACTACTGGTGCCACCATAAAGACCACCCACTGCAAAGTGGAAGAGCTGGTGCCATCGTAAAAAAAAGCACCCAGTCTATCATCTAAGCTATTAGTGCTGGTTACACGATAAAAAAGCATCCACTCTACAATGTAAAGTGGCTGGCGCACTAAGAAGGGTATCAAATCGTAGAAGACTA
>OZ024754.1:37049736-37092236 GCA_964016885.1 Eledone cirrhosa
ACATTATGTTGTTCCATGATACCAGTAGCACTTGGCTGGTCCGCCATGTTGGCTGGGCCTCATACAGCAGCAGCAGCGGTAGTGGCAGTAGACTCGCAGTGAAGGAGGAGAGGGAAGAGTATGAGAGACAGAAGAAAAATGACGGAATAACACGAAGATGAAATATTGCTCGGCCACTCGTACAATTAGTGCATATTTTTCCTCATGATACATTCCTTTCCACGTGGATTTTGTTGAGAATTATTATCCAATTGGTTAGAAACAGAAATAGATCAATATGGTTTTAGTTAATTTCTCACGATGTTAGCACTGGGAGCAGCTGTATGAATGTGTAGTAGTCATTGTAGTATTTCTGTTGGCGCCAACTCACCGAGTGTAGAGCTTTTAGTAGGGGCGCTGTGTGCAGAAGCACGTGACCCTCTCCTGCATTTGAGTTACCTCCCTTATTAATATAACTTTCGTTACTTCACATTTAAGACTTTTACGCATATAGTGCGATAAGATTCTATAACATCACCTATTCAAATTTATTAATTACGTACATTGTTTTGCTTATGTTTTATATCTAGCATATATTTTTTTATTATTTCATAAATTACTAAATACGTACTTAATTACCGAATAATTAGGAAAATATTGTTTTAGTATAATAAAAATTTATTTTCCGAATGCCTGTAACTTTTTCCACAATAAATATTTTGCCTATGAAGTGTTTTTAATTGATTTCATTAACCACTTTCTTTCCATTTGCTGAAGCAAGAATAAAACATATTTCTGAACATAAGCCTCTGTAAAATTCACATATTTTTCTTTTTTTTTCCATCTCTTTTTTCCCTTCTCTCTCTCTCTCTCTCTCTCTCACAACTGGCTTTATTAAATGCTCCTATAAATACCTAGAAATAGTTGATATCTTTTGTTACTTAGGTGACCTAATTAGCAGTGGAGGTGAATGTTCTGAAGTGACAGTAGGTAGATTGAGGACAAATTGGAAAAAAAGGTCAGGGGCTACATCTGCTGCATCAGTTGTTAGCTGCTGAGACACTGCATCCCTTAAAACCTCCATGCTTCCTAAAATTCACCAACACTACACCTGATACCCCCCCCCCCTCCATACACACGCACACATGTATATCATGACACACACACTGTTCATTTCCCTGACATTTGAACATTATTCTATGTACTATACATAGGTTGACTTTGCCTTTCATCCTTACGGGGTCGATAAAATAAAAGTACCAGTAATGCACTGGGTTATTGCTGGCCTTGTGCCTAAAGTAGAAACAATTATTCTATGTACTATATATGTACCTTTGATGAGTTGTAGTGCACCCGAGCACTGTACACTATAATTTCATTATTATTATTATTATTATGTTTGATGATTGTTAAGTGAAGGAGTTCCCAGTGGAAGGAAGCTGCAGCAGAGGAAGGCCATAGAAAATCTGGGTAGATCTGAAAATACTGAACCTGATGGTGATGATGAAGAAATACACAATGAGGGGAGGGAAGCTATACTGGAAAAGATACGTCCTACCCATGCAAGCAGGGAGAAATGAATTCAAAAACGATTATTAAAATTACTGAAAATACTCTTTGCAGCTACTCTGAGTTTCTTAGATTTCCGTCAATCGTGCAACTGGAAACACATTTTTACATGACACAGGTAGGAGACCCAGAGCAAGGTGGCTGGATAACATCCATGAGCTTGACTGGTCATGCTTGGGGATCCAGCTGGATTAGTTGGAGACAGTTGCTTCTGACAGGACCCAAGTGTTTGAGGGCTCTGTCCTCACGACCCTCTCAGGAATAAGTGGGCAAAGAAGAAGGGGTATAGCACAGTATATATGGTAAATATAATGGGTGTGGTTAATACAATAAATTAAACAGAATTGACATCATCATCACAGTTTAACGTCCATTTTCCACGCTAGCATGGGTTAGACAATTTGTCTCGTGAGACAAACAAGATAAGGTGACCATGTTTTACTCATACAGAACTATTTCTGATTTGGTTTCTATGGCTGGATGTCCTTCCTAATGCCAACCACATTTACAGTGTAGACTAGATGTTTTTATGACAGTTTTGTAAAAAAAAATATTAAGCTGTAGAGGCCATGCCAAAAAGAAAATGGGGTTAAGTGGGACAATAATGATAATGATAATAATAATGAAATTATTGTGTACAGTGCTCAGGTGCACTACAACTCATCAAAGGTGCATGTATAGTACATAGAATAATGTACAAATGTCAGGAAAATGAACAGTGTATTAGTCATGATATAATAATAATAATGAAATATTGTGTACAGTGCCCAGGTGCACCACAACTCATCAAAAAGTGCATGTACAGTACATAGGGCAATGCACAAACATCAGTAAAATGAACAGTGCACGAGTCATGATACACACGTGTGCATGTGTATGGAAGGGGTACATCAGGTGTAGTTTTGGCGTATGTCTTCTCTATACTTGTACCTAAAGTAGAAACAATTATCATTCAAACCAGCTATATCTGACCACATTTCTTTCACCTCTTTCTGTCCAAACCGGCTGTATCTGGCCACTCATACTGATGTTAAGGTATTGTTCTCAAAATAAATAATATTAAAATCTCATATTATGTGAGATGAAACATTTACCACGAAAATACAATAGTAAATATAGAGTAATATAAATGCTAAAGGGTTAAAGAAATGGACAAAAATTGGCATTGTGGTGTTATCAAATACCTGCAAAAAAAGGGTTTAGCCCCCAAGGACATTCATGCTGACATCGTTGCTACATTAGAGGATGATGCTCCAGCTTTAACAACAATGCAAAAGTGGGCAGCTGAATTTAGGAGGGAAGGAAGAGTCTTGAAGATGACCCAAGTCTGGACATCCTGCAACTACCACCACCGAAGAAAACATTGGTCTTGTTCACCACATGGTGATGGATGACAGGTGATTGACTATAAATCAAATAGCGAATGCTATTAACATATCCCTTGAGAGAGTTGAGAATATTCTGCTCAATCAACTTGGCATGACGAAGATTTCTGCTTGGTGGGTGTCACATCTTCTGACATCTGATCAAAAGCAAACCAGGCTAATCACATCACGGTAAAATCTGACATTGTTTGAGGCAGATCCATCTGGTTTCCTTGAACGTTTCCTAACCCAGGATGATTGTTAAGTTCATCACTTGGAACCAGAGACAAAGAGACAATCCATGCAATGCAAACACTCCTCTTCAACTGCCCCAAAGAAGGCCAAGGCTGTTTCATCTGCAGGGAAGGTGATGGCCCCTGTTTTCTGGGATTGACTACCTTCAGACTGGCCACACTATCTATGGAGAGTACTGGGCCAAGTTGTTGAGACAGTACCAAAAGGCTATCAAAACCAAACATTCAGGAAAACTGATGAAAGCGTCTCTTTTCATCTGGACAATGTTCCAGCTCACATTTCCTTGGTTTCAATGGCTGCTGTGTGTGACTGTGGCTTTGAACTGGTTAATCACTATTTTCCTGATTTGGTCCCATCTGATTATCTTTTGTTCTCCCATACACAAAACAAACACTTGGCTGGGAACCAATATTACAGTGAGGATGAAGTCGTGACCTTTTTACTAACAGGATGAAAGCTTCTTCACCATTGGGACCCACGTACTGCAACAATGGTGGAAGAAGTGTGTGGACTGCTGGGGGAATTATGTTGAAAAATAAACTTCAATTCCATGAGAATATCTTGGTTAGCCTATGAACTTTTCAATTGGTGGCATACATATATACATGATGGCTGCCCCCTCGTTATCGAGTATGGCCATTGCACAATATAACATTATTAACAATTCTCAATAATGCTATCGTGCACTGCGTGTGCGTAAAGATTTTTTTTAAAGTGAGGAAAGACTGTGCACTGAGCCAATCTCACTCTCTGAGCAACAGTAGCTATAACCCGAAAATCCAGCCTGATTATTTCTATGACCCCACACATATACATACACATGCATACATGTATATACATACATACATACATACATATATATAGTTATGTAATAAACAACATAAGGCAATTATTTCATTTACCAGTGGTTTCTTAAAAGCAAAAAAATTTTGCTTTCAATCATCAGAATGAAAAAATCCTGACGTATTTATTGACGTTGGATTTAAAAACCTTTTAAAATCCAACGTCAATAAATACGCCAGGATTTTTTCATTCTGATGATTGAAAGCAAAATTTTTTTGCTGTTAAGAAACCACTGGTAAATGAAATAATTGCCTTATGTTGTTTATTACATAACTATTAAGCTCTGTTACCTACATAGAGCACGCTTTTTTCCTGGACTTTTCCGACGGAATTACTTCATTTACACATATATATATATGTACAAATATAATTTCAGTGAAATCGTATTTCGACTGTGGTCAAAAATAAAGCGAAACGCAATTTTCGAGATATGCGGCAAGCATACATGTATATACATATTTACACATATATACACATACACATATGTGTGTGTGTTTATCACATATAAATTTTGTTTTATTTTCTTTTAATTTCATTAACATAATCTAATTAGCTGAAGTACTCTCTCCATCTGGGTTAATTTTCACTTATTCAGGTGTAAAATGTGTTAAGTAATTGTAGCACCTACTTCAGTAATTTACTTCTAAATACCTTAAAAAGACCTGATGGTCATGGATGGAAGGCTTTTAACTAGAGGTTTATTCACTGAATGTTGGTCTGTTCCTCAGCCACAATACAGGAAACCTATCCTATATCAGTTGACTTGTTGGAATTTTTTGTTATTAAAATATAAACATTTGTAGTTTTTTTTTTCATTTCTCAACTTCAACACTTTTTAAATAATTTAATTAATTTTTTTTTTTTTTTGTAAAGATATAATGTTTATTTGTGTGTTTAACCCTTTAGCATTTGAACCGGCCAAAATTCTCTCACCTCTTTCTGTTCAAATTGGCTGTAACTGGTTGCTCATACTGATGTTAAGGTATTGTTCTCAAAATAAATAATATCAAAATCTCATAGATTCGATATTATGTGAAATAATTATGTGAGGTAAATCCTTTACCGTGAAGATATAATAGTATATATAGAGTAATGTAAATGCTAAAGGGTTAAATATTTTCTCTTTCTTACTAATCATGCTTATGGAAGTAAATCTAATCCATATGTCACCACTATAAATGAAACTTAAGGTTCAGTCCGCCTCGTGGTCCTGGCTGACAGTATGAATGAAATCATTGCTCCAGAGGATGGCAAGAGAGACATACAAGAACAGCCACTCCACCTTGCTGGGCTCACAAATGTGAGAAGCCAACTACACTCTGATAGCAGTGAGTAGGGATGTGGTCTGGGTGCCAAGAATATCAGAAGTCTCCACTGCCACAAACCTATCAGACGTAGTTATATTTTATTTATTCTTTGAATATATATATATATTAAATGAAGAAATATACATATCTCTACATACGTATAGATACAAGTATAGATATATACATACATACATACAGGGTGTCCAACTTATACTGAGTTTGGTTCAATGAAATAGTTAATAAAATTAACTGATTCAGAGCCTAATAATATCAAATATATCCAGGCCGAAACAAATGAGATCGTGTAGGTGTCACGACAAAAAAGCACACAGTCCACGCTGTAAATGTGGCCGTGTAGGCAACACGGTAAAAACCTCCCAGCCCCACACTGTAAATGTGGTTGGTGTTAGGAAGGGCATCCAGCTGTAGAAAACCCGCCAGACAGTCCACGCTGTAATGTGGCCGTGTAGGCAACACGGTAAAAACCTCCCAGCCCCACACTGTAAATGTGGTTGGTGTTAGGAAGGGCATCCAGCTGTAGAAAACCCGCCAGACAGTCCTATGCGAGCAAGACAACCACTCTTGCCTCAAATGGGAAAACCCCCGTCCAAACCCATGCAAGCGTGGAACACGGACGCTAAACCTGATGATGGAAAAAGCAAACAAGTTAAGAAAAATATCTTTATCTACTTACTTTAATGTCCCTACTGTAGTTTCATTAGGAACATAACAGTATCTGAATGGAAAATCGCAAGAAATCCCAAATCATCAGGAGACTTTCTCTGTCCAGAAATAAAATTCAAGGCAAGAGTTCTGAGCCGTTCGTTGTCAGTGAAGATTTCAAATGAAAGAACTATCACATGACAAGTGGTCAGCAGGAGGGTAACATAGTGGACTATGGTAGGCAGCATGCTACTAGAAAGTAGTCCGATTCTGCCAAATTTTTACTCTAACAAGTATAGATATATACATACAGGATGAAATGGATAAAGATCCCATAACTCCTTGTGGAGTCGTAGAGGCACTGTCATACAGCGTGTCTAGGGCACTTTTAAACTTGGGGGAGCCCAACCCTCTCCAGGTCTGAACACAGCCGATTTTTTCTATAGAGGAAGAATCGACCCCGGTATTAGACTGGTACTTTTTTTTATCGACCTCGAAAGGATGAAAGGCAAAGTTGACCTCGACGAGAATTGAACTCAGAGTGTGCAATGAGATGGGATGAATACTGTAAAGCATTCTATTTGATGTCTTAACGACTCAGACAATTCGCCATATGTGTGTATATATATATATATATATATATATATCGCAGTAGAAGGAAGACCACGAAAAACATGGGTGGAGGTGGTGAGAGCAGACCTCAGATCGCTGAAGCTCATGGAGGAGATGACAAAGGACCATGACGAATGGAGAGATCCCATGCTTAATAAGACCCATCGCACCCTTGCAAGCAGGGAAGAGTGGACGTAAAATGATGATGATGACACATATATATATACATATATATATATATATATATATATATATATCCGAACAGCGATGTTGCATGGTAGTGAGACCTGGGCGCTGAAGGTGGAAGACTTACGTAAATTAGAGAGAAACGAAGCCTGCATGCTCCGATGGATGTGTAACAGTAATATACGTGAACGACAAAGTATAAATGAATTGAGAGAAAGACTGAGCATAAGAGGAATCAAATGCTGTGTGCAAGAGAGGCGGCTGCACTGGTATGGACATGTGATGCGTATGAAGGATGACAGCTGCATAAAAAGGTGCAGAGCACTAGAAGTTGATGGAAACCGCGGAGTGGGGAGACCCAAGATGACCTGGGATGAGGTGATAAAAGCCGACCTTACCTAATTACACCTCTCAAAGACAATGACACACGACCGTGACTTCTGGCGTCACGCAGTAATACAGAGTACCCGACCTCCCATGGGTACAAGCTGAAGCATATAGACAATATGCCCCCATCGCAAGGTGGTCGTGGAGGTGCCACGGCAAAAAAGCACCCAGCCCACACTGTAAAGTGGACGTGTAGGCGCCACGAAAAAGCACCCAGCACTCACTGTAAATGAGGTTGGTGTTAGGAAGGGCATCCAGCTGTAGAAATCAAGCCAAATCAGTTCCTGTATGAGCAAGGCATGGTCAGCCAACCAGACACTGCCCACAACAGGACAACCCGTCTAACCCATGCTAGCGTGGAAGAACGGACGTAAAACGGTGATGATGATGATGATGATATATACACTTACAAAAAAAAATATTTATATACCAATATATTATATATATATATATATAAATGAAACCATTTATTCTTTGAAATTGAAATTATTAAAAGAAAATATATAAGAATACTCAATCATCGCTGTGATAGGAGTCTGGACAATGTGGGGCAATCGTCTATAGCTTGCTTAACTCAAGGCACAAACCGACACGTGTTCCCAGCGTATAGAATGGACAAAGCGTTACCTCAGAGGATAGCAAGGGAGATGTATTGATATAGTTATTCCAGCCCAGTCCATGTGGCTCACTCATGTGTGTGGACAAATCGTTCCCTATAGCAGTGAGTAGCGGGGGTGATTCGAGGACCAAGAAGGCCAAATATCTTCAACAACATACTGTATTTCCCGGCGCCGAAGACGCTTCGTCCTCGAGGACGCACCCTAATTTTGACAACCAAAAATTTGAAAAAAAATAATAAACAGCCTTCGGCCTCTAGGACGCATGGTAGATTTTTGAGACTTATTTTAGGGAAAAAGTAGCGTCTTCGACGTCAGGAAATACGGTACCTATCAGAAATAGGCTGATATTTCAACAGCTTGTTGTGTCGGCCCTCATGCACTACTGGTCTCAACGTCGGCTTTCCTTCGCATCTGAAGCTGGTGGAGTTGGCAACAGGTTAGATGGCACCACGTGCTTCCCGTTTTGCAATGATAAGCCACTCCTTTAAGACACAACATATAGCGACACTGTTTCCCCTAACAACCTGGTGCATTCAGCAATAGACCTGAAGATCACAAGTTCTTGATGTACCAGCCGTTTTCATATAGGTTTGTCGTTGAATCTGTAGCTGTGGAGACTTGCAGCATTCTTAGTCTTCGTACCACCTTCTTACTCAGTGCTGTCGTGGTGGAGTGGGCCACACGTAAAATGTATAATTACTATTTTTTATTTTTTAAAGTGAGAATCGATGGGAGATAACTACTACATAAATTGAGTAAGGAAGCCCTCACGAGTGATTTCCCTTTTTTAAGGCACTTTTGTCAAGAATTAAATATCTTAGTCCTGGGGTAAATATCTATTTACGGAGTAAATTTCAAAATTCTGGATTTGTACATTTGTTTTCTCAATTATAGTTATAAACAACCACAAGTTGAATGTAAATGTTGTAGTATAATTTCTGCTATTTTGGACTTAATGTTCTGTATGAATCTCATTGATCGATGTAACTCTTAATTTGGTCCTAGTACCAATATCTGTTCACCTTAACTCACTGTATTTAGTCCTAGAACCAGTATCTGTTCATCACTATCTATTCAGCAATTTAGTGGAAGGGAAAATTCGATTCTATCGACCCCAGTACTGGGACTTCATTTTATCAATCCCCAGAAGGATGAAATGCTAAGTTAAGCATTGGAGCGATTTGAACTCAAAACAACTACTGCAAAGTCAAGAAAGAGCACAGCTTCCATGACTTTCAGAAACATTTTTTCACGCTCAGAGTTGCTGAAGCATGGAACAAACTACCTGCATCAGTTGTTAGCTGCTGGGACACTGCATCCTTTAAAACCTCCATGCTTCCTGAAATTCGCCAACATTACACCTGATATTCCGCCTCCATACACACGCACACGTATATCATGACTAATACACTGTTCACTTTCCTGACATTTGTAGATTATTTTATGTACTATACATGCACCTTTGATGAGTTGTAGTGCACCTGAGCACTGTACACAATAATTTCATTATTATTATTATTATTAAAAAAGCATTTTGTCTGAGGCTCTAAGAAGTCTTCCAACACACAGCCCCTCAGCTCTTAATAATAATGGTTTCTGATTTAGGTACGAGGCCAACAATTTTAGGGGAGGGGAAAGTCAATTAAATCGACCCCAGTGCATTACTGGTGCTTTATTTTATCAACCCTGTAAAGATGAAAGGCAAAGCTAACCTCGGTGGGATTTGAACGCAGAATGTAAAGGGTTGTAACTATATGCAACAAAGAATGTTGTCTAATGCTCTATCTATACTGCCAATGAAATAATTAATAATAGTTTCTGCTTTTGACAAAAGGCCAGCAATTAGAAGAGAAGAGGAAAGCTGATTAAATCAACCCAGTGCATTACTGGTACTTTATATTATTGATACTGTAAGGATGAAAGGCAAAAGGTAACCTTGGCCACTAATTTGGGTGAGGGGAAAATTGATTAAATAGACTGGTACTTTATTTAACCCTTTAGCATTTAAACCAGCTGTATCCAGCCAGAATTCTCTCACCTCTTTCTGTTCAAACTGGCTGTAACCAGCTGCTCATACTGATGTTAAGGTGTTGTTCTCAAAATCTCATAGATTCGATATTATGGGAGATAATTATGTGAGGTAAAGCCTTTACTGCGAAAATACAATAGTATATATAAATTGTTTCTACTTTAGGCACAAGGCCAGCAAATACCCAGTGCATTACTGGTACTTTATTTTATCGACCCCGTAAGGATGAAAGGCAAAGTCAACCTCGGCGGGATTTGAACTCAGATCGTAAAGGGACGTAACTATGCTGGAAAGCATGGCATCCAACCCTCTACCGATACTGCCAATAATACCAAAATAGTATATATAAATTAATGTAAATGCTAATGGGTTAATCGACCCCAAAAGGACGAAGAGCAAAATTAATAATATTAAAGATATCCTGGCCGAATTTACTCTCGGAAATAAGAAGAACCAGGGCCGCCGCTAGGAGCTTTGGATTTGGTGTACTTCATATTTGTTTCGGTTGCTGAATACAATCAGGGGTCGCTGCTTCTCCTGAAGGTCAATAGTTCTCTTCTAACTCGAGCGGGAGCCCCTTTCCATTCTCAATTTGCATTGATCATCTGCAAAGCCGCATTGTTCTCAGAACCACTACACCAGTCTTTCGATGCGTGCAGCTGGAACTACTGCCACCCATTTCTACAGCTGAGTAAACTGGAGCAATGTGAAATAAAAGTGTCTTGCTCAAGGACACAACATATCACCCGGTCCGAGAATCGAACTCACAACCTTTCGATTGCAAGCCCAATGCACTAACCACTAAGCCATGCGCCGCAAGATAAAAAGTCCACAAATGTGGTCAATATCACTTCACAACAACATAATCCCAGTTGTCATCGGAGGGTATTGCTATCATCATTGTCATTTTAATGTCTGCTTTCCCTGCTAGTAAGGGTGTTAAGCAAATAGACCCCAAATCCCAAATTGCTCTCCTATAAAAGACTGCTCTGTAATTCACTGTACTTAGGAAAGTATTATCTGTCTAAGGCAGAGGTGTAGCTGGGCATGGGCCATGGGTGCCACTTGGACTAAGGAGCCCTTTCTATTAACCCTTTAGCTTTTACATTATTCTATATTTACTACTGTATTTTCACGGTAAACACTTTATCTCACATAATATCGCATCTATGAGACTTTGATATTTTGTATGTTGAGAACAATACCTTAACTTCAGTATGAGCAGCCGGTTATGGCCAGTTTGAACAGAAAAAGGTGAGAGAATTCTGGCCGGTTAAAAGTCAGATAAGCCTTTGATTATTATCATGGCTTACGGCGGTGGATTGGCAATATGGGTAGATAAAATGAAGTACCAGTCACACACTGCAGTCGATTTAATCAACTTTCCCCTCTCCCCAAATTACTGGCCTTGTGCCTATACTAGAAATCATTATTATCATGGCAGAAAAAAGCACTATAGTGGCTGGATCATTAAACCATTTATATAAATTATTAGGCCTCCACAAGTAAAAATACCGTACTGAGAACTTCATGACCATATAGTATGGCTTGTCAAATATTTTAATAGGGTCTAATATTTGTCAAAGATCAGCATTACTCATGTTTGGGAAGGGGTGCAATTTCACTAGTTGCCAGAGGCACTATTTTTCCTAGTTAAGCCTCTGGTCTAAGGTCCTTGTTGGGACTGGACAGGCAACAGAAAATCCAATAATTATCATATTTATTGTGTAAACTATGTATAACAATAATTGTTTCTAACACTGGCACAAAGCCAGTAATTTGGGATAAAGGGGAAAGTCAATTACATCAACCCCAGTATTTGACTGGTACTTTATTTTATCGACCCTGGAAGGATGTAAAACAAAGTTGACCTCTGGCAGGATTTGAACTCAGAATGAAAAGAACCGAAATGATAATATGATAAGCTTCATTTAACCTTTTAGCATTTAAACGAGCCATATCCGGCCAAGATTCTCTCACCTCTTTCTGTTTAAACCAGCTGTAACTGGCTGCTCATACTTATGTTAAGGTATTGTTCTCTAAATAAATAATTGTTTCTACTTTAGGCACAAGGCCTGCAATTACCCAGTGCATTACTGGTACTTTATTTTATCGACCCCGTAAGGATGAAAGGCAAAGTCAACCTCGGCGGGATTTGAACTCAGATCGTAAAGGGACGTAACTATGCTGGAAAGCATGGCGTCCGACCCTCTACCGATACTGCCAATCCAATAAATAATATCAAAATCTCATAGATTTGATATTATGTGAGATAAAGCCTTTACCGTGAAAATACAGTAGTAAATATAGAGTAATGTAAATGCTAAAGGGTTAATCTGTTTTATTGCAAACATCATTTGATTTTCTTATCATTTGCATAAATAAGGTGAGGGATGTAGGACAAAGATATGATGTAGTTTATTCATAAAAGTCGAAATCAATGGTATCATCATTCATAGGTTGTTTGTTCGGTGACTGTTCCACAGATGAACCTGAAAGAGAACATAGAGAAAATATTTGAGAGACACAGTATCAGTTAGCTAAACAAGGTTTATCATTGTATTTATATATGTTTGCCTTCAAGTGAACACACATGGCTTAGTGATTAGGCAGTTGGATTTACAGTCGTGAGATTGTGAGTTCAATTCCCAAGCTGAGTGATGTATTGTGTCCATGAGCAAGACAATTTATTTCATGTTGCTTCTTCTGTCAAGAGTTACAACTGGTAGATAGTATCAATAATTGGAAAGAACAATGGAAACATTGTTTCCTTGGTCCGATCTGATGAGTACCATCCCACTCAGTAAGCAAATAAAGTCTGAGATCTTGTCAATTTGGATTAAATATATATATATATATATATAAAAGCACCCAGTCCACACTGTAAAGTGGTCGTGTAGGTGTCATGACAAAAAGCACCCACACCACACTGTAAAGTAGTAGTGTAGGTGTCACAACAAAAAGCACTCAGTCCAAACTGTATATGAGGTTGGTGTAAGGAAGGGCATCGAGCAGTAGAAACAAAGCCAAAATCAGTTCTGTATGAGCAAGATATGGTCAGCTGACATAGAATTGTTCACAACAGGACAACTCATCTAACCCATGCCAGCATAGAAAAATGGACGTAAAAGGATGATGATGATGATATATATATATATGTCTGTGTTATTGTCTTTGTTTATGATGTAGAATAGCTCTGGTCAGCTTTCAATGAGTCAATCTACATTATAGTTGTTGTTGTTGTTGTTGGTGTTGTATAGTCTGAGGTCAGCCTTAATGAAGTAGATCTAAAATAAAATGCAATCCAGCCATGTCCTTTTGTATGCCAGGGACTACATTATCATCATCATCATTTTACGTCTGCTTTTCCCTGCTTGCAAGGGTGGGACGGGTCCTATTCAGCACAGCATCTCCCCATTCGTCACGGTCCTTCGTGATGATGATGATGAGGGAGGTTTGGCTGCTATTTCTAGTAACAATGTACTGGCTTCCTTATTAACTTAAGGCATTTATTTAGACAAAGCCTATACTCAATGTTCTTACACTCCCTTCTCTGTAAGAACCTAGATTTAACCCTTTAATGTTCAAACCGGCCAGAATTCTCTACCTCTTTCTGTTGAAACTGGCTGTAACTGGCCACTCAAACTGATGTTAAGGTATTGTTCTCAAAATAAATACTTTCAAAATCTCATAGATTCGATATTATGTGAGATAATTATGCAAGGTAAAGCCTTTACCATGAAAATATAATAGTTTATATAGAGTAATGTAAATGCTAAAGGCTTAAAAAAAGCCACCATCAAATGTATCAGCTACATGACCAAACTAATACCCAATTTACCTCCTTCGCATGAACATGACCCATTTAAAAATCCAAACAAAATTATCTCCAAATTCTTGTGTTCAATTACAGAGAGGTTAGTAAGATCCTTACTTTGTGTTTCATCAGTTATTGGATGATGTGCACTGCAATAATAACAAGAGATGAATAAATATTAGATGAAACTGGAATGTCAAAATATTTGCAGAGTCAAAGAGTAGTAGTCAAGGAGAAACAGGATGTTGTGATGTTAATGCCTTTTCCAACGCCATAAGCAATGTAAGGGAATCAGTTCGATTCAACCAACAGTCAAATATTGGGTCAAGTATGAAATTTGTAAAAAAAAAAACAAATTTCTACAAATTTCACACTTGACGACACCATACATGCTACAGATTACATTATCCAGTATAATCATCCACTTTTAGAATAGTAGGGGAAAGTCAAAAGGTGATTCAGCTGCTCTTTCTAGCAGGTGACCATGTGACTGGGAGAAGCTCCAGACTGGAGAGTGAAGAAGATACAAAGTGGCCAGACTTGTCATACTGCATCTCTTATGGTGAAGTACAACATGTTGCAGCATGAGGCAGCAGCTTGAGCTAACTAAAGATGTGGTGCATCTGGAGAGGTGGTATAACTGGAGATATTGTACATCTGGAGACGTGATATATCTAGAGATGTAGTATATCTGGAGATATGGTGCATCTGGAGATGTGGTATAACTGGAGATGTGATATATCTAGAGATGTAGTATATCTGGAGATATGGTGCATCTGGAGATGTGGTATAACTAGAGATATTGTACATCTGGAGACATGATATATCTAGAGATGTAGTATATCTGGAGATATGGTGCATCTGGATATGTGGTATAACTGGAGATGTGATATATCTAGAGATGTAGTTTATCTGGAGATGTGGTATAACTGGAGATATTGTACATCTGGAGATGTGATATATCTAGAGATGTAGTATATCTGGAGATGTGGTATAACTGGAGATATGGTATATCTGAAGATACAGTACATCTGGAGATATGGAATATCTGGAGATGTGGTATAACTGGAGATATGGTATAACTGGAGATATTGTACATCTAGAGATGTGATATATCTAGAGATGTAGTATATCTGGAGATATGATATATCTGGAGATATGGTATAACTGGAGATATTGTACATCTGGAGACGTGATATATCTAGAGATCTGTTATATCTGGATATGTGGTATAATTGGAGATATGGTATATCTGGAGATGTAGTATATCTGGGGATGTAGTATATCTGGAGACTGGAGATATTGTATATCTGGAGATATAGTATATCTGGAGATATGGTATATCTGGAGATGTGATATATCTAGAGATGTAGTATATCTGGAGACTGGAGATATTGTATATCTGGAGATGTGGTATAACTGGAGATATAGTATATCTGGAGACATACTTTTCAAGAATGTCTTGTTAATGTGCTTTCATTCGGTACAGGATGTTAAGGGTCAAACAACAACAGCCAGATCTGATAAGCCAACAAGAGATCCTCTTTGAGATGGCTCAACCTGACAGAACTAGAAACAGGCCTGAAATCTCTCTCAAATCACTTACTTAAAGAACACATTAGATAATAAGCCTATATATCCTAAGTCAATCATAACATTAACCCTTTCATGACTATATACCTAAGTATTTAAAATAAATATAAACACTAAAACAAACAATTTTGTACTGTCAAAACAGGCATGAATTCAAGTGAGTTGGTATTTTAAAATGAGGGGTTTTACTATAATAGAACAACTTTAGTGGTTTCACATGAAAAGAGAGGTAAATGATATGTTAATTACTTACACGATGTTAATTACTGACACATGATCACAGTGTGACTTAGTCAATGATATGTTAATTACTGACACATGATCACAGTGTGACTTAGTCAATGATATGTTAATTACTTACATATGATCACGGTGTGACTTAGTCAAGCCGGAACCAAATTCCTTCTCCAAATCATCACAACCAACATCAGAATCTTCCAATTCTTCATCGAAAGACATGGAACTCATCAACCCAGTAAGCAAATTCTTGTAGGCAGGAGTTTCTAAAGTGAAAAAAAAATCAATCATCATCATTATCATTTTTATGCAGACATTTCCACGCTGGTATAAGTTGGACATTTTGAGGCAATGTTTTACAGATGGGCACCCTTCCTGGCACCAAACCTTTTAGTTGCTTCTTACAATTCACAGGGATATGATGTATCTATTTTAAACTGGATACAGACTATGAGATTCGAAAGCTTAGAAAATCTATAGGACATACAAAACCATATATATATGCCTATTTTGACAATACAAAATTGTTTGTTTTAAAGTGTTTATATTTATTTAAAATACCTAGGTATATAGTCATGAAAGGGTTAATGTTATGATTGACTTAGGATATATAGGCTTATTATTTAATGTGTTCTTTCTTGGCTGAACTAGAGAAGAAATTCCAAACATGGAAACATGGCCTAGAATCAAAAGGCCTTAAAGTTAACTTGTCTAAGACTAAAGTTCTAGTATGTAGAAAGGAAAATAGGGCACAGGTGCCCTCTGGGAAATGGCCATGCTCAGTGCGTAGGAAAGGAGTAGGCAGAAATTCAATTTTATGACCCAAATGCAAACTATGGGTACATAAAAGATGTAGTGGGATCACAGGTAAGCTATCTAAGAACGTAGATTTTATATGTGGCCGATGCTCAGGTGCAATAAATAGCAAGTGCCCACAGGATACTAGCTCCTTCTATTGCCCAGATGGTTCTATAGAAATAGTGGACACCTTCCGTTACCTGGGTGACGAAATCAGCAGTGGTGGAGGGTGTTCTGAAAGTACAGTAGCCAGAGTCAGAACGGGATGGAAAAGGTTCAGAGAGCTTATACCGCTGTTGGCCACTAAAGGTTTCTCTCTAAAAATGAAAGGCAGATTGTATGATGCCTGTATACGAACAGCAAGGTACATGGCAGTGAGACATGGGCATTGTGTGCAGAGGCCCGGCGCAGACTGGAGAGGAACAAAGCATGTATGCTGCGTTGGATGTGTAATAGTAATATACGTGAACGGAAAAGCATAAATGAACTAAGTGAGAAATTAGGAATAAGAGGGATCAGATGCTGTTTACTTGAGAGAAGACTACGTTGGTATGGTCACGTGATGCACATGAAAGACGACAGCTGTATAAAAAAGTGCAGGGTGATCAAACTTGATGGAAGTGTGCGCATATATACATGTATAGACACATATATATATATATATGTGTGAATATACATATATACATATATATGGGTGTGTATGTGCACATATGTGCACACATATATATATATATATATGCATGTACACACGATGATATGTGCCCACATGCAGCACACATGGACCACAGATACATATACGTACACATGCATACACATATACGTACTCATGCATACACATACATACACATATATATAGCTGGATCTACCAACTCATAATATTATAATATTATAAAATTAAATCAAATTTTTTAACACTACAAGTGAAGTCATTCTTTTCCTTTTTTTCAAATATACCTAACTGTACCAAGGATCTCACACATTTTCCAATATATATATATCATCATCATCATCATCATCATCATTTCATTTTACGTCCGCTTCTCCCTGCTTGCAAGGGTGGGACGGGAACTGATTCTGGCTTGATTTCTACAGCTGGATGCCCTTCCTAACACCAACCTCATTTACAGTGATTGCTGGGTGCTTTTTTGCTGTGGCACCTCCACGACCACTTTGCAGTGGAATGATATGGACCCCAGTCCTATCATCTCATTTCTACAGCTGAGTAAACTGGAGCAATGTGAATAAAGTGTCTTGCTCAAGGAAACAACACATCACCCAATCTGAGAATTGAACTCACAACCTTTCGATTGCAAGGGCCAATGCTCTAACCACTAAGCCATGTGCCTCCATGTATATATATATATATATATATATATATATATATATATATATATATATACATATACATATATATATATATATTAGAAAGTGAGGTTTTTTTTACAAAATGAAAAATAACCGAGGTGTCCTACACGAGTGAAAGTATAAGGAAAAAAGATGAAATTGAAAATGTAACTCGAGTCTTTTTTTAAAAAAAAAATATATTTATTTGGTTCCTTTACTGGTTTCGCAGTTCTTCTGCTTTTCAAAAGTAGAGTTGAGATGGAGGGTCTGTGGTTTTTCTCACATCTCGTTGGTCTTTGAATGTTACTTGTTTTATATGGAAAAAGTGGCTCGAAATGCCAAGTTTTTAGAGAAGTAGTTTGATTGGTTGGTGAATAAGTATAGTAAATTAAAAAAAGGCTTTGTGAGCCACTTTTTTTTAAGTAAAAAGAAATTCAAATGTGCTTATTCACGTGACTGCATCAACCAACCAAACTTCACTCATATATGAAAAAACAACCCCCATCTCAACTCTACTTTTGAAAAGCAGAAGAACTGCGAAACCGGTAAAGGAACCAAATAAATATATATATTTAAAAAAAAAAAGACTCCAGTTGCATTTTAGATTTCATCTTTTTTCCTTATATATATATATGTATATATATATAGTCCCTTGAAGTATGACATAATGGTTGTGGTTGGGTTGGAACTTATCTATATTTGGCTACTTAGTCAATATTGCATCTGTTTAAACACAGTGTCACTGTAGCAAATGTTGAGTCTGTGGAAGGTGGAGTGTATAGGAGGTGGTGTCTGTGGAAGGTGGAGTGTATAGGAGGTGGAGTCTGTGGAAGGTGGAGTCTATAGAAGGCGGAGTCTGTGGAAGGTGGAGTCTATAGAAGATGGAGTGTATAGGAGGCGGAGTCTGTGAAAGGTGGAGTCTATAGAAGGCGGAGTCTGTGGAAGGTGGAGTGTATAGAAGGCGGAGTCTATAGAAGGTGGAGTGTATAGGAGGCGGAGTCTGTGAAAGGTGGAGTGTATAGAAGGCGGAGTCTGTGGAAGGTGGAGTCTATAGAAGGCAGAGTCTATAGAAGGTGGAGTGTATAGGAGGCGGAGTCTGTGGAAGGTGGAGTGTATAGGAGGCAGAGTCTGTGGAAGGTGGAGTGTATAGGAGGTGGAGTTTGTGGAAGGTTGAGTGTATAGGAGGTGGGGTCTGTGGAAGGTTGAGTGTATAGAAGGCGGGGTCTGTGGAAGGTGGAGTGTATAGAAGGCAGAGTCTGTGGAAGGTGGGTCTATAGAAGGTGGAGTCAGTGAAAGAAATAAGCTGAAGGCAGAGTCTGTAGTTGAATATTTTCATGAGAATTAAAATATAATAAACACCAGAAACTTACCATTTATATTGATTTTAGCTGACATTTTCGGTGGTGATCTAGGTTCATATTGATTATTGTCTTCACCCTTATCATTTTCCTCCTCCTCATCATCATCATTTACATCTTTATCTGGACAATAATAGGCATTGCTATTACTAAATGCAACATTCTCCTGTTCACCTGTAAAAACAGAAAACAACACAGTCTATCAGAAATAGTAAAGTCAGTATATTTTTTCATTGTTGGGAAATGGTGGAGGGAAGGATATTTTTCTGCACCAAGAATGGGAGGGTCAACAGGGTGTATGCGTATGTCTATACGTATGAATGTCTATATATGTGTGTATCCCACACTGTAAAGTGGATGTGTAAAAGACTCGGCATAAAGCATCCCGCACACACTGTCAATGTGGTTGGCGTTAGGAAGGGCATCCAGCAGTAGAAAACCAGCTAGAAACTCTCCTATATGAGCGTATGAGCGAGACACGGTCACCCGATGCAACTTGCCTCTAAATGGGACTAACCTGTTTAACCCATGCTAGCGTGGAAGATAGACGTTAATCGATGATGATGATGATTATATAACAGACCAGATATAATGACTAGGCTATGCAACAGACCAGGTATAATATGAAGTACAGGTGTATTGCGCTGTTGTTTAGCTCCACATAGAACTCTGAATTGGCCAGTCATGTATAATAAAAAAAATATTCTAGTTATGATCAACTAGACATTTTTTGAAGCTTTGTACATATGACGTTACATTTGAACAATATTTGTTTCATGCTGCTCCTTCTAGTAAGTCATGTAGAGCTTTTCTTGTTTCATAGCAATGTTTCAAGTAAAACTGCTTCTAAGAGAAAAGGCCAAATGTGGTTAAGATTTGGAATAATAAAGTTAAAAATATGTTAACATACACCAAATATTTGTGTTAGTCTCATCAGGCTTGTCAGGTGACATGGAAGAATCTGAAGAAGAATCTGATTCATTGTAATGAAAGTGCATAGCTTTTGTTGAACTTTGTTGATGTGGTTTAACTCCCGTGGAACTGAGTTGAGGCGGTTTACCATCTGTTGAACTGTGTTGAGGTGGTTTACCATCAACTGAGCTGTGGTGATGATGTTTACCATCAGTTGAACCGTGGTGATGTGGTTTACCATCAGTTGAGCTGTGGTGATGATGTTTACTATCAGTTGAACCGTGGTGATGTGGTTTACTATCAGTTGAGCTGTGGTGATGTGGTTTACCATCAGTTGAGCTGTGGTGATGTGGTTTACTATCAGTTGAGGTATGGTGATGTTTACCATCAGTTGAGCTGTGGTGGTGATGTTTACCATCAGTTGAGCTGTGGTGGTGATGTTTGCCATCAGTTGAACTGTGGTGATGTGGTTTATCATCAGTTGAGCCTTGACGATGATGTTTACCATCAGTTGAGCTGTGGTGATGATGTTTACCATCAGTTGAGCTGTGGTGATGTGGTTTACCATCAGTTGAGCTGTGGTGATGTGGTTTACCATCAGCTGAGCTGTGGTGATGATGTTTAGCATCAGTTGAACTGTGGTGATGTGGTTTATCATCAATTGAGTTGTGGTGATGTGGTTTACCATCAGTTGAGCTGTGGTGATGGGGTTTAAGATCAGTTAAGCTGTGTTCATGTGGATTAACATCAATTAAACTCTGTTGAAGTGGTTTTACATCTGTGAAGCTCTGTTGATGTGGTCTAACATCTGTTAAGCTCTGTTGATGTTGTTTAACATCTACTGAACTGTATTGCTGTGGTCTATCATCTGTTGAGCTGTGCTGATGTGGATTAGTGTCTGTTGAACTCCAACTGTGTGGATTAAAATCAGTTGAATTCCGTTGGTGTGGTTTCACTTCTGTTGAGTTGTGTTGATATGATTTAAAATCAGCCGAGCTCTGTTGGTGTGGTTTAATATCTGAATTTGATTTTAAATCAGTTGAAGTCTGTTGGTGTGGTTTAAAATCATTTGAATTCCATTGGTGTGATTTAACTTCTGATGAGCTGTGTTGATGTGGGTTAAAATCAGCTGAGCTCTGTTGGTGTGGTTTAACATCTATTAAATTTTCTGGATGTGGTTCAAAATCAGTTGAATTCAGTTGATGAGGTTTCAAATCAGTTGAAATCTGTTGATGTGATTTAGATTCTGTTGAATTATGTTGCTGTGATTTAAAATCTGCTGATACCTGTTGATGTGTTTGAAAGTCTATTGATTCCTCTTGATGTGAGTTAAAATTTGTTGAACCATGTTGCTGTTGTATATTTTCTGTTGATCCCTGTTGCTGTGCTTTAAGGTCTGTTGAACTTTGTAGTTGTGGAGCATTTTCTGCTGCATTCCCCAACAGCTTAATCAATATGTGGAAGGCCTAACAAATGAAATCAATGACAGAGAGTTACACACAGATATATATAATGTTAGATATGAACATATGTTACACGGATATATATACAATCACATATAAATATATAGTTGCACAGGATGGACGTTAAACGAAGATGATGATGATGATGATGATGATATATATACATATATATAGGAAAAGAGTCAGGACCCCGATGGCTGAGCTCCGGCTGTTTCGACAGCTAGATCCAAACCTTGCTGTCGAAACAGCCAGAGCTCAGCCGTCGGGGTCCTGACTCTTTTCCTACTACCCACTCTACTCCGGTGTGTTATGGTCCACCTGGTATCTTACCCACACCTTCTTTGTTCTTTGTTATAATCCATGCTAGCGTGGAAGATGGACGTTAAATGATGATGATGATATATATATACCCTACCCCAAGTAGACCCTATAGAGGGGCCAGCAGTACAAGTCAGCAGCAGCGTAGTAAGTAAGGCAATCAAAGATATGAAGACGGGGAAGGCAACCGGTTCATCGGGTATATCTGCTGAGATGCTGAAGGCATCTGGGTCGGTAGGTCACACCATAACCACATGTATTGTTAACCAGGTAATACAAAGGATTGGTGCAGTAGCATCATTGTCAACTGCTATAAAGGTAAAGGTGATGCACTAGATAGAGGAAACTATAGAGGTATAAAGCTGATGGACCAGGTCATGAAAGTAACAGAAAGAGTTATAGCACAGTTGATTAGGGACCGGGTGAAACTAGATGAGATGCAATTTGGGTTTGTGCCAGGAAGAGGCACGACTGATGCCCTCTTCCTTGTGAGGCAGTTACAGGAAAAGTACCTAGCTAAAAGTAAGCCACTCTACCTGGCATTCGTCGATCTCGAGAAAGCCTTTGACAGAGTTCCCTGTGCTATAATCTGGTGGGCTCTTAGAAAACTAGGAGTAGATGAATGGCTTGTGAAAGCTGTACAAGCCATGTATAGGGGAGCAGTCAGCAAAGTTAGGATTAGCAATGAGTATAGCGAGGAATTTAGCGTACAGGTCGGTGTCCACCAGGGCTCTGTTCTTAGCCCTCTCCTGTTCATCGTAGTCCTGCAGGCAATAACGGAGGAGTTTAAGACCGGATGCTCATGGGAACTCCTATATGCAGTGATGCGGGACTGGTCGGTTAACCGTGTCTTGCTCGTACGGAAGTGTCTTTGGTAGGTTTTTTCTACAGCTGGATGCCCTTCCCAACACCAACCCCATTTACAGTGTGGGCTGGGAGCCTTTTTAGCATGTCTCCTACACAATCACCTTACAGCGTGGACTGTTGTATCATCGACACAGTGGACGGAACGGGAGAGAGGATGGTATATATATTGCTGTGGAACTTACCCGAGTGTGGTAAAGAGAGTGTCTGTGCAGTAATGAAGGACTGAATATAGCTGCCACTTCTGGTATGCTGAGAATATCATTGTTGACAAGAAACAGGAAATGCTGGAAGAGGCACTGCCATAGAGCGTTCGCAGGTCGACAACCATCAAAACTGCAACTTTAAGGAGAAGATGAAAATACAAAAACAAGAGAAATATATATACATTGAAGCTCCGACATCTGGCAACTGAGTTGGTAAACACCCACAAAATTATTAACCATCTTGCTAACAACAACCCTGAGTACCTTTTTGATTTCCATGTGTCTAACACACGTGGGCATGCCTACAAAGTCAGAAAACAGTACAGCTTCCATGACTTTCGGAAAGATTTTTTCACGCTCAGTTGCCGAAGCATGGAACAAACTACCTGCATCAGTTGTTAGCTGTCGAGACACTGCATCCTTTAAATCCTCCATGAGTGTCACTGATTTGGCTGCTCTTTGCCCCTAGCTTCACCATGACTTTGATGTTTTGATGGAGGCCATGTTGCTCGAGTGGGTGCAGACTTCGAACTGGCAACCCCACGTTGCAACATGCATTTAAGGGTTCATGTTAGAACATATTATGACACATTAGTATGAGAATGTAAAGGTGTGTTGAGATCAAAATCCCTGCATATGATTTTTAGCTATGTACTTTTCCCACAAACATTTTGAAGCCCCCTCGTATAAAATGGCTGTCTAATTAAAGAATATATAGCTTACATTGCACATTTCTTAATGAAGCTATGAACAGACTTACATAACATTCCTCTCATCACAAGAAAACCAATCATTGGAAATAAACAAGGAATCACACAGAAGACATTGGTTTGGTAAATTCTGGATAACAGTTGGCAACTGGTGAAGAATGATCATAGAGATGATAACAGAATCAAACTTCATGGCAGGTTTTTTACTATTGTTGGCAGCTCTGTTGGAACAAAGAGATTCACAGAAATAAGGGGCATGTTAGATTTTTAAGAGGATTATTTTTTTTTAGTAAAAAGTCTTCTTTTACATTTTTAAAAGGTTTATTCTTATTTTACTGGTTTTAGTCATTAGACAGCAGCCATGTTGGGACATTGACATGATTTATATTTTCAAGTCTGGTCTTTATTCATCTCTTTTTTGTCAAACTACTACGTTACAGGACACAGACACAGACATAAACATAGGCATGTACAGATGCAGATGTAAACATAGACATGTACAGATGCAGATGTAAACATAGACATGTACAGATGCAGATGTAAACATAGACATATACAGATGTAAACATAGACATGTACAGATGCAGATGTAAACAGACATGTACAGATGCAGATGTAAACATAGACATATACAGATGTAAACATAGACATGTACAGATGCAGATGTAAACATAGACATGTACAGATGCAGATGTAAACATGTACAGATGCAGATGTAAACAGAGACATGTACAGATACAGATGTAAACATGTACAGATGCAGATGTAAACATAGACATGTACAGATGCAGATGTAAACATGTATAGATGCAGATGTAAACATGTACAGATGCAGATGTAAACATAGACATGTACAGATGCAGATGTAAACATGTATAGATGCAGATGTAAACATAGACATGTACAGACACATATATACACACATGACAGGTTTCTATAGTTTCCATCTACCAAATTCCACTCAAAGGTCATTGACCAACATGTGGCTATAGTAGAAAACACTTGCCCAAGGTGTTGTATAGTAGGACTGAATCCTAAACTACATGGTTGTGGAAACTTCTTAACCACACATCAAAGTTTTTCTTTTTTTAAAAGACATTTTAAAAATGGAGAATATTTTATACTTAAAAGTATAAAATATTCTCTTTTGTGACTATATTTTACATTTTTAACCCTTTCATGACCACATTTTACATTTTTTACTCTTTCATGACCCTATTTTGTTTTTAAATTTTGCATTTACATTATTCTGTATATACTATATTTTCACAGTAAAAACTTTACCTCACATAATTATCTCACATAATATCGAATCTATGAGATTTTGATATTATTTATTTTGAGAACAATACCTCAACATCAGTATGAGTGGCTGGTTACTGCTGGTTTGAACAGAAAGAGGTGAGAAAATTCTGGGCGAATACGGCTGGTTTAAATGCTAAAGGGTTAACCCTTTCATGACCATATTTCTAATACACTTTCTTTGTGTATTAATTAACTTTGGAAATGAGAAAGGATTTTTGAGGAATTTAATAAAATGACAAACCTTTTCATAATAAAGTTGTTTTTGGAACATATATTAACATAACCTTCTAACATAAAAATATAACAGAAGGTTTTAATTTAAATAAAGACATTTTAAAATGAGAAGTTTTATATGAATGAACCAAGTTTAGATCTTCAGTGGTTAGTATCAAAATGGTTAAAAAGATTATTTGTTTGAAATATGTTATTTTACAATTTTTAAAGGGTTATTTAAAAGATCGTTATTGACATTTTTGTAAGGGTTACATAAAAAAAAGTCTGTTTTGCATTTTTACTATGAGGTTCACCAGATCTCTGCATGTTACAAGAAGTAATTAAAAAGAGTGTCTAGCACTAACCCTTTCATTATATTTCTCATGAAACACACTATTTATGATTTTCAAATAATTTTGAAAATAATCAAGAATTTGAAGGTATTAGGTAATATAACATTTTCATTGTTAAGCTAGTGTTTCGAACATAATATAAATATTCTTTCATAAAATTGTGATGGAAAGTTTTTAGATTAATATAAACACTTTAACCCTTTAGCATTTACATTACTCTATATTTACTATTGTATTTTCGCAGCAAAGGCTTTATCTCACATAATATTGAATCTATGAGATTTTGATGTTATTTATTTTGAGAACAATACCTTAACATCAGTATAAGTGGCCAGTTATGGCCAGTTTGAACAGAAAGAGGCGAGAGAGTTCTAACCGGATATGGCCGGTTTAAATGTAAATAGTTTTGTATCATCGAACCAGGGTAGTTTCAGGGGATTTGGTCTTAAAACAAAAAAGAAAACGTTTACAAATAAAAGTGTTGAAATCTTCCACTTACTTAATAATTTCTTGTATGCCACAATCAAGAGCTTCAACAGAGCGATAAAATTTCGCTTTGTTCCATTTGAGAGATCTGAAAGATTCTTCCACAACATGTATCAAGAGTGAAAGACCATTCAAGGTGAGACTGTTTGAACTCCACCTTCAATAAATACAACACATAAAGATTATTTCTGTTTTATGTATTCAGGATTTTGTTGTCATTAAGTTAAGACAGTCAACACCTCTCACTTGCAAAATATGGTGGTGTGCAGTTTAAGGTGAGGTTGAAATGCAATTGCATAGCTGTTTGATGTGTAGATGTAGGGCAGGTTGATGTGCAGACATAGGGTAGGGTGGTGTGTAGTTTTAGTGAGGGTGGTATACCGTTTCAGTTAGGGTGGTGTGTAGTTTTAGGGAGGGTGGTGTACATTTTTAGTGAGGGTGGGGAACAGTTTTAGGGAGGATGGTGAACAGTTTTAGGGAGGCTGGTGTACAGTTTTAGGGAGGGTGGTGAACAGTTTTAGGGTGGTGTACAGTTTTAGCGAGGGTGGTGTTCAGTTTTAGGGCGGTGTACAGTTTTAGTGAGGGTGGTGTTCAGTTTTAGGGTGGTGTACAGTTTTAGTGAGGGTGGTGTTCAGTTTTAGGGTGGTGTACAGTTTTAGTGAGGGTGGTGTTCAGTTTTAGGGTAGGTTGGCATCTGAGTGGACATGTGAGTGTGATTGTGTGTGTGTGACTATCTGAGTGCGTATGATTGTGTGTGTAGATAAACTTACATAGTTCCTCGGAGTTGATAGTTAGGAATGCCAGGTTCATTCTTAGTTTTAGCCTTTAGCTCTGAATTATTTATGTCCATCCCTTCACCTTCTTCACTACCAAAATCACTGATGCCTGACTGGCCGTCACTCAAATCCCCATTGGCTTGTGATCTGCCAACTGTAAAAAATTACCTTTTAATTTACTGATTTCAATACATCTAAACTATAATAAAGTAAGGAGTGCAGGACTGCGTATGGTTTATTTCTTTTAATCCAGTTAGTAAAATAAGTTGGATTACTTTGAATAAATAATGAATGAATATTACATAATTTATCTACTAAATTTCGTAGCTGTTGATTAAGTATATTTTATTGCTTATTTAAAGATTCACTTCTTTAAAATTTTCACTTCCGGTTAGCGATCGCTTAAATAAACATTCATATATTTCCGTCACTAATTTTCTCCTAATGCAGTTAATATATAATATATATTTTTTTAATGTATCATGGATTACGTTACTGATTACAGAAGAGAGTGTAGCACAGTCTCTCTTCAATTTCTGTGTATATTGTCAATTACAATTTTATTTGATGTATCATATCTACATGCATATATACTTGCATATAGTATCAATATGCACACTATACATGCTAGCAGAAAACCACCCTAAGGATGGTTTTTCTGCTAGTTTTTACAAATTTATGATAAAAACTGTATAAACATATTATTTACAGTAACAAAAAGGGTGGTGGATTGGCAGTATCGGTATACACTCTGTATATACTGAGTTCAAACCCTGCCTCTTTCTGCCAAGAGTTGTGACCAGCAGATAACATTCAACACTAGAAAAACAAAGCCAAAGTCTGATCTAACAATCAGTTCCTCTTCTTTCATTTTATTTTTGAGCAGTTAGTTTGGCATGGCTTGTAGATAATCAAACTAAATCAATCTATGAATCGATATTTATTATTTTAAATGGAAGGGTGGTGGATTGGCAGTATCGGTAGAGGGTCAGACGCCATGCTTTGCAGCATAGAGTTACGGCCCTTTACGGCCCTGTATGAGAAACCATTATTTACAGTAACAATAATTGTTTCTACTATTCTTGCCTCAATGATGATGATGACTTATATTCGAATATATACAGTATATACGTGCAGGCATGGCTGTGTGGTTAACCCTTTAACATTTGCATTTCTTTATGTTTACTATAGTATTTTTGCAGTAATTATCTCACATAATATCGAATCTATGAGATTTTGACATTTATTTTGAGAACAATGCCTAAACGTCGGCATAAGTGACTGGTTATGGCTGGTTTGAACAGAGAGAGGTGAGAGAATTCTGGCCAGATACAGCCGATTTAAATACTAAAGGGTTAAGGAGCTTGTCCCACCACAGTGCAGCTTGGGCAAGTGTCTTCTGTTATAGCCCTGGATTGACCAATACCTTGACAATGGAATTTGGTAGATGGAAACTGCAGAAGTGTGACATATGGCTGTGTGGTTAAGGATTTTGTTTCCTAACCTTGTGGGTGTAGGTTCAGTCCCACTGTGGAACACCTTGGTCAAGTGTCTTCTACTTTAGCCATGATTTGACCAGTGCCTTGTAGACAGAAAATACTGAAGCCTATCTGTCATATGTGTGTGTGAGGACAATAATAAATAAATTAGCAAAACTATTTTCTTACCAGTATCAAAACTATTGGAGATAGATTCAACTGATTTGTAGGTGGCCGTTGTACCACGAACTAACTGTTCTGGGAGACTATTTATACCAAATTCTGTGTCTTCGGCAGTGACATCAGCCATGTGTCTATTCTCACTGATAGGTCCTACATTTCCAGACATATTTGACATTTCTGGATTGGATGCAGGCTGATTCTTCATAAATGTCTTGGGAGAACTTCCATAGAAGTTTCGTGATTCAAATTCTCCTGTCAACTCAAGTTTAGTGAGATCTGGCTTTAGACGACGCTTCTCTGAATTTTGGTCCTCTGAAGACTTTTCACCATTCTAAGATTAGAACAGACATCATCAACACATATATCAATAAATGACAATAAAAAAAAGGGTAAAAGGTAAAGACCCCCTTCAGTCACGAATGACCATAGAGAATTTGCACCTAGAAAATACCCCGTCCGAGGCATAAGTCAGGGCAAGGTTGTTTGTGGAAGACCAGCAATCACCCAAGCATACTGGTCTCCCCTCAAACCCAGTACTTTATTTTGTCAACACCTGGAAGGAAGGATGAAAGGCAAAACTAACCTCAGCGGGATTTGAACTCAGAACTCCTAAACACTAGGGTTGATTAATGAAATAAAATATCAGGCAAGTACTCTGTCGTTTTAATCCTAACCCTTTCATTATATGGCATGGTCCCAGAACTTCTGAGCACTGTATTAGTATACAGCGTTTCTAGGGTATTTTTAAACCTAGCTGAGCCCATCCCTTTTCCAGGTCTAAATATTGCAGATTTCTTCCAGAGAAAGAAAGAGAGAGAGAGTGTGAGAGAATGGAAATGGAAAAGAGATATAGAGGAAGAATCAACCCCAGTACTAGAGAGAGAGAGGGGAAGTGAGAAAGAGATATAGAAGGAGAATTGACTGCAGTACTAGAGAGAGAGAGAGAGAGAGAGAGAGAGAGAGAGAGAGAGAAAGTGAGAAAGAGATATAGAAGGAGAATTGACTGCAGTACTTGAGAGAGAGAGAGAAAGAGATAAAGGAGAATTGACCTCAGTACTAGACTGGCACTTTTTTTATTGACCTCGAATGAGTGAAACCCTTAAATTACCACATTTCTAATGAAAGATACTGCCTATGAATTTTGAATAATTTCGAAAATAACCAAGAATTTAAAACGATTTAGTAATGTAACTAACTTTTTCATTATTATGATGTATTTTGTGACCTAAGTGTTTAATCCTGCGATGAACTAGTGTCATGTCTAAGGGGAAGTCTTGTACTCTCAGTCACTTAATGCCATGGGAACAATAAGCACCAGCCTGATGAGATTCCTGGATTGAGACAATTTGTAACATAACAAATATTTTTTCCATAAAATTATGATAGAAGATTTTTAGATAAATATAAACACTTTAAAACAAACAGGAATTATTACAGAAGACTAACACAATGGTTCCTTCTATAATCTTCACAATTAAATTTCTGTAGAGAAACTCACCTCATTTTTATGAGCTGAAGCCTGTAAACCTGTAAAACTTGGTTTCTGCAAGGCATTTGTTCTTTTGTTTGCTGGTGTTTGAAAAGACACAGATTTTGGCACATCAGGAGCTCTATGTGCATCTGATTAAAAATAATACAACAATTATCATCATCATCATCATCATCATCATCATCACCATCACTACTACCACCATCATCTTCATTATCATCGTTTTAATGTCCCCTTTCCCTGATAGGTCTACATAGACCATGTCAGTATTGGAACAGGGCCACTGACCTCCCAGACAGGCCAGGGAACCGCATCTCACTTAGGTATGATCTCATGTTCTACCAAGTACACAGGAGAGGGTTGTCATGTCTTTGACATAACTGAAGCATCCTCCCAACCGCTTGTTTGACAAGCTTTCTACGACTGGATGCCCTTCCCAACCCTAACCAGTAAGTTATTTAGTCCAATCCTGCACCATATCTGTCAACTTTCCACTCTTATAAAATATATTTATCTTTAATTCTTTTGTTGGCTTTGGTGCCTAATCATCATTTCATTTCATTTTACGTCCGCTTTTTCCCTGCTTGCAAGGGTGGGACGGGAACTGATTCTGGCTTGATTTCTACAGCTGGATGCCCTTCCTGACACCAACCTCATTTACAGTGAGTGCTGGGTGCTTTTTTTGCCGTGGCACCTCCACGACCACTTTGCAGTGGAATGATATGGACCCCAGTCCCTATCATCTCATTTCTACAGCTGAGTAAACTGGAGCAATGTGAAATAAAGTGTCTTGCTCAAGGAAACAACACATTACCCGGTCTGAGAATTGAACTCACAACCTTTCGATTGCAAGGCCAATGCTCTAACCACTAAGCCATGTGCCTCCATAAACTAGACATCATTATTATTAATGTACACCCCACTGCCACACACTCCCCTATCCTCTCTCTCCCGTTCTGTCTACTGTGTCGATGACACAACAGTCCACACTGTAAGGTGGCCATGTAGGAGACACGGTAAAAAGGCTCCCAGTCCACACTGTAAATGTGGTTGGTGTTAGGAAGGGCATCTAGCTGTAAAAAAAACCTGCCAGAGACACTTCTGTGCGAGCGAGACATGGTCTCCTGACCATTCCCGTATCAAATGGAACAAAACCGTCTAACCCATGCTAGCGTGGAAGATGGACGTTAAACGATGATGATGATGATGATCTTCCTCAACACATGACCCAAACAACTCATTCCAGATATAAAACAAAGAAACAAAGAGAAACATGGAGTGGAAACAATAAATGGTGACATAATATCTCACCTTTTGACCCTCTTTGCATAATTGGTGCTCTTTCTGTTTGTCTGCTATTTTCTTCTTGTTTTCTTTGGTAACACATTTCGTCATGATCAGTATTGACACTTTCACCTGAATATGATACTGTCCCATCAGAGTGTTTTGGCATTTGTGGATACCTGGGGGACATTTCTACATTCGATTGTGTGAAGTTGGATCGTTTTTCTTTGTAAGTTTGCCTGCTTGTATCTGGTAAAACCTAGAAGAGATGGATTAAATTAACCCATTCATTACTATATTTTAATGAAAGACACTTTAGCATTTACATTACTCTATACATACTATTGTATTTTTCTAGTAAAGGCTTTATCTTACATAATTATCTCACATAATATCAAATCTATGAGATTTTTGATGTTATTTATTTTGAGAACAATGCCTTAACATCAGTATAAGTGGCCAGTTACAGCTGGTTTGAACAGAAAGAAGTGAGAGAATTCTGGCCGGATACAGCCAGATTAAATGCTAAAGACTTAATGGAAGATACTGCCGGTGATTTTCAAATAATTATTCTTCCTCAACACATGACCTAAACAACTCATTCCATTCATCACTGGCTCTAATTCTCTCACCCAGTCACTTTCATCTTTCCTCCACACATGACTCAACCTCACCACTGCTACAACATTTACACAAAAAATCTTACCCGAGAAGAATTTTCTATTGTTTTATCTTGCATTCTCTTTTTATGATATTCACTGTATTCCCTTATGAGACGGTCTCTGCTATATTTCTGTTTGTTTGAATGTGTAGACCCTTCAGCCATTGTTTTAGTCTGGCTAACATCATAGTTTATACCATGACGTGCAATCATCACTTCCTTCTCTAAATCATAGGCATATTCTTTCCAGTTAGGAAAGTCATTTGCAATAGTTTTCCTGCAGTCAATCTACAAAGGAAAACATTAGAGTTAGATCTTAATTATTTGATGTCATCGTCATTTAACCCTTTAGCATTTTCATTACTCTACATATACTATTGTATTTTTGTGGTAAAGGCTTTATCTTACACAACTATCTCATAATATCGAATCTATGAGATTTTTATGTTATTTCGCGAACAATACCTTAGCATCAGTATGAGCAGCTGGTTATGGCTGGTTTGAACATAAAATGGTAAGAGAATTCTGGCCAGATACGGCCGGTTTGAATGCTAAAGGGTTAAACAGGTCATGTCCGACTAGAATTTTCTCACCTCTTTCTGTACAAACTGGCTGTAAACGGCTGCTCATGGAATTTAAACATTTGTTTTTTTTAAATTATAGAAAATTCTAGTTCTTTTATCTAAAATGGATGTTGTCATGTCTCTGACACAACTGGAGGGTCCTCCCAACCCTTTGTTTGGCAAGTTTTCTATGGCTGCATGCCCTTCTTATCACTAACCGCTTTAGAGCATGTACTGGAGGTGTTTATCATTAGGATCAGAAGTTCTCAAAATGGGCGCTACTGTCCAGGGGACACTGGGGCTTAAGGGGGTGGTTGAGATGATATAATAGTATATTAAATATCAAATGATACATCTATATATATAAAGTTGTAGTTCCTGTCTGTAGTGCCTACTGACTGTAAGTTAACTTTGCACGTAGGGAAGGTGAGTCTTCTGTAATACTGCATGCTGCCAAAGATCTCGATCCAGTGACATTGTCTTAGAGAGGTGCAAGTGTGCAAGGTCAGACTTTATCTTGTTATCCCAGGTTTTTCTGTAACTTCCCTCAATTTTGATTGCTCTGCACTTTTTTATACAGCTGTCGTCTACATGCGCATCACATGACCGTACCAACGTAATCTTCTCTTGAGTAAACATGATTGAATATGATTATCAAATATTATTTAATATGATTCAGGGCGGTGGATTGGCAGTATCAGTAGAAGGTCGGACGCCATGCTTTGACGCATAGAGTTACGGCCCTTGCTATTCTGAGTTCAAATCCCGCCGAGGTTAACTTTGCCTTTCATCCTTACGGGGTCGATAACATAAAGTACCAGTAATACACTGGGTAATTGCTGGCCTTGTGCCTAACGTAGAAACAATTATTTAATAGGTGGATTGGCAGTATCGGTAGAGGGTCGGACGCCATGCTTTCCAGCATAGTTACGTCCCTTTACAATCTGAGTTCAAATCCCGCCGAGGTTGACTTTGCCTTTCATCCTTACGGGGTCGATAAAATAAAGTACCAGTAATGCACTGGGTGATTGCTGGCCTTGTGCCAAAAGTAGAAACAATTATTTAATATGATTCACCATTCTTGTCATCATCTTTTAGCATCAGTTTCGTCTGCTAGCAAGGATTGGACATGTCATCACAGATAAAGCCAGTCTTAAGTGGAGGAGTTACTGATCTCCAAATGGGCCGGGAGCCTCACATAAGATCCTATCACCAGGCGCTGACACTAGAAAGGTTGTTGGTCATTGACTCAACTGAAGAAGATCCCTCTCTATCATACAGGCAGAAGTGGAGTGTATGTCATGGGTTGGTGCCAAGGGTGGAGAGATTTAATAGGGTGAAAGGTGGTGAGTCAAAGGGGACACCTCAAACAGTGAGGGAAAGTAGGACTATGACTGGTGTTATGAAGTATGTGTGAGTGTGTGTGTGTGTGTGTGTGTGTGTGGCGCTCTAGAATAGATGTTGCATGGTGACCCTGGGTAGAGTAGGAAATACTAATCAATGGGCTTAATATGCAGTATTCCAGAACAAGAACAAAACAACCAGTGTGTACACACTAAAGCAAGCAAACAGCCATTGCAACCACAACAGCTACCAACCACTACCGTCCTCACAGCAACCAACTACTATCAACCACCACCATCACCATTCCAACCAACACTATTACAAACACCACCACCACCACCATTCCAACTAACCAACCAACCAACCAACACTATTACAACCACCACCACCACCACCACCATTCTAACTAACCAACCAACCAACACTATTACAACCACCACCACCACCACCATTCCAACTAACCAACCAACCAACCGACACTATTACAACCACCACCACCACCACCACCACCATTCTAACTAACCAACTAACCAACCAACACTATTACAACCACCACCACCACCACCACCACCATTCTAACTAACCAACCAACCAACACTATTACAACCACCACCACCACCACCACCACCACCATTCTAACCAACCAACCAACCGACACTATTACAACCACCACCACCACCACCACCATTCTAACTAACCAACTAACCAACCAACACTATTACAACCACCACCACCACCACCACCACCATTCCAATCAACCAAGCAACGCCATTACAACGACCACCACCACCACCATCACCAATACAACTGCCACTGCCACCCCACCCACCCACAACCACTACTACCACTGCTACTGCCACCAGCATCATCACCACCACAACCACTACCACCACCGCCACCACCACCACTGCTACCACCACCGCCACCACCACCACCACCACCACCACCACCACTGCTACCACCACCGCCACCACCGCCACCACCACCGCTACTTTACCTTTAACTGTTTCAGTTTATGAGAACAAGACAGTAGATTCTCCATTGTAACCTCCATGTTGTTCAGACGTCTTAGAATTTTGCAATTTCGCTTCTTAGAGCTTCTTTCTTCCTCACAGAGGGTCTTTAGCTTTGACTTGATTATCTTCACTTTATTTCTTGCGCTATATGTATAAAATAACAAATATTTGGAAAAATTGAGGGCTTTTTTTTTTTTTTTTTTTAATATATTTTATTTTTTGCTCTACAAAATATCAAATGAATTGATTGAAAATCTTTAATGTATTGATCTCGATAGGAATGGAAGTTAATGTCAACCTTGGCAAGATTTGAACTCTGAACACAGACAGCCAGAACAAATACAAGATATTCGAAACTGACATTTTACCAACTCACTACCTATGATTCATCATCATCATCATCATTGTTTTATGTCCATTTGCCACGCTAGTATGGGTTAGACAAGTTGTCCTGTTGTGGGCAATGCTACGTCAGGTGACCATGTCTTGCTCATACAGAACTGATTTTGGCTTTGTTTCTACAGCTGGATGCCCTTCCTAACGCCAACCTCATTTACAGTGAGTACTGGGTGCTTTTTGTTGTGACACCTACACTACCACTTTACAGTGAGTACTGGGTGCTTTTTGACATGACACCTACACGACCACTTTACAGTGAGTACTGGGTGCTTTTTGTTGTGACACCTACACGACCACTTTACAGTGAGTACTGGGTGCTTTTTGACACGACACCTACACTACCACTTTACAGTGTGAACTGGGTGCTTTTTGACATGACACCTACACTACCACTTTACAGTGTGAACTGGGTGCTTTTTGACATGACACCTACACTACCACTTTACAGTGTGAACTGGGTGCTTTTTGTTGTGACACCTACACGACCACTTTACAGTGAGTACTGGGTGCTTTTTGTTGTGACACCTACACTACCACTTTACAGTGAACTGGGTGCTTTTTGACATGACACCTACACTACCACTTTACAGTGAGTACTGGGTGCTTTTTGACATGACACCTACACGACCACTTTACAGTGAGTACTGGGTGCTTTTTGATGTGACACCTACACGACCACTTTACAGTGAGTACTGGGTGCTTTTTGATGTGACACCTACACTACCACTTTACAGTGAACTGGGTGCTTTTTGATATGACGCCTACACTACCACTTTACAGTGAGTACTGGGTGCTTTTTGATGTGACACCTACACTACCACTTTACAGTGTGAACTGGGTGCTTTTTGATATGACACCTACACTACCACTTTACAGTGTGAACTGGGTGCTTTTTGATATGACACCTACACGACCACTTTACAGTGAACTGGGTGCTTTTTGATATGACACCTACACTACCACTTTACAGTGTGAACTGGGTGCTTTTTGACATGACACCTACACGACCACTTTACAGTGGGAGGGTGGCGGGCATACTGTATATATGCTGCAGCTTCAGCCTGTGTCCATGGGAAGTCGGGTCTTCTCTATTACTATGTAATGCTTGAATATAGAAAACAAACACAAGAACAACAATACTTACTGTTTTAACATAGGTGCATCCAATTCACAAAATTTCATTTCCAAATTAATCCTCTCTCTTTCACTGAAATAGGAAAATAAAATAATAATTGTTTCTACGTTAGGCACAAGGCCAGCAATTACCCAGTGTATTACTGGTACTTTATTTTATCGACCCCGTAAGGATGAAAGGCAAAGTTAACCTCGGCGGGATTTGAACTCAGAATGGCAAGGGCCGTAACTCTATGCGTCAAAGCATGGCGTCCGACCTTCTACCGATACTGCCAATCCACTGCCTTAATAGAAAAATAAAATAATAATGATTTCGTTGCAGATCAATAATTGTTTCTACTTTAGGCACAAGGCCAGCAATTACCACAGTGCATTACTGGTACTTTATTTTATCGACCCCGTAAGGATGAAAGGCAAAGTCAACCTCGGCGGGATTTGAACTCAGATCGTAAAGGGACGTAACTCTATGCTGGAAAGCATGGTGTCCGACCCTCTACCGATACTGCCAATCCACCAGATCAATAATGCGGACGGTTCACTATTTTTCAGATTTCAGTAAGAATCGAAATTTGATTTAAGCTGCTTGTCCTTTTTTCAATCATCATCATCATCATCATTATCATCCATCTTCCACGCTAGCATGGGTTGGACAGTTTTGTCCCACTCGAGGAGAGATTGGTTGAGAGAGACCATGTGTCACTTGTATAGAACTGATTCTGGCAGGTTTTCTACGGCTGGATGCCCTTCCTAACACCAAACCACATTTACAGTGTGGACTGGGAACCTTTTTACCGTGTCTCCTACACAACCACTTTACAGTGCGGACTGGGTGCTTTTTGTCGTATCACCTACACGACCACTTTACAGTGGACGGAAGTGGGAGGATGGAGTAGGGTGAGTGGGGTGGGGTGTATATTGGGTTAAGAGGTGCGTATTGACTGTAGGTTTAAGTTTGTATGCAAGGTAAGGCAGGTCTTCTTTATAACTGCATAGCACCAATTTACATGTGTAACTGTAAAGTGGTAGTGCTGGTGCCACAATTAAACACACGCAGTACACACTGTAAAGTTGTGGTGCTGGTGCCACAATTAAACACACGCAGTACACACTGTAAAGTTGTGGTGCTGGTGCCACAATTAAACACACGCAGTACACACTGTAAAGTTGTGGTGCTGGTGCCACAATTAAACACACGCAGTACACACTGTAAAGTTGTGGTGCTGGTGCCACAATTAAACACACGCAGTACACACTGTAAAGTTGTGGTGCTGGTGCCACAATTAAACACACGCAGTACACACTGTAAAGTTGTGGTGCTGGTGCCACAATTAAACACACGCAGTACACACTGTAAAGTTGTGGTGCTGGTGCCACAATTAAACACACGCAGTACACACTGTAAAGTTGTGGTGCTGGTGCCACAATTAAACACACGCTGTACACACTGTAAAGTTGTGGTGCTGGTGCCACAATTAAACACACGCAGTACACACTGTAAAGTTGTGGTGCTGGTGCCACAATTAAACACACGCAGTACACACTGTAAAGTTGTGGTGCTGGTGCCACAATTAAACACACGCTGTACACACTGTAAAGTTGTGGTGCTGGTGCCACAATTAAACACACGCAGTACACACTGTAAAGTTGTGGTGCTGGTGCCACAATTAAACACTCTTGTGCAGGGCAATATAGAATAGGAAAGAAGAGGAGGAGACGACGACGATGAAGGAGAAGGAAGAGAAGGGCCACATTATTCATCAGGCTAACTAGAATGAAGCCTAGAGACTCAGTAATAGGTTAATACGACCCAGGATGTCAACTGTAGTCGTAAGTGCTCGAAGGGCTCTAAATACTTGGAAGCTTAACCCTTTAGCATTTACATTATTCTATATATGCTATTGAATTTTCACTGTAAAGGCTTACCCTAACATATCTCACATAATATCAAATCTATGAGATTTTGATACTATTTATTTTGAGAACAATGCCTTAACATCAGTATGAGTGGCTGGTTATGGCCAGTTTGAACAGAAAATTCTGGCCGGATATGGCCGGTTTATAGGCTAAAGGGTTAAGGCATATAAATCAATACAGCCAATATGACCATGGAAGTGTGAGAAGCTCATAAGGAGAAAGAAGATTACGGAATACAAATAATTTAAAGACAAACACAAATTTTAATGGACGATTTGGGACAATAATTCTCTCTATTTTGCTTCTCATCTACAGACCATCGATACCGAGAATTCATCTACGTGGCAGCTCGCCTTGTTAGAAACAGTATCTTAATCTCTATTCAAATAACAATCTACCGTTAAAAAAATACCGAGGAAAACATTAGATAATGTAGACTTAGAAATATGGTGTCCCGTTTGAAATGATGTGTTTGTAGTAAGTTAATAAGAAAAAAAGTATTTTTAGAAAGCATAACATATTATAAACCTGCAGAAATATGAAATGGATAAAAATTGTTAGTGTAGATAATAAAAAATTATATATCAGCCACAAGGGTTTGCATAGAGAATACAGTAAACATGATAAAGATATATATATTACATATGACGCTGGACAAAGTTATACAAGACGCAGGTAGGGGTGAGGAAATTTTAACGATTTATGTAAGAACCCCTGACTGCCGATGGAGTCGTAGAGACGCCATAGTGACATACACCATGTCTTGAATATTTTAAACATAAGCGGAGGCCCACCTATCTACAGGTGTGAACACATACGATTTATTCGAGCGCGAGAGAGAGAGAAGGGGGGGGGGGCGGCTATTAGAGAGTAAGCGAGAAAGAAATATAAAGGAAGAATCGACCCCCACTCAATACTGGATTGAGGCTTCGAAAGGATGGAAGACAAAGTTGACTTCAGCGGGATTTGAACTCAGAATGAAGAATAAAATAATTGTTTCTACTTTAGGCACATCAAATAATACTTATAAAAAATAGTAAATGACGTGAATTTTCCTTTAAGAAAGAAACATTCGATGTGCTATTTATTATTTCACTTTAACTGTTGAAGCTAAGGGTTTAAAACTTAAGGAATACGTATTCCACAAATATAAGGTCTTTTTAATATCTACCTTTGGCGTACGAGAGAAATTAATTCGTTTTGTTTAGCATAAAATCTGTTATCGTAACAATCCATCTCGGATTCGAGGTATCAAGTCGTTTGTTGGTGTTGCTAAAGTAACAACGGTGCCTACTAGAAATAGTCTCCAATATTACATAGTTTCGAGCGAAAGAAAAACACAAATGCCAGGCGGTGATTTAGCAACGAGGTAGTAGCATCGAATAAAAATTGTTTCTACTTTTGGCACAAGGCCAGCAATGGTTTCAGTGTATTACTGGTACTTTATTTTATCGACCCCGTAAGGATGAAAGGCAAAGTTAACCTCGGCGGGATTTGAACTCAGACTATAAAGGGCCGTAACTCTTTGCTGCAAAGCATGGCGTTCGACCCTCTACCCATACTGCCAATCCACCGCACAAGACAAAACAATTGTTGGGCAGGGGAAAGTAGATTAAATCGACTCCAGTGTATTACTGGTACTTTATTTTGTCGACCCCCTAAAGGCCTAAAGGATGAAAGGAAAAACTAACCTCATAGTTCAAATTCCGCTGAGGTTAGCGTTGCCTTTCAATACCACGTGATGTGTGCTCCATTGCTCTGTGCTCAGAGTTCAAATCTTTCCAAGATCAACTTTGCCTTTCATCCATCATAATAAAGAAAGTATCAACCAAGCAAGTTCTCGAGTACATTCTCTCTCTCTCTCTCTCTCTCTCTCTCTCTCTCTCTCTCTCTCTCTCTCTCTCTCTCTCTCCCATCTCTCTCTCTCACCCATCTCTCTCTTTCTTTCTTTCTTTCTTTCTTCCTATTCCCCCCCCCTCTCCTTACTCCCTCTCTTAGAGCTATGTTGTGTTCTGAGAAGGGTCACGGGGGGACCACAGGAAGTGTCTCTAGAAATGTGTTGAGCAAGAGACTTCAGTATGGTGCTGAAATTGCTCAAGGACAACTTGAAATGCGCTAGAACAGTTATTCTTAAAGATTCCGAAAAAAGTTGATGTTCTTCCTTTTCTGAAGACGATAAAATGGGATTTAAATGAGATTTTGCCGCTAGTTTTAAAAAGTCGAATGTCCACATAGAAGATCCCATATTGTTTTTAATATTCAAGGTAGATAACTCTTTGCTGAGTTATTCACCCATATTATGTGACACAAAAAGAGTTATCTACCTTGAATTTGAAAGTTTTTTTCTCTCTCATTGTCATAAATATGCTTTCTAAGCTAATTAAAATAAATAATAATAAATGATGGTGAATTTACTTAAAACCTGTGAAGGTTGGCATATATTTTTAATTCGAGATGTTCGTTGGGAATTGGGCCTGTGAAAACGATGTTTTTGTGATCGTCGATGGCTTACCTTACTAAAATATCAAGTGATATCGTGAAGATGTTTAGATATACTATCACCTTAACTATACTGCCGCCTTAGCTATACTATTGCCTTAGCTGTACTATCGCCTTAGCTACACTATCGCCTTAACTATACTATCGCCTTAGTTACTATCGCCTTAACTATACTGTCGCCTTAGCTACTCTATCACCTTAACTATACTATCGCCTTAGCTACACTATCGCCTTAGCTACTATCGCCTTAACTATACTATCGCCTTAGCTACACTATCGCCTTAACTATACTATCGCCTTAGCTATACTATCGCCTTAACTATACTGTCGCCTTAGCTACACTATCGCCTTAACTATATTATCGCCTTAGCTACATTATCACCTTAACTATACTGTCGCCTTAGCTATACTATCGCCTTAACTATACTATCGTCTTAGTTACACTATCGCCTTAACTATACTGCCGCCTTAGCTATACTATCGCCTTAATTATACTGTCGTCTTAGCTATACTATCGCCTTAACTATACTGTCGCCTTAGCTACACTATCGCCTTAACTATACTGTCGCCTTAGCTACACTATCACCTTAACTATACTGTCGCCTTAGCTACACTATCGCCTTAACTATACTGTCGCCTTAGTTACACTATCGCCTTAACTATACTGTCGCCTTAGCTATACTATCGCCTTAACTATACTGTCGCCTTAGCTACACTATCGCCTTAGTTACACTATCGCCTTAACTATACTATCGCCTTAACTATACTGTCGCCTTAGCTATACTATCGCCTTAGCTATTAATAAATAAATAAATATAGTGGTAAGAGACTCCCAGGAAAGCTAGACACAGATGAAACACCCCTTTCAAGCAATAAAGAAATTAAACGGATTGCAGCGACATGGAATAAAGTGTCTTGCTCAAGGACAAAACGCGCCGCCCAGAATCGACCTGACAATCGTGAGCCGAACATCCCTAACAACTAAACCACTTGCCTTTATAATGATTGTGAGCGAACTCAATAACCACACAACATGCCCTGTTTAGTATATACACACAACAACAACAATAAACACATCAAATATCTTTGTATTGTTTCTCACCATTCTTTGGTAAATTTCAGAATGAAATCAACGCCCCCCTCCCCTCCTCCCACAATAAAAACTATTGCCTCCTCCTCCACGACCTCCTCCTCCTAATCGTGATCATCATCATCATCATACCAACACTATCATCATCATTGTCCCCCCCCCCCATCATCATCACCATCTTCCGCCTCCTCTCCCCTAGTCATCATTGTCTTCCACCACCATCTCTCTACATTAACACCCTCCTGCTTCTGTCTTTCTCTCTTTATCTCTTCCTTCTTTTATTTAATGAATTCTTTCTTTTCTTTTCTTTCTTTGATTCACTTCTTTCTCTTTTTTACCCCCCCCCCCCTCCTTCAATCCATTCTCTCCCTCTGCCCCCCTCTCTCTCTCTCTCTTACACTTACATTCAATTCTGTGATCCAGTTCTCTTTCTCTCATCTCCCTCCTTTTCTTCCTCTCATTTCCCTCACTCCTCCCTCCCTCTAATCTTCCTTCCCTCCGCACCTATCTCTCAACCACACCCTATCACCCTCCCCTTCCACTCCTACTCCAACCCCCCACACTCTATCCCACCCCACCCCACTCAATCCCCACCCCCCCAGTCTATCC
Organism: Eledone cirrhosa; assembly: GCA_964016885.1. Lineage (NCBI taxonomy): Eukaryota > Metazoa > Mollusca > Cephalopoda > Octopoda > Eledonidae > Eledone > Eledone cirrhosa. The sequence goes on from OZ024754.1 coordinate 37,091,967, forward strand.
CTCCTCCCTTATCACCTACTACTCCCACTACCACTACTACTACTACTACTACTCCAATCCCCTCCCCCAACTTCCCTTCTCCCTTCACACAATTGCTACACCCCCCCCTCACCTCTCAACAAGCTTCGCTGTACTCGCAGCTACTTCGTGACGTCACTAATCAACACGTGTCTCTTAGAATGGTGTTGTTGTTATTGTTGTTGCTGCTGTTGCTATTGTTGTCTTGTTGCTGTTGTTGTTTTGTTGCCGTTGTTGCTATTGTTGTTGTTT
>OZ024754.1:37094736-37107236 GCA_964016885.1 Eledone cirrhosa
ATATATATATATATATATATATAATGTAGGAGGTGAGTTTTATTGTAGTACAATAAAGCAATGCAGATATCGGATAAGAAGCACTCTACAGTTTGTAGGACTGGAGTATACATAATATAAGATCAAAAGATGGTTAAAGGAGTTCCATGTATTTTATTATGCGCATTTCAAAAACAAACATCATCATGCAATAATATTTGTGTTTTCATCAGATAAAACAGGAGAACATGATATGAAGGCTAAAAAACACTTGTGGATAGTGCAGTTTGGATATGTTGATTTAAAACTGCACTATCCACAAGTGTTTTTTAGCCTTCATATCATGTTCTCCTGTTTTATCTGATGAAAACACAAATATTATTGCATGATGATGTTTGTTTTTGAAATGCGCATAATAAAATACATGGAACTCCTTTAACCATCTTTTGATCTTATATTATATATATATATATATAGATTTCACCGTATTTTTGACTAAAGGAATTCTAGCCTGATAATGGAGTTTAGAACCCTCAGATAAATGGAAAAAGATGAGTATTGACGTACATGGGAGTCGAACCCACATCTTTGGTTATCGCGACCACTGTGCTACCATTACACCAACATAACGAATTTTTCAGTATAACAACATTTTTTCAATCCCCGGCAACACATTCAATGTGTTAGGTCGATCTCGTTATAAATAATCTTTCGTTACAACGAATTATTTTATACCCCGTGAATTTCGTTATAACGGAATTTTACTGTATATATACAATGTTGTCCAAAAGAAAGGCAAAGACCGGTATATCTTGGCACCAGTGTCATCATAATTCGTATATGCACTTTATAAACACTACAGGTATAATTCCGTTATAAAGAATTTTTAAGAATAACGTATATGCAGTTTATAAACACTATATACAATGTTGTCAAAAAAAAAAGCAAAGACCGATATCGCTTGACATTTACCGTATAAATTCAAAGAGATGGATAAAATACCACAAGGCATCGTAACCGATACTCTAGCAATTTTAAACAATCTCCTAACCTGGGCTGGTATTATATTTATCTACGCATATAGGGCAGTGAGTTGGCAGTATCGGTAGAGGGTCGGACGCCATGCTTTCCAGCATAGTTACGTCCCTTTACGATCTGAGTTCAAATCCCGCCGAAGTTAATTTTGCCTTTCATCCTTACGGGGGTTGATAAAATAAAGTACCAGTAATGCATTGGGATAATTGCTGGCCTTGTGCCAAAAGTAGAAACAATTATATTTATCTTCGCAAAAGCCTTTCATCCTTACGGGGGTCGATAAAATAAAGTACCAGTAATGCACTGGGATAATTGCTGGCCTTGAGCCAAAAGTAGAAACAATTATATTTATCTACGCAAAAGCCTTTCATCCTTACGGGGGTCGATAAAATAAAGTACCAGTAATGCACTGGGATAATTGCTGGCCTTGAGCCAAACTTAGAAACAATTATATTTATCTACGCAAAAAGAATAGAAGGTGAAAGGGATCTGAACTGAGAGAGCCACGAAGGATATCACAAAGTTCTATATTCGATATTCTACAGATTCTACCAAAATTTACGTCATATCAGTGAATCACTGATATTTATTTCGTTGCTTCTAGAAAAACATGGAAACAGAACATAACAGGAAGAAGAAAAAATAAATGGAGGGCATGAAATGTTTTTTTTCTACAAGTGATTCAAAACTTCTTTAGTTCGCCGAATTTAAGCCCTCCTTTTTTTTTTTTACCGAACCCTCTACCTAAAACTGTTCTTAGTTCTATGGTAATAAGCTATTTATTTTTAAGCGTTTATATTCATCTAAAAACCTTCCATCATAATTTTATGTAAAAACATTTCATCAAAACTTTATGTAAGAATCTTCCACAATAATTTTATGTAAGAACGTAAGAGCCTTCCATCATAATTTTATGTAATAACCTTCCATCATAATTTTATATAAGAACCTTCCATCATAACTTTATGTAAGAACCTTCCATCATAACTTTATGTAAGAACCTTCCATCATAACTTTATGTAAGAACTTTCAATCATAACTTTATGTAATAACCTTCCGTCATAATTTTATGTAAGAACCTTCCATCATAATTTTATGTAATAACCTTCAATCATAACTTTATGTAATAACCTTCCATCATAATTTTATGTAAGAACCTTCCATCATAATTTTATGTAAGAACCTTCCATCATAATTTTATGTAAGAACCTTCAATCATAATTTTATGTAAGAACCTTCCATCAGAATTTTATGTAATAACCTTCCATCATAATTTTATGTAAGAACCTTCCATCATAATTTTATGTAAGAACCTTCAATCATAACTTTATGTAATAACCTTCCATCATAATTTTATGTAAGAACCTTCCATCATAATTTTATGTAAGAACCTTCCATCATAATTTTATGTAAGAACCTTCCATCATAATTTTATGTAAGAACCTTCCATCATAATTTTATGTAAGAACCTTCAATCATAACTTTATGTAATAACCTTCCATCATAATTTTATGTAAGAACCTTCCATCATAACTTTATGTAATAACCTTCCATCATAATTTTATGTAAGAACCTTCCATCATAATTTTATGTAAGAACCTTCCATCAGAATTTTATGTAAGAACCTTCCATCAGAATTTTATGTAATAACCTTCCATCATAATTTTATGTAAGAACCTTCCATCATAATTTTATGTAAGAACCTTCCATCATAATTTTATGTAAGAACCTTCCGTCATAATTTTATGTAAGAACCTTTGTTAAGTTATGTTCGAAACACAAATTTAATAATGAAAAAGTTGGATATAAATCCATCCAACTTCTTTATTATTTTCCAAAGGATTTGAAAATACTAAGCAGCGTCTTTCATTTGAAATATGGTAACAAAAGTATTAAAAACAACAAAAAATGATATCCGTTTTTCACTATCACTCATATTTTGGAAGATATTAATAAAAGTTTTTTTTTTCCATATTTTGCTATTTTTTTTATTTATTTATAAAACAACACCTTCTTTGAACATAAATACCATTAACTGAAAACGTGTACAAAAAGCTTTTTAATGTTTATTTTTTGTGGAATTAAATATGATATATAATAATATCAGCCTGGAATAATATCATATATGTTTACTTTTATTCTTCACACATATTTTCATATATAAATCATAAATTCACTTTACACTTGATAATGACTTTCAAGAGACCACATTAATAGCCCAGACACACATATTTTGCTGAATATGTGTATGTATATGTATATACGTATGTATTTATATGTGTATATGTATGTATGTGTGTGTGTGTGTATATATATATATATATATATATATATATATATATATATATATATAGATTTTAATATAGAAGAGCTTATACAGGACTAGAACTGTTTCATTCGTGAGAAATCATCAGGGGCTCCCTGATGATTTCTCACGAATGAAACAGTTCTAGTCTTGTAGAAGCTCTTCTATATTAAAACTTTTATACTCTGCTATTTATTGAATACCTTACTTACTGTGGTTACCTCCGATTCAACCCGGAAAAACTATATATATATATATATATATATATATATATATATATATATATATATATATATATATATATATATATATATATATATATAATCAAGGTTTAGCAAATAAGAAAAAGTTTCAAAATAAATTTCAAAAATTTCACTGTACTTACTATGGTTTCCTTTACCGAATCGGTTTCGAGTCTCAAAAATAAATGGACAGTCCTTACGGGCTTCCATTGAAAAGATAAACTCTCGTCAGAAGGTTCTTTTCACTCGGAGAATATAAAATTCCCGAGTTCAAATTACGAACTGGCGCTATTCAAAATTGTTCCCGAGATGAGAATGAATGATGTGGAAGCAATTCTGTCCAGTGCCGTGTGCAAAGATAGAGGCAGAGGCAAGGAGCTTATATATATATATATATATATAAGTCTTTGCTTAAACTTTAATCTGTTATTTTAATTAATAAATATATATATATATATATATGTATATACATATATATATACATACATATATATATACATATATATGCATACATATATATATATACATATATATCCACATACATATATATGTTAACCTTGGTCGTCTTCTTCCAGTGCGTCCATGTAGGGGCTCCCACAGTAGCACTGAGTGCAATGTCAACTCTGGATGTCGGTGAGCATGTTCAGTTAACCTCAGTCTCCTCTGTGTCACTTTTGAGCTGACTTTTGGGAGGCTCCCATACAGCTCTGAGCTTTTCATCCTCAGTGTATACTGATTAATGTTCAGAGCCAACCTCAGCATTCTCGTGTAGCACGCATCCACCATCTGAGCGAGTTTCTTGGTTAGTGTCCAAGTCTCAGACCCGTACAGCAGCACAGACTCCACTACAGCAATGAAGGTTAATGTATGTTGATGCCCTAAGGACAGACACTGGTCTGTTGGAGACGCAGGACATGGCAGCGATAATGAGGGACAGAGACCGCTGGAGAGAACTCGTCCATGGATCTCGGGAATTTTACCTGCCCTAGATAGATAGACACACACACACACACACACACACACACACACACACACACACACACACATATATATATAGTAATAATAATAAAGTTGAAGGCTAAAATCCAAAGAGGGTTCGATAAGGATAAATATATATCAAATATATAAGAACCGTAGAGCAAATATTTATTAAAATAACAGATTAAGGGTGAAAGCAGCGATTCTTTGCTTAAACTTTAATCTGTTATTTTAATATATATATATATATATATATATATATATATATATATATATATATATATATATACATACACAGACACCCACACCCACACACACACACATATATATATATAATATATATATATATATATAAGAATTAAAATATTAGAGTGTGTTGGAGTTAAACACCCTCTTCATATTATAGAAATGACAGTATATAATTTTATATATATATATATATATATATACATACACACGTTGGTTGAAATCCGTAGATAAAAGATCAAGGAAAACTGTACTCGATCTGTTGGAAGAGGGCTTATTTATAGTAAACAAAGTTTCATACACTTCCCATGTATGTGCTACCAATGGTTCCGGGGTCTTGTCATGCCCACCACGGAATAATGAATGAGGCACTTTTAAACTGGCCCTTCCTTCAGGCTTTGGACGAGAATATGAAAAAGGGTTGATGTCTCTAGGTCGAAACTCACTCCTAATAGTAGAGAGTTAGATTCTATATAGGGGAGCTAATCCTTTGGAGAAACCTCTTATGTAGCAAAAATCAAAATTGATCTCGATAGGATTTAAACTCAGAATATAAAGATGCAGAATAAATCCTGTCATGGTATTTTCGCGACGCTCTACCAATTCTGCCAATCCCCCACATTAATTATATACCTAAATAAGAAAATATGATTCATAGATTCAAGTTATTTTATCGACCCCATAAGGATGAAAGGCAAAGTTAACCTCGGTGGGATTTGAACTCAGATCATAAAGGGACGTAAATCTATGCTTCAAAGCATGGTGTCCGACTCTCTACCGATACTGGCAATCCATTGTGAAGGTGCATGGCTTAGTGGTTATAGCATTGGTCTTGCAATCGAAAAGTTGTGAGTTCAATTCTCGGACCAGGTGATGTGTTGTTTCCTTGAGCAAGACACTTTATTTCACGTTGCTCCAGTTTACTCAGCTGTAGAAATGAGATGATAGGACTGTGGTCCCTATTATTAAATCACCCAAGACACCTCCAACGAGATATACCTTGGAGGGGGCCAGCTAAACCTGCACAGGCGGGAGCTGTCTACACACATCTACATCTACTGCTAATCCACCGCCCTTATTAATTGTTTTTACTTTTGGCACAAGGCCAGCAATTATCCAGTACATTACTGGTACTTTATTTTATCAACCCCGTAAGGATGAAAGGCAAAGATAACCTTGGAGGGATTTAGACTCAGTTCGTAAAGGGACGTAACTCTATGCTAGAAAGCATGGCGTCCGACCCTCTACTGATACTGCTAATCCACGCCCTTATTAATGCTAAGAGTTGAAATTAATGCATGCAAGATTTCACAGCTCTAGCATCATTCCTTCATAGTCAGCTGACTCTCATAGTGATATGTTTTGGGTTTTTTTTTTCTGAAATGAAGGAAGATATATTTTGTCTCTTCTCAATCTTTTTCTCTCTTATCCTCGCTTTAAAAAATCTCTTTATATTATCAGATTAAGTTATTCTATTTTATATGTTGTTCAACACTACTTAAATGTTACATTACTTAGAACCTTAAATCTACTCTGTAAAATCAACACTTTATCATTTACAATGTACATTCCACATGGGTTTCATGAAGATAGTTCTCATTTGGGGATAAATGGAATATTCATTGCCCCACCATTGCTGCAAACAACATATTACGGTATACAAAACAAAAGACAGCTTTGAATTTAGTTCGTAGAAATTAATCAATAACGTAAAAGAGTTTGTAAAAATCGATTGAAAACTTTTCCTGTGTAGACGTCTTACAATTTTATTTAATTCTGTCTTTTTCTGTTGATGTTAAAGTGAAAGTAATAGCTCTAAACTATGATTAGTGTAACAGAAATCAGAGTAAGATCCGAACGTGGAAGAGCCGAACTCCCACTGTCATCGCCTCCATCTCTCTCGCCCTTCCCATCTCTCTGTATTATGAGCAAATGGGGACCCACGTACTGGCCTCACCACAGCCCCGGCGGACAGAATGGAGAAGGTGTTTTCCTCAGGATGATGGTAAGAAAGATGCGCTGGAAGAGCCATAGGCGCTGAGCTGGCCAGCCGCAGGTGTGAGCCTCGCGAGATGGAGTGAGTAGGGAGGTAGCCCTAGGGCCAAGGACACCAGAAGTCTCCAATGCCAAGGCACGACCGCAAACCTGTCGGAAAGCGACCGGTACTTGGAGAGTTTGCCCTCCTCAGCCCGATGTGCTGCAGAACCTGGGTTAGTTGCAGACTGCACCAGGTTGCGGCTGGAGAAAGTGTCGCTGCAAGTGGCATCCCAGACGAGGGGTTTGCCATCGCGGAACGGGAAGATCGTCATACCATCTGGCCTTTTGCCGTCCCCTCGGTCTAACCCTACTGGCTCGAGCTGGGAGGGGAAGCCTGCAGCATCCAAGCCATGCTTAATGACCTCGTTGAGGGCAGCATGGCGTGGAAGGCGGCCGGCGCTGTGGCGACAGGGAAGCGGTGGATCCATAGCTGCATTAGTGTGGCTCGCAGATCCGGAGGCCAAGGCTCTCTGTGTTTTTTTGGCAGGACACTAGGACAGCTGATGTAGAGAAATTGCACATCATGGATGAATACCAGTACATTACTGGTACCTAGTTTGATGATCTGCTACATCAACTATCAGAAGGTCGCCACAAGGGACAACGACCGAAGACCTCATTCGAAAGAATAGACACAAAAAACTGAATGCAAAAGTCACCGCAATTCAGGAAAAAGCCAATGAAAGAAACACTTGGACAGCTTTTATTTTATCTTCCTCATGACATTATGACATTATTTTAACCCTCTAGGGGTCGATAAAATAAAGTACCAGTAATGCACTGGGTAATTGCTGGCCTTGTGCCAAAGCCATACTTTGTAGCATAGAATTACGCCTCTTTATGGTCTGCGTTCAAATGTCACCGAGGTTAACTTTGCCTTTCATCCTTACGGGGTCGATAAAATAAAATACCAGTAATGCACTGGGGTAATTGCTGGCCTGGTGCCAAAAGTAGAAATAATTATTAAAACCCTTTAGCATTTACATTCCTCTATATTTACTATTTTATTTTTCCGGTAAACACTTTATCTCACATAATATCGAATCTACGAGATTTTGATATTATTTATTCTGAGAACAATACCTTAACATAAGTATGAGCAGCTGGTTATGGCCGGTTTGACCAGAAAGAGGGGAGAAAATTCTGGCCGGATATGGGTTAATATGGTTTATATATGTTCACATATTTATTTGTGCTCTATTATTTCATTTGAAATAATGATTTCTAGTATAGGCACATACCGTAAAGGGCCGTAACTCTATGCTGCAAAGCATGGTGTCCGACACTCTACCGATACTGCCAATCCACAATCCTTCTAAACTAATGATTTCTAGTATAGGCAAGAGGTCAGTAATTTGAGGCGAGGGGAAAGTTGATTAAATCGAAACCAGTACATTACTGGTACTTTATTTTATCGACCCCGTAAGGATGAAAGGCAAAGTTAACCTCGGCGGGATTTGAACTCAGAGAGCAATGAGCCAGAACAAGGACCGAAATATATTTAATCCGATGCTCTCACAACTTTACCAATTTGCCACCTTGACACACACGCACACACACACACACACACACACACACACACACACACACACACACACACACACACACACACACAAACATAGACAAACACACAAGCATAGACACATACACACAAGCACATACACACTCACACACACACACACACACAAGCATACACACACACAGATGCACATACACACACACACACAAGCATACACACACACACACAGAAGCATACACATATACAAGCATAGACACACACACACAAGCACATACACACACACAAGCATAGTCATACATACACACAAGCATAGACACACACACAAGCGTAGATACACACACACAAGCATAGACACAAGCACACACACACACACAAGCATACACATATACAAGCATAGACACACACACAAGCATAGACACACACACACAAGCACACACACACAAGCATACACACACACACAAGCATACACACACACACACACACAGAAGCATACACATATACAAGCATACGCACACGCCCACACAAACATAGACACACACACAAGCACATACACACACACACACACACACACACACAAGCATAGACACAAGCACATACACGCACACACACAAGCATAGACACAAGCACACACACAAGCACATACACACACACAAGCATACACACACACAAGCATACACATATACAAGCATAGACACACATACACACACACACAAACACAAACAAACATAGACACACACACACAAGCATAGACACACACACACAAGCACATACACACACACACACACAAGCATACACACACACACAGAAGCATACACATATACAAGCATACGCACACGCGCACACAAACATAGACACACACACAAGCATAGACACACACACACACACACAAGCATAGACACAAGCACATACACACACACACACACACACACAAGCATACACACACACACAAGCATACACATATACAAGCATAGACACACATACACACACACACAAACACAAGCATAGACATACACACACACAAGCATAGACACACACACAAGCGTAGATACACACACACACAAGCATAGACATACACACACACAAATACACACTCACACAAACACGCACAGACAATAAACGTAAAATAATACAATAAACGTAAAATACTCAATACACACACACACATACACACACATACACATAAATACACCCCACCACCACCACCACCACCACCACCACCACCATCATCGTCATAATAAGCAGCATCAGCAACAACAACAGACCTTTAAAATCAATTTTAATTGACTGTTGGTGTGATTGCTTCCAGATGACTGCCGGATCATTTTCTAATAGTAGAGACAGGTTAATAAACCTTCCCTCGTGTATATATAAATATATGTGAATCCATACGTACATATATATATGTGTGCATGTATGTATATATATATACATACTATTGTACGTCTGTATACATATATGTATGTACGTGTACATACTTATATTTAAGTAACAGCCGTACTAAGAGTGGGAAATGAAATATCGTTTCATTTTTTCCGTTTATATATATATATATATATATATATAGGAACGAGTAGGACCCCGACGGCTGAGCTCAAGCCGTTTCGACGGCTAATTCTGGACTAAAATGTTTTGGACTAAGATTTTAGTCCAAAATTAGCCGTCGAAACAACTTGAGCTCAGCCGTCCGGGTCCTACTCGTTCCTATTACCCACTCTACTACCCTAAGTATTGAGTACTTTGGTGCGTTATGGTCCACCTGGTTCCTTACCACATTTCCTTCGTTATATATATATATATATATATACGCATACACTTGATTTCACACATACATACACGCATTCACCTGCAGGCACATACACACCCTACTTACACACACACATATACATATAGGTATATATATATATATATATATATATAAAAGACGTAAAATAAGAAAATTTTAAAAAAATTTTAAAAAATTAACTTACTTACTAAAATTTTCACTCCAACTAATTAGTTTCTGCAATGGGATAAAGACAGTTACGTAATAAACTGTTGAGAATTCATTGCGTCATCAGGGAGGTCTATTCTCAGCTAAGTCTCCAGGCAATGCGCGGACACTGGGGGACTCATATAAAAATAATAATAATTCGGTAAATGGAACAGCTATAAGAACAGATTAAAGTTTAAGCAAAGAATCGCTGCTTTCCCCCCTTAACGGGATCTTCTGAAACGAACGCTTCCTTATTTAAGAAACACCTAGTGAAATGCAAAAACTCCGACAAAAACATAATAGTTAGGATAGAAGCTAAGGAAAGAAACCTCGGCAATCTTAGAATTAAAGAAGCACTGATTATAGACAAAACGCAACCACCAATCAATAAGAGACAAGAACTCAACACCCAATTTTTAACATGATAGAGCACCTAGCCCCACACTTACACCTCCACGTACCCTCTCTCTCTCACACACACGCACACGTTTACACCTCCACTTATTCTCTCTCACACATACACACACACACAAAGACCAGTTTTAACATGATAAAGCATCTAGCCCCTACATTTACATATAAACATATCCTCTCACACTCACACACACACGCGCGCACACACACGCATGCTTACACCTTCACGTATTCTCCCACACACACTTTAACATGCATGTCCAAACCCCCTTTTTAAAGGGAGACAACTCTTTATCCACCTAACCTTCACTCTTTGACATTAGAAATAGAATGGAATTTCTCTACCATTTCCTGTCAGCATGACTTGGCAAGCTAATTAGAACACTGGATTAACCCCTTTACTTTAGTTAGCGAGAAGATAGGTTTAAGTGAGAACCCCGTATTAACGAACAAAAATACAAGATTTGTTTAGTAAATATACGTCAAAAACTCCGTATTTTTACAAGCATGACAGAAATACAAGAGATTTGTTTTGGAAAATACATGGGGAATGGAAAGAGGATAGAAAAAAAAAATGCTATTGGAAGGACTAAAAATGCTGTTGGAAGGACTGACTATGGAGTTAGGCGTATGTTAGAAGAGGTGGAAAAATGAGTACATTACATTATAACCATGAATGGATGAAGTTATCTCGAAAATTAAGGATATTCAAATAAATTTAAGGTAAAAGACTAATTGCCAGCAATATCTTTTGCATTTGTATTTATATTCTATATCCATACCTACATTGTTTTGGCCTTCTAACTCCAAACGTTTAACCTCATTACGCAACGCTTCAAGTAAACTACAATTTCCTCCTATATATATATATATATATATATATATTTGTTTTCCAAGGTTTTTGATATGAAATCGTGTGTTGAAACAAATATTGTTATATTTGGGGAGGGTCATATTGTTATAATATTGCCAGAAATAATAATAGAACATACTCACTGTTTGGTTTGGGTTGGTTTTCGCTTCTGTATCTTTTATATCTCCATAGTTAATTTATCTGGCAATCAATGTTTATCCTTGATTGACCAACGGTTAAAAATACAGATATAAATATATATATATATATAGTCTATCAAAGTTCTTTCGTCACCCACCTGTGACATCATCAGTGGTACTGTTATGTTTCCTCCTGTTGTATTGTAAAACCAACCCAAACCAAACAGTGAGTGTGTTCTATTATTATTTCTGGCAGTATCGGTAGAGGGTCGGACGCCATGCTTTGCAGCAAAGAGTTACGACCCCTTATGGTCTGAGTTCAAATCCCGCAGAGGTTAACTTTGCCTTTTATCCTTACGGGATAATTGCTGGCCTTGTGCCAAGATTAGAAACAATTATTATTTCTAGCAATATTATAACAATATGACCCTCCCCAAATATAACAATATATATATATATATATATATATATATATATATATATATATATATATATATATATATATATATATATATATATGTATGTATATATATATATGGAAAACGAAGAATCAATGATGCATCGGAACACAATTTATTTCGTATTACAATTGTTTCTCAGGCGAACAGCTCGAGGTGCGATCTGTTTGTGGATTGAACCTGACTCTGTATTCGCAAGTTCCTCAGATAGGTCTAGTGATTTCGAAGAAAGATTATTTGCTTCGAAATCACTAGACGCTTCTGAGGAAATTGCGAATCCAGAGTCAGGTTCAATCCACAAACAGATCACACCTCGAGCTGT
>OZ024754.1:37136523-37159023 GCA_964016885.1 Eledone cirrhosa
GTTTCTCGATATATAATAGTAATATAAAGGTGAACTAGTTCTGAACACTTCCCGTCTACAACATCCCCAGTAACTACAATGCTTATAAATAATCTAATCTAATCTGGCCGAGTTTAAACTCGCAAATAAGAAGAACCAGGGCCACACCTAGAAGCATTGGATTTGGTGTACTTCATATTTGTTTCGGTTGCTGAATACAATCAGGGGTCACTGCTTCTCCTGAAGGTCAATAGTTCTCTTCTAACTCGAACGGGAACACCTTTCCATTCTCAATTTGCATTGATCATCTGCAAAACCGCATTGTTCTCAGACCCACTACACCAGTCTTTCGATGCGTGCAGCTGGAACTACTGCCACCCATTGATTTGGCAGGATTTTTTAAAATCAAATATATACACATATATACACAGACAAACGTGCAGTCAATCCTACACACACCCACACCCATATTGTATATACATATTTACACATTTTTAGATGGCCGTTGACTCTTATGAGTTCTTCCGCCCTTTGTCAGGTTTTGTTTTTTGTCCTGCAGGGTGTCCAAAATCACCCTCCTCACCAAGTAAACTTGGTGGGGTCGTCGGTTTAGTCACCGACGACCCGACTATGCGACAGGCTGTAATGGGTTGCATGCTACCAGTAGCACTCAAGAGTGACCTGACACCAGATAAGATGCACACAAATAAATGAAAAATTCAAGTGTAATGACCAATAACTAAAACTCTGCTTTCTGGAAGGAAATCACTGTAAAGAAGTTATCATGTTCGATATAATCTCTTACGAGGCTCCAACCAGTTAGACATGAGGCCCATTGGAAAACATACAAGACAATGTTTATGTGTTATTATATATAAGGCCCTTGGATATATATATAAGGGCGATGGATTGGCAGTATCGGTAGAGGGTCGGACGCCATGCTTTGATGCGTAGAGTTACGGCCCTTGTCATTCTGAGTTCAAATCCCGCCGAGGTTAACTTTGCCTTTCATCCTTACGAGGTCGATAAAATAAAGTACCAGTAATACACTGGGTAATTGCTGGCCTTGTGCCAAAAGTAGAAACAATTATATATAAGGGTGGTGGAATGACAGAATCGGTAGAGGGTCGGACAACATGCTTTGCAGCATAGAGTTACGTCCCTTTACGTTATGAGTTCAAATAGCACCGAAGTTTGCTTTGCCTTTCATCCTTACGGGGTTGATATAATCAACTTTCTCCCCTTCATCAAAACTGTTGGCCCTGTACCCAAGAGAGAATGAGTGAGAGAGAGAGAGAGAGGGGGATAGAGAGGGAGATATAGTGAGTGAGAGATTGATATGAAAGTGATGGAGAGAGAGAGAGAGAGAGAGAGAGAGAGAGAGAGAGAGAGAGAGAGAGAGAGAGAGAAGTATATGAGAAAGAGGGGGTGGTTGCTGGAAAAGTGTGGAAGAAGAGGAAAAAGTTAGGGGATGATGGGGATGGTGGGTGTGGTGGTGATGGTGGTGATGGGCGTGGGGTGGAGATGGTGGGGATAGCGGTGATGGTGGTGATGGCGGGGTGGGGGTGGGTGGAGATGGTGGGGATGGTGGTGACGGTGGAGATGGTGGAGATGGTGGAGATGGTGGTGATGGTGGGGATGGTGGTGATGGTGGTGATGGTGGGGATGGTGGTGATGTGAAAGGGGGGGAGGTTGTTGATGGTGTCGAGGAAAAGCAAATATACAACAGTGGCCCCCATCTAATTAGGAATTTCTAATTAGGTAAGGGGTAGCGGTAATTCGTTAAAATACTGCCCCAATTAACGAAATTTAATTAAACCCAAGGTGACGAATATAATAGAGGGGGAGAAGGGTGGTGTGTGTCTGAGGAGAAAGGCGGGGTGTATCCGAGGAGAAAGGTGGTGTGTGTCTGAGGAGAAAGGCGGAGTGTGTCCGAGGAGAAAGGCTGGGTGTGTCTGAGGAGAAAGGCGGTGTGTGTCTGAGGAGAAAGGCGGTGTGTGTCTGAGGAGAAAGGCGGGGTGTGTCCGAGGAGAAAGGCGGTGTGTGTCTGAGGAGAAAGTCGGTGTGTGTCTGAGGAGAAAGGCGGGGTGTGTCCGAGGAGAAAGGCGGTGTGTGTCTGAGGAGAAAGGCGGAGTGTGTCTGAGGAGAAAGGCGGGGTGTGTCTGAGGAGAAAGGCGGGGTGTGTCTGAGGAGAAAGGCGGGGTGTGTCCGAGGAGAAAGGCGGTGTGTGTCTGAGGAGAAAGGCGGGGTGTATCCGAGGAGAAAGGCGGGGTGTGTCCGAGGAGAGAGGCGGGGTGTATCCGAGGAGAAAGGCGGTGTGTATCCGAGGAGAAAGGCGGTGTGTGTCCGAGGAGAAAGGCTGGGTGTGTCCGAGGAGAAAGGTGGTGTGTGTCTGAGGAGAAAGGCGGAGTGTGTCCGAGGAGAAAGGCTGGGTGTGTCTGAGGAGAAAGGCGGTGTGTGTCTGAGGAGAAAGGCGGTGTGTGTCTGAGGAGAAAGGCGGGGTGTGTCCGAGGAGAAAGGCGGTGTGTGTCTGAGGAGAAAGTCGGTGTGTGTCTGAGGAGAAAGGCGGTGTGTGTCTGAGGAGAAAGGCGGGGTGTGTCCGAGGAGAAAGGCGGTGTGTGTCTGAGGAGAAAGGCGGAGTGTGTCTGAGGAGAAAGGCGGGGTGTGTCTGAGGAGAAAGGCGGGGTGTGTCCGAGGAGAAAGGCGGTGTGTGTCTGAGGAGAAAGGCGGGGTGTATCCGAGGAGAAAGGCGGTGTGTATCCGAGGAGAAAGGCGGTGTGTGTCCGAGGAGAAAGGCTGGGTGTGTCCGAGGAGAAAGGCGGTGTGTGTCTGAGGAGAAAGGCGGTGTGTGTCTGAGGTGAAAGGTGATGTGTGTCTGAGGAGAAAGGTGGTGTGTGTCTGAGGAGAAAGGCGGTGTGTGTCTGAGGAGAAAGGCGGGGTGTGTCCGAGGAGAAAGGCGGGGTGTATCCGAGGAGAAAGGCGGGGTGTATCCGAGGAGAAAGGCGGTGTGTGTCTGAGGAGAAAGGCGGTGTGTGTCTGAGGAGAAAGGCGGGGTGTGTCCGAGGAGAAAGGCAGTGTGTGTCTGAGGAGAAAGGCGGGGTGTATTCTAGGAGAAAGGCGTTGTGTGTCTGGGGAGAAAGGCGGTGTGTGTCTGAGGAGAAAGGCGGTGTGTGTCTGAGGAGAAAGGCGGAGTGTGTCCGAGGAGAAAGGCTGGGTGTGTCTGAGGAGAAAGGCGGTGTGTGTCTGAGGAGAAAGGCGGTGTGTGTCTGAGGAGAAAGGCGGGGTGTGTCCGAGGAGAAAGGCGGTGTGTGTCTGAGGAGAAAGTCGGTGTGTGTCTGAGGAGAAAGGCGGTGTGTGTCTGAGGAGAAAGGCGGGGTGTGTCCGAGGAGAAAGGCGGTGTGTGTCTGAGGAGAAAGGCGGAGTGTGTCTGAGGAGAAAGGCGGGGTGTGTCTGAGGAGAAAGGCGGGGTGTGTCTGAGGAGAAAGGCGGGGTGTGTCCGAGGAGAAAGGCGGTGTGTGTCTGAGGAGAAAGGCGGGGTGTATCCGAGGAGAAAGGCGGGGTGTGTCCGAGGAGAGAGGCGGGGTGTATCCGAGGAGAAAGGCGGTGTGTATCCGAGGAGAAAGGCGGTGTGTGTCCGAGGAGAAAGGCTGGGTGTGTCCGAGGAGAAAGGTGGTGTGTGTCTGAGGAGAAAGGCGGAGTGTGTCCGAGGAGAAAGGCTGGGTGTGTCTGAGGAGAAAGGCGGTGTGTGTCTGAGGAGAAAGGCGGTGTGTGTCTGAGGAGAAAGGCGGGGTGTGTCCGAGGAGAAAGGCGGTGTGTGTCTGAGGAGAAAGTCGGTGTGTGTCTGAGGAGAAAGGCGGTGTGTGTCTGAGGAGAAAGGCGGGGTGTGTCCGAGGAGAAAGGCGGTGTGTGTCTGAGGAGAAAGGCGTAGTGTGTCTGAGGAGAAAGGCGGGGTGTGTCTGAGGAGAAAGGCGGGGTGTGTCCGAGGAGAAAGGCGGTGTGTGTCTGAGGAGAAAGGCGGGGTGTATCCGAGGAGAAAGGCGGGGTGTGTCCGAGGAGAGAGGCGGGGTGTATCCGAGGAGAAAGGCGGTGTGTATCCGAGGAGAAAGGCGGTGTGTGTCCGAGGAGAAAGGCTGGGTGTGTCCGAGGAGAAAGGCGGTGTGTGTCTGAGGAGAAAGGCGGTGTGTGTCTGAGGTGAAAGGTGATGTGTGTCTGAGGAGAAAGGTGGTGTGTGTCTGAGGAGAAAGGCGGTGTGTGTCTGAGGAGAAAGGCGGGGTGTGTCCGAGGAGAAAGGCGGGGTGTGTCCGAGGAGAAAGGCGGGGTGTATCCGAGGAGAAAGGCGGTGTGTGTCTGAGGAGAAAGGCGGTGTGTGTCTGAGGAGAAAGGCGGGGTGTGTCCGAGGAGAAAGGCAGTGTGTGTCTGAGGAGAAAGGCGGGGTGTATTCTAGGAGAAAGGCGTTGTGTGTCTGGGGAGAAAGGCGGTGTGTGTCTGAGGAGAAAGGCGGTGTGTGTCTGAGGAGAAAGGCGGTGTGTGTCTGAGGAGAAAGGCGGTGTGTGTCTGAGGAGAAAGGCGGTGTGTGTCTGAGGAGAAAGGTGGTGCGTGTCTGAGGAGAAAGGCGGGGTGTGTCCGCAGGTGTGAGCCTCACGAGATGGAATGGCTTTTTCAGCGCATCTCCCTTACCATTCTCCGGGGAAACGCCTTCTCTATTCTGTCCGTCGGGGCTGTGGGGTGGCCAGCACGTGGGACCCCATTTGCTCTCCATACAGAGAGATGGGGAGGGTGAGAGAGATGGAGGCAATGATAGTTGGAGTTCTGCTCTTCCGTGTTCGGTCACATTACACCTGTCAGATGGATCGTGTGATATTTTTCTAGAAATATTTCAATATGGCTATTGCTTCTGTGGCTACACTGATTTAAAATTACCGGTTAAACACGAACTAAATATATTGTGTCAGTTTTACAACAGGTTGAAGAAGATAAGTTATATTGAGGTTAAATACAAATACCTCGTCAAAACATGTAACTTATAGTTTCAGATATACGACAAAAAGTCTAACATCATGTGACACATGACGTAACAAATGTCGGTTAATTCGTCTCTAATACTTAAACATGTCAATGAGAGAAATCTGTGAGAAGCAAAATTAAATAAGAAAAAACTTTTGGCAGTATCGGTAGAGGGCCTGAACGCCATGCTTTCCAGCAAAGAGTTATGGCCCTTTATGGTCTGAGTTCAAATCCCGCCGAGGTTAACTTTGTACTCCCACAAATAGAGATTTTTCTTACTTAATTTTAATATATAATATTGTTTCTCTGAGAGATTTCTCTCATTAAGTTGCTTAAGTATTAGAGACTAATTAACTTTTAATATGGTAATATATATGCGTGTGTATGATCGTGTATATATATATATATATGTGTGTGAGAGTGTGTGTTTGTGAGAGAGTCCGTGTGTGTGAGTGTGTTTGTGAGAGAGTGCGCGTGTGAGTGTGTGTTTGTGAGAGAGTGCGCGTGTGTGTGAAAGAGTGCGCGTGTGTGTGAGTGTGTGTTTGTGAAAGAGTACGCGTGTGTGTGAGCGTGCGTATAGGAAAATGTTCAAGACCCCGACGCCAGAGCTCAAGCCGTTTCGACGTTTTATGTCATGCTGAATCACCTTCGACGTTTTGTGTCATGCTCAATCTCCCTGAGAACTACGTTAAGGGTACACGTGTCTGTGGAATGCTCAGCCTCTTGCAAGTTAGTTTCACGAGTAGGCTGATCCGTTGATAGTATCAACTGGAACACTCGTCGTCGTAACCGACGGAGAACCAGTTTATGTAAGCATGTATTATCTGTGTATAAACACATATTCCTGAGTATGTACATCTGCTTGAATTTGTGTACATGTGTATGAATGAGTGTATGTGGGTGTGTATGTGTGTATGTGTATGAGTGAGTGTGTATGTATGTGTATGCGTGTGTATGATCGTGTATATATATATATATGTGTGTGAGAGTGTGTGTTTGTGAGAGAGTGTGTGTGTGTGAGTGTGTGTTTGTGAGAGAGTGTGAGTGTGTGTTTGTGAGAGATTGCGTGTGTGTGTGAGTGTGTGTTTGTGAGAGATTGCGTGTGTGTGTGAGTGTGTGTTTGTGAAAGAGTGCGCGTTTGTGTGAGTGTGTGTTTGTGAAAGAGTGCGTGTGTGTGTGAGTGTGCGTTTGTGAAAGAGTGCGCGTGTGTGTGAGTGTGTGTTTGTGAAAGAGTGCGCGTGTGTGTGAGTGTGTGTTTGTGAAAGAGTGCGCGTGTGTGTGAGCGTGTGTTTGTGAAAGAGTGCGCGTGTGTGTGAGGGTGTGTTTGTGAGAGAGTGCGCGTGTGAGAGAGTGCGCGTGTTTGTGAGAGAGTGCGTGTGTGTGTTTGCGTGTTCGTGTGTATATATGTATGTGTGTGTGTGAGTGTATGTGTGTGAGTGTATGTATATAAGTGTGTGTGCATGCATGTGTGTGTGTGTGTGTGCATGTGCATGTGTGTGTGTGTATAATGTACCTGATCCCTGCAAACTAATTACATTTAGCAGTAAATTACATTCATTTCCCCCTTGGCAATTTGTTAAATCTAGAAATTATTTCGATTATGAAAGCATGTTAAAATACCTGTCAGGTATTTCAATGAGGTTGCATTGATAATATAGTCATTACATCGTTTCTTGGTTACACCCGTTCCAGGTTTAACTTAGAGTTAAACCTCTACCCCTTCCTTAGAAACAATACTCTCCTAATCTCAACCACGTCTTTAGCTAAAACCCACGCCCCCTTTCTTAGATACAGTACTCCCCCAACCTCGACTTTAGGTACAATATCCTTCAGCTTCCTTAGGTTTATCCCACGCCCACTTTCATATGTAGAAACCACGCCCTCTCAGTGAGGTACAACCTCCCTCAGTTTCCTTAGATATATCCCACGCCCACTTTCGTATGTAGAAACCACGCCCTCTCAGTGAGGTACCACCTCCCCCAACTTCCTTAGGCATATCCCACGCCTACTTTCGTATGTAGAAACCACGCCCTCTCAGTGAGGTCCAACGTCCCCAGTTTCCTTAGATATATCCCACGCCCACTTTCTTATGTAGAAACCACGCCCTCTCAGTGAGGTACAACCTCCCCCAACTTCCTTAGGCATATCCCACGCCTACTTTCGTATGTAGAAACCACGCCCTCTCAGTGAGGTACAACCTCCCTCAGTTTCCTTAGGTATATCCCACGCCCACTTTCTTATGTACAAACCACGCCCTCTCAGTGAGGTACAACCTCCCCCAACTTCCTTAGGCATATCCCACGCCCACTTTCGTATGTAGAAACCACGCCTTCTCAGTGAGGTACAACCTCCCTCAGTTTCCTTAGGCATATCCCACGCCCACTTTCGTATGTAGAAACCACGCCCTCTCAGTGAGGTACAACCTCCCTCAGTTTCCTTAGATATATCCCACGCCCACTTTCGTATGTAGAAACCACGCCCTCTCAGTGAGGTACAACCTCCCCCAGCTTCCTTAGGCATATTCCACGCCCACTTTTGTATGTAGAAACCACGTCCCCTAACTTCCTTAGATATATTCCACGCCCACTTTCGTATGTAGAAACCACGTCCCCTAACTTCCTTAGGTATATTCCACGCCCTTCTCTTAGCTACAACTCTCTCCCGCTGTTTCAAGTATAACTCACCCCCTTTATCGAAGGTACAACCCCCTCCCCCGCCCATCAACTTTCTTAGGACGCTTCCAAACACTTCCTCGGTGTCAAGCCCTCCTCTTCCATTTCCATAGTAACAAAATCTCTCCCAATTCCACACCTACAACCTTCTTACATCACCTTTTTCGTTGCAAGCTCTCCAACTTTCATTAGGTACATCACCCAACTCTTCCAAGTTCCTATATGCAGGGCCAGCGCCTAAGGCTAGTCCTATATTATGCACCCCCTTCTTCCAACTACTACTACTACTACTACTACTACTACTACTAATAATAATAATAATAATTGTTTCTACTTTTGGCACAAGGCCAGCAATTATCCCAGTGTATTACTGGTACTTTATTTTATCGACCCCGTAAGGATGAAAGGCAAAGTTAACCTCGGTGGATTTGAACTCAGAACGTAAAGGGCCATAACTTTATGCCGAAAAGCATGTTTTCTGACGCTCTATCGATACTGCTACTACTACTAACCAGAGTTAACACCTGGGTGTTTCTCCCCTTAAGCTAGCCCTACAACGTGTACTCACCTCTCCCAGTTTTGTGTCCGATTCTCCCCCAAATAAAATAATTTAAAATTACAGTTTGGTAAGCTGACAAACCTAGTTTTTAAAACTTCTTATTTTGTCCCCACTAAGAAAATTACTAAGCCACACCCACTCATGCCAAATCAGATGACAGGTCATAACACCACACGCCCCCCTCCACCACTTTATATATTTCTACACCACTGCTACACGGCAATGATGTTTAATGATTTGTTTATTGATTATTGATTCGTAGGAAACAATTATGTATTTAATCAAATTACATAAATTTGTGTAAAACTGTGATCCATTAAGGTTCAGTAATGCGCCACATTGAGGTTGTGTGCCCTAGGCTGCTGCTTTAGTTGATATAATGGTAAACGTCGGTACTTGTATATGAACCACAAACCTTTTAGATAGTAAGCAAAACATAATGAAGGAACGTCTATACGCGATCGCTTGATCTGCTAAAAATAGCAGCGGAATTCCCCCAAGAACATACCCTACCATCTTTAAAATTAGGAAGTATGTATTTGGCAATGCAGTCCTAAATATATATTATAAAGAGAGGAAGGTATATGGTCAAAGGAATGCCTTTGACCAGGGGCCTCGTTTGCCTTAAAAATGTGAGGGGGACAAACCAACATTTGTTGATTCTTAAAGGAACATAAATTTCTTATGATGCCTTTCCCGGACCCTATCACATAAGTAAAGTTTTACGCCAATTAAATATTATATATTCAAATGAAGTTCAAATATATAAAAAAAAAAAATAACTTAAAAAAAATTTATTATATCAAATAAACAAAAAATAAAATATAGACGTTTGAAAAAGTGTGGGGCGGGGACTTGTCCCTGGTACCCCTATGAAACAAGGCTCTTGCCTTTAACCATAGGTGTTTCTGCTCAATCAGAGTTGAGCTACAGCTAAACAACAACAACAACAGCCTTATCTACGACCAGGGCAAGATATATATTTGACCAGATCCCTTCGCTCACGCACCAATAAACAAAAACTTAATAGTAATTAGCTCACGCGTAATTTCTTCTTCATTATTTTAATCCATGAAAATCGAATCTAACGCATGTGTGAACTATTTGAAGACAGTTCAACTCAAATGACTTCTCTAATGCTCACTAAAGCCTTTTATCTCAGCTCAACTAGGCAGTGAATTCTAATTATACAGCAATTCACCAGAAGCTTCTAGAGTCTGTATTTAGAAGCAGAGCGACCTCAATTGTTAATTAATTATTTCTTAATGTCAACGTGACAGAAGGGTTAATGAATAGAGGAGGAGGAGGAGGAGGAGGAGGAGAAAAAACCATCATCACCACTACTATCACAACCACTAGCAGCACCATCACTATTACCACCAGCACCACTATCACTACTACCACCGCTACCACCACCACCACCACCACTACCTTCACCACCACCACCGCCACCACCACTACCGTCACCACCACCACCACTACCACCACCACCACCACCATCACCACTACTACTACAACCACTACCACTATCACCACCACCACTACCACAATCACCACCACCACCACCACCACCACCGTCACCTCCACTACTGCTACAACCACCACCACCACCACCACCATCACCACTACTACTACAACCACTACCACAATCACCACCACCATCACCATCACCACTACCACCACCACAACCACCACCACCATCGCCACCAACACAATCACCACAAACACCACCACCACCACTACCACCACCACCACCACCACCACTACCACCACCACTAAAACCACCACCACTACCACCACCACCACTACAACCACCACCACCACAACCACCACCACTACCACCACCACAACCACCACCACCATCGCCACCAACACAATCACCACAAACACCACCACCACCACTACCACCACAACCACCACCACCATCGCCACCACCACTACCACCACTACAACCACCACCACCACCACCACCACCACTACCACCACTATAACCACCACCACCACCACCACTACTACTACAACCACCACCACTATCACCACCACCACTACCACAATCACCACCACCACCACCACCATCACCACTACCACCACCACAACCACCACCACCACCGCCACCAACACAATCACCACAAACACCACCACCACCACCACCACCACAACCACCACCACCACCACCACCACCACTACCACCACCACTACAACCACCACCACCACAACCACCACCACTACCACCACTACAACCACCACCACCACTTGAGCAAGACACTTTATTTCACGTTGCTCCAGTTCACTGGTGCCAAGCTGTATCTGCCATTGCCTTTCTTTTGGACAACATCGGTGGCGTGGAGTAATGAGATTGGTATGTATGGGTGACTACTGGTCATCCACAAACAACCTTTCCCGGACTTGAGCCTCGGGGGGAGAGCTTCTAGGTACAAATCCCGTGGTCATTCGTGACCGAAGGAGGTCTTTGATCCTACCCTTTATATATAGTGTATATATCTAATCTATCTATCTAAGGCGGGTAAAATTCCCGAGATCCATGGACGAGTTCTCTCCAGCGGTCTCTGTCCCTCATTTGGACATGCTCACCGACATCCAGAGTTGACATTGCACTCAGTGCTCCTTTGGGAGCCCCTACATGGACACACTAGAAGAGGAAGACCAAGGTTAACGTATGTTGATGCCCTAAGGACAGACACTGGTCTGTTGGAGACGCAGTGTATATATAATATATATATATATATATATATGTAAAAGTTCTATTTAAATTGTTGGGATACAACAAGCAAATATTTTTATAACTGATATAAAGCACTCAACAAGTAATTGGAGTAAAAATACGATATTAACAAATGGAAACTATATTTATAAAACCATATTTATTTCATTATACATATTTCAAGGACACCAAGTTAAATTATGGTGTGCTTTCATCAGATAAAATATAATATAGAGCAGTTTTATAAATAAATATTGACATACCCTTAAAGAATGCAACCATTATTGTTAGAAGCTCCCGGATAGTGGGGTTATAAATTTATTTATACTATTATGTAAATTAGAATAGATTTAAAATAGATTTAAATAAGCCGTTGGGTTACGGAGAAAAAGAGAGAGAGAAAGAGAAGAACAAGAGAGAGAAAAAAGAGAGAGATATAAAAGAGAAAAGAGAGCAAGCCTTTAAGAAGAAAATAAGTAAAAAGAGAGAAATAGAAAGAAATAGTATAAATAAATGTATAACCC
Source organism: Eledone cirrhosa (assembly GCA_964016885.1). Taxonomy (NCBI): domain Eukaryota; kingdom Metazoa; phylum Mollusca; class Cephalopoda; order Octopoda; family Eledonidae; genus Eledone; species Eledone cirrhosa. Next base: position 37,147,984 of record OZ024754.1, read on the forward strand.
CACTACCCGGGAGCTTCCAACAGAAACGGTCGCATTCTTTAAGGGTATGTCAATATTTATTTATAAAACTGCTCTATATTATATTTTATCTGATGAGAGCACGCCATAATTTAACTTGGAATATGTATAATGAAATAAATATGGTTTTATAAATATAGTTTCCATTTGTTAATATCGTATATATATATATATATATATATATATATATATATATATATATATATATATATATATATATATATATATATGCAGAGGTTATATTTAATTTGTTGGGATTCAACAAGCTTGAAATTTTTTAGAACTGATATAAAGCACGAAGCTACAACCGTTAAGGTTGTCTTTTTTCAGGGTATATTTATTTATAAAACTAATCTGTATTGTATTTTATCTGATGAAAGCGCACCATAATTTGCCTTGGTGGCCCTTGAAATATGTATAATAAAATAAATATGGTTTTATAAATATAGTTTCCATTTGTTAATATATTGTATAGAGTATATATATATATATTTATTAAAATAACAGATTAAAGTTTAAGCAAAGAATCGCTGCTTTCACCCTTAACGGGATCTTCTGAGTTTCAGAAGATCCCGTTAAGGGTGAAAGCAGCGATTCTTTGCTTAAACTTTAATCTGTTATTTTAATAAATATTTGCTCTACGGTTCTTATATATTTGATATATATTTATCCTTATCGAGCCCTCTTTGGATTTTAGTCTTCAAATTTATTATTATTACTATATATATATATATATATATATATATATATTGTATGTATATGTTAAGTATTTCCATAGAAAAGGTAGAGGAAAGAAGAGTGCTCTATGTATAGTACAGAGCTATTTAATTATGTAATAAATAACTGTTTCTACTTTAGGCACAAGGCCAGCAATTACCCAGTGCATTACTGGTACTTTATTTTATCGACCCCGTAAGGATGAAAGGCAAAGTCAACCTCGGCGGGATTTGAACTCAGATCGTAAAGGGACGTAACTATGCTGGAAAGCATGGCGTCCGACCCTCTACCGATACTGCTAATCCACCGCCCTATATGTAATAAATAACACAATATAATTATTCCATTACCCAAGGTTTTACGAAGTTAGACGATTCTAACAGAAAAGTCTGATATCGTTCATCAGAAGGAAGCGATATCAGACGTTCCTGTTAGAATCGTCTAACTTCGTGAAACCTTGGGTAATGGAATAATTATATTGTGTTGTTTATTAGATATTGTATATATATATATTGTATGTACAGTGTATATATATAGTGTCTATATAGTGTATATTCAGTGTATATACAGTGTATATTCAGTGTATATGTGGTGTATATATATATAGTGTATATTCAGTGTATATATAGTGTATATATAGTGTATATTCAGTGTATATGTGGTGTATATATACAGTGTATATATAGTGTATATATAGTGTATATACAGTGTATATTCAGTGTATATGTAGTGTATATATACAGTGTATATATAGTGTATATTCAGTGTATATATAGTGTATATACAGTGTATATTCAGTGTATATGTGGTGTATATATACAGTGTATATATAGTGTATATACAGTGTATATACAGTGTATATGTGGTGTATATATAGTGTATATATAGTGTATATGTAGTGTATATACAGTGTATATGTGGTGTATATATACAGTGTATATATAGTGTATATTCAGTGTATATGTGGTGTATATATACAGTGTATATATAGTGTATATACAGTGTATATGTGGTGTATATATAGTGTATATATAGTGTATATATAGTGTATATACAGTGTATATATAGTGTATATACAGTGTATATATAGTGTATATGCAGTGTATATATAGTGTATATACAGTGTATAAATGAGTTAAGACGACACTGGTGCCAACCTCTATTGGCCTTTGCTTTCCCTTGGACAACATCTGTGGAAAGATATTCTCCCGGTGCCAAAACGTCACTCTACAGGGCCAAACATTTTGAGAGAGGAGAAAGTCGATTAAACAACCCCAGTTCATTACTGGTACTTTATTCTACCGACTTCGTAAGGTTGAAATGCAAAGCTAACCTCGGTGGGATTTGAACTCAGAACGTAAAGCGATGTAATTGCCAATTAACAGCTCCTACACCCCTCTTCTATATAAGGAATTCTGATATAGGCACAAGGCCAGCAATTTAGTGGAGAGGAGAAAGTCGATTAAACAATCCTAGTGCTGGCTGTATCGGTAGAGAGTCGGACGCCATGCTTTCCAGCATAGTTACGTCCCTTTACGATCTGAGTTCAAATCCCGCCGAGGTTGACTTTGCCTTTCATCCTTACGGGGTCGATAAAATAAAAGTACCAGTAATGCACTGGGTAATTGCTGGCCTTGTGCCTAAAGTAGAAATAATTATTGGTACTTTATTTTATCGACTTCGTAAGGATGAAATTCAAAGCTAACCTCGGTGGGATTTGAACTCAGAACATAAAGGGCCGTAACTCTATGTTTCAAAGCATGGTGTCTGACGTTCTACCGATACTGCCAATCCACGGCCCAGATTTTGGCCAGAGTGGTATAGAGGTATATTCCCAATAGTACCTGTCATATATCAGGTAATCCTCCTAGCACATTAAATTTATTCATCGTTCGAAAAGAAGGAGAAATCTAATCGTTTATAATGAATCAAAGTTTCCAGCCATGCCCTCCCCCTCTCCCCGTCCCTGGGGGGATTAACACTTGCTTAAAAAGTCTTTTAAAAGCTTGCAACGAAAACAAAAGTAGCTTGTTGGGTGATCACAAATGAATTTCATAATTTAATATTACACAGTTAATTAATTTCCAGTAGCTTTCATCTCCCGTTTTCTCTATGGCAATACAGAGCAAAAACTGGGACACTGACCCCAAATTCGATGAACATTATAAAATGAATTAAAGGAATCTTTTAATTGTTCCGTTATAAATAAATTTCTTTAAAAAAAAAAAAACGAAAAACAAAAAAAACAAAAAAAAAAAAAAAAAAAAAAAACCTTAAGAAATTCTGGATTTGTAAAGTTAGAAAGGTTAGTGTCTCAGCTTCATTATCGGCAAAACCGTCATTATGTAATTGATTTCTTCAGGCTAGGATGCATTATTTTTTACTTCCTTCTAAAGGAAATCGATATATTTCACTCAGGAAGATGTTTGAACTAACAATCAAATTTTTCTATTCCTTTCAAGGAATATCCAATCTCTTAATGGAGAAGTGAATTTTAGTGAATTTCTAAGCTTTAAATTTATTCGAAATTCTCGAGTAAAAGAACTAAACATTAAAAAAAAAAAAAATACTTTTATTGTTAAATTTTAGTTTTTGTAATGACAGTTTCAGAACTAAAGTAGCCATTTAACTTAAATGTTAACAAGGTTTTGTGTAAAACTTCCGCAAAAATTTAACAAATATAAACAACTTGTAATTGTAATCATTAATCAGATGTAGTTATTGGAAAAGATTGCCACTGTATTAAAACTTGAAAACCAAGAAGGGTTATAAGAAAAAAGATCTGACAGATTTGTTTTACATGCTATTTTAATTAGCTTCCATTAAAAGAACATTTCTGTGAAAGTATATTTTTTTTTGTTTTGGAGCTAAATCTGAGAAAATAAATAAGTTAAACAAATTTTACGTTAATTTTTCCAAAGTTTTACCTGGGTTGGACGAAGCCTGGAGCTTGTCCTAATTTCATGGATGTTAAGTGACCAAGAAGGCAATACTACTCCCAGTTTCTCACAGGGTTAACCCCCAGTTGAGCTGCTGGTAATACTAGTTGTTAACTGGAGCAACGTAAAAGTGAAGATCAAAAGTGAAGATCCTAAGTGAAGATCAAAACTGAAGATCAAAAGTGAAGATCCTAAGTGAAGATCAAAACTGAAGATCAAAAGTGAAGATCAAATCTGAAGATCAAAAGTGAAGATCAAAACTGAAGATCAAAAGTGAAGATCAAATCTGAAGATCAAAAGTGAAGATCAAAAGTGAAGATCAAATCTGAAGATCCTAAGTGAAGATCAAAACTGAAGATCAAAAGTGAAGATCAAAACTGAAGATCCTAAGTGAAGATCAAAACTGAAGATCAAAAGTGAAGATCAAAACTGAAGATCAAAAGTGAAGATCAAAATTGAAGATCAAAAGTGAAGATCAAAAGTGAAGGTCAAGGATACAACACATCAGACGGTCTGGAAATCAAATCCACAAAGTTATACTCGTGAAGCTATCCCCCAAACCATTAGGCCATGCGCTGTCACTCTTAACAGCCTTCATTGTACGAAACCACGACAGCAAGACATTCTTGAAAAGTACAAAACAGCTCTATGACTGCATCGCTTTAAAAATTTAAGGGCTGCCCCGAGCGGCCCACACTCTAGTTGCACCATCGAGAAACGAAGTATTAGTGATGTTTATTTGTGAATAATCCTTATAACTAAGATATATTTCTTTACTGAGGCAAGATTCCCCCATACTTCACCCCACAACAATATCCAACATATGTCATTGCGCGTTACCGAAATTTATGGCTTACCAACTTATTAGCAGAACTCCGTGTCCAATGACCGTTATTTTGGGATACACTTCATTGATTCCCACAATATTCTGGCAAATATATTCAGCGAGAAGAAGGGATACGACAGGAGTGAGAGCTGTCAAGCGTGCAATGCAAACAACCGTGAAGTTGTTGCAGGAATACAAACTCATATTTGCCAAGGAAGAGCACAAGGGAAGTTTAAATACGTGCATCCTTAATAAAACATGGATTATAGATATGGCTAATGAAAGTGGCTTGTTTGTTGCTTTGAAGCTTTCGTCGCTTTTGTAGCTTTTGTACGTAGATTAGCATTGATAGCGTTAGGAAGTGAGAATGACGTAGATGTTGACGAAGAGAAGATTGTTTGATGTAAGAACCACACGTCAGAGATATATATATAGGTAAAGAGAGATAGATAGGTAAAGAGAGATAGATAGGTAAAGAGAGATAGATAGAGAGAGAGAGAGAGAGGGAGGGAGAGATAGATAGATAGAGGGAGGGAGAGATAGATAGGTAAAGAGAGATAGATAGATAGATAGAAAGATAGAGAGATAGAGATAGATAGATAGAGAGAGAGAGAGGGAGAGATAGATAGATAGAGGGAGGGAGAGATAGATAGGTAAAGATAGATAGATAGATAGATAGATAGAGAGATAGAGAGATAGAGAGATAGAGAGGTAGAGAGAAAGAGAGATTATATGAGATGTTTTAATAGGAGAATATTTGAGGAGGTTGACGTTATACATTAACCTACTGATCAGTGAGAAAAGCTACCGTGTAAGGTGAACAGAGCAGACATTAAACACTAGCAATATAGATTGGAACTACACACACACACACACACACACACACATATATATATATATATATATATATATATATATATATATAGAGAGAGAGAGAGAGAGAGAGAGTGAGTGAGAGAGAGGAAGAGAAAAAGATAGAGAGATAATTAGATAGATAGGAACCGCTATAATATATGTATGTATGTATGTATGTATGTATGTATATGTGTGTGTGTGTGTGTGTATGTGTGTGTGTGTGTGTGTGTGTGTGTGTGACAGGTCACACCTATGCAGGTTTAGCTGGCCTCCTCCAAAATATATCTCGTTGGAGGTAATTTAACGATAGGGACCCCAGTCCTATCATCTCATTTCTACAGCTGATTAAACTGGAACAACGTGAAATAAAGTGTCTTGCTCAAGGAAACAACACATCACTCGGTCCGAGAATTGAACTCACAACCTTTCGATTGCAAGCCCAATGCTCTAACTTTTAAAGAAGTGAATCTTTAAATAAGCAATAAAATATATTTAATCAAGAGTTACGAAATTTAGTAGATAAATTATGTAATATTCATTCATTATTTATTCATTTGTGCCTAAAGTAGAAACAATTATTTATTCATAGTTACGTCCCTTTACGATCTGAGTTCAAATCCCGCCGAGGTTGACTTTGCCTTTCATCCTTACGGGGTCGATAAAATAAAAGTACCAGTAATGCACTGGTTATTTGCTGGCCTTGTGCCTAAAGTAGAAACAATTATTTATTCAAAGTAATCCAACTTATTTTACAAACGGGATAAAAAATATATTCTGGACGCAGTCCCGCACTCCTCCCTTTATTACAGTTAAGATTAGATGACCTCAGCTTCGTGAACACCAGTGGCTTCGCAGATGATCGACTATTTCTCCAGCCGCAACCTGGTGCAGTCTGCGACTAACACAGGTTCTGCTGCACTTCGGGCTGAGCAGGGCAAACTCTCCAAATACTGATCGCTCTCCGACAAGTTTGCGGTCGTGCCCTTGGCAGTGGAGACTTCTGGTACCCTTGGCCCTAGGGCTACCTCTCTACTCACCACCACCATAGGCGCTGAGCTGGCTAGACACAGGTGTGAGCGTCGCGAGATGGAATGGCTCTTCCAGCGCACCTCCCTTAACATCCTCCGGGGAAACGCCTTCTCCATTCTGTCTGCTGGGGCTGTGGGGACAGCCAGCACGTGGGAGCACATTTGCTCACAATACAGAGAGATGGGGAGGGGGGCGAGAGAGATGGAAGCGATGACGGTGGTGGGAGTTCGGCTGTTCCGTGTTCGGACACATTGCACCTGTCAGGTGGATCATGCGATAATTACATTAACAACTTACCACAGTATAAATATTGTGGAGTGAAGTGGACGCCGGGGCTGTGGGGGAGACAAGCCGATTATATTACGAATTCTGAAGAATAGTCTCAAATACTTCAATATGCTGTACTATAGCAGCACTTATTGGTATCAGATACCACAAATATGTCTATATTATTCGACAATGGGTACGAAATCTACGAGTATGCTGGTGTGGCAAGCCGCATAGAAACCAGTAGAAAAAGCAAAATGGATGCTTCAGCTTCGAATAGAGAGAAGACTCAAGAATAAGAAGTAATAATTGTTTCTACTTTTGGCACAAGGCCAGCAATTATCCCAGTGCATTACTAGTACTTTATATTTTTATCGACCTACGAAGAGATTTGAACTCAGGCCGTAAAGGGCCGTAACTCTATGTGTCAAAGCATGGCGTCCGACCCTCTACCGATACTGCCAATCCACCGCCCTAGAAGTAATAATAATTGTTTCTATTTTTGGCACAAGGCCAGCAATTAAATCACTGCATTACTAGTATTTTATTTTATCGACCCCGTAAAGATGAAAGGCAAAGTTAACTTCGCCGGGATTTGAACTCAGACCGTAAAGGGGCGTAACTCTATGCTGAAAAGCATGGCGTCCGATCCTCTACCGATACTGCCAATCCAATGTACAACACTCAGTGGTCAAATGAAGAGTGTTGGGTTCTATTTGCTAAGTTCTTTTGGAATCAAGAATTCTGCTTTACAAACTGATGTAGTTGTTATTGTTGTTGTTGTTCAGTCCTGTTTGAGCAGATCTATGATCCAAAGCGTTCCAGTTCTAGCCATCCTGTCTCCTTTGTATATCAGGTGCTATATTAGGGCTTATATTGACCAATGAATGCGTAATTTTTAGCATAAAAGATTAAGGTGTAATTCGTGGGAGATTTGACTTCCTGGGCCGGGCGATGCGTTATTTCCTTGAGCAAAACACTTTATTTCACGTTGCTCCTTCAACTTGGAGTTGCGACCGATATATAGTATTAACAATTGGAAAGACCAACGGAAACATTGTTTCCTCGGACCGGTTTGACGAAAGTCGACCGACTGTCGATATATACTGAACGTTCTCTAGTTATTTTCCCCTGTTAAACTGTTAAAAATATACTTTACATTTTATTCAATCAATTGTCTCAGGCATAGCTTTGGGGTTAATAAGTTCGTTTTGCAGCTCTCTAGTGTCCGTTTCAGGTTCGATATCATTGCAGTGGAATATTGAGCAAGTATCTTCTACTACGTACGTACTTAGGTCCACCAGAAACTTCAGAATTAACCTTAATTGCCGTTATCTCTCTAAACGCTCATCAGAGGTACAGTTCCTTCCCTTATATAGTAGACTGATAATCTCGTCCGGGTTAACACCACCACCACCACCACCACTACCACCACCACCAACAACACCACCACCACCACCACCACCACTACCACCACCAACAACAACACCACCACCACCACCACTACCACCACCACCAACAACAACAACACCACTACCACCACCACCATCACCTCTACCACCACCAACACCACTACTACCACCACCACCACCACCACTACCACCACTACCACCACCACCACTACCACCACCACCAACACAACCAACACCACCTCCACCACCACCAGCAACAACAACACCACTACCACTACCATCACCACCACCATTACCTCTACCACCACCACTACCACCACCACCATCATCTCTACCACCACCAACACTACTAACACCACCACCACCACTAGTACCACCACCACCACCACCAACATCACTAATGCTACCAACACCACTACCACTACCACTATCATCACTACCACTACCACTACCACCACCATCACCATCACCACTACCACCACCACCAACACCACTACCACCACCACCATCACCACTACCACTACCACCACCATCACCAACACCACTACCACCACCATCACCACTACCACCACCACCACTACAAACCACCACCACCACCGCCACTACCACTACCACCACCCTCACCAACACCACTACCACCACCACCATCACCACTACCACCACCACCAACACCACTACCACCATCACCAACACCACTACCACCACCATCACCACTACCACCACCACCACCACCAACACCACCACTACCACCACCACCAACACCACCACCACCACCACCACCACTACCCTCACCAACACCACTACCCTCACCAACACCACCACCACCACCACCACCGCCGCCTTAGCAGACATATACGCTGGCCTAGATAGTCGGAGAAGTCCATGGAAGTTGAATTAATTTAGCAAAAATAATTACATTATTACTACATAAAAGAATTTTGTTAGTAGCCAAAGAAAATATTTAGTAAAATTAATTAGTAATTTAACTTTTAAAATTGTTAGCAATTTATTTTTTAAAAAGTGGTAATTAAGTAAACGAAATACTTTGTTTATTAAAAATGAAATTGCTTTAAAGAGATGCTTTCCGGGATGTTGTGATGTTGGGTGTTTTAAACAACAAACTACAGTTTCAAACAGAAATACTCACTGAGTGTATTACATTATTTATTATACATCGGTAGAGGGTCGGACGCCATGCTTTGCAGCACAGAGTTACGGCCCTTTATGATCTGAGTTCAAATCCCGCCGAGGTTAACTTTGCCTTCCATCCTTACGGGGTCGATAAAATAAAGTACCAGTAATGCACTGGATAATTACTGGCCTTGTGCCAAAAGTATAGAAACAGTTATATATATCTACAAGCCAGACGTTATATATATATATATATCTACAAGCTAGACGTTATATATATATATATATATATATATATATATATATATATATATGTAGGAGGTGAGTTTTATTGTAGTACAATAAAGCAATGCAGATATCGGATAAGAAGCACTCTACAGTTTGTAGGACTGGAGTATACATAATATGAAATGCGCATAATAAAATACATGGAACTCCTTTAACCATCTTTTGATCTTATATATTATATATATATATATATATATGGAAAGTTATATTTAAATTGTTGGGTTAACAACGAGTAAATATTTATAACTGATCTCAAAGCACTCAACAAGTATCTGGAGTATATTTATGATATTAAATAAATGGAAACTATATTTATAAAACCATATTTATTTCATTATATATATTTCAGGGATATCATATTAACAATATGTTATGCCTTCTTCAGACAAAATACAATAACTTCACAAATGCAAGTCGATTGAAAGGTATGTCGTATCTATTTATTTATAAGACTGTTTATATTGTATTTTGTCTGAAGAAGGCATAACATATTGTTAATATGATATCCCTGAAATATATATAATGAAATAAATATGGTTTTATAAATATAGTTTCCATTTATTTAATATCATATATATATATATATATATATATATATACGAACTAGACATTGTATATCTACAAGGGACATTCGTGCAAACACTTTCAGACAAATGAAATAAGTGTATAAATAAAAATAAAATAAAAATAAAAAACAATAACAAAAACCAAAAAGCGGTCCAACAAAGCAGTCGCCATATTTAGGGAAATTGACTCATCGATAAATAGATACATTAAATTGATATTTTCCTATTTTTATTTCCGATTTATTGCGGGCAATATACTAGAAATGGGATGCTGATGTATTTGTGCCTTTCTCAGTGACAATAACAGCAGAATAAGGAAGAAAAGAAAGAATAAATGTAGTAATTTCATCAAGATCTCAATTTCTAGTGAAATTTATGCTGAATCACGTTGGCTGCCATTTTATAACTTACAAAGAAATTAAAGCAAACGTTGTTTGCAATCTGAAAAGGTTTTATACACATAAAAGGGAGAAAAAAAATTACGATTGTTAAACTATATTAGGGTAAACGGAATGTTCTAGATTGAACTATATATCATCATCACCATCATCATCATCATCGCTGTCATTATCATCATCATCATCATCATCATTATCATCAGGATCAACGCCGCCATCCCCATCCTCGTTTTCCTCTCATAACAGTCACATGCTGCGGTTGTTATAGAATTTTAATCGAGGGCTACCTTCATGAAATGTCACGAATATAGATTTTACACACACACACACACACACACACACACACAGACAACACACACACCTATACACGCACTCACACTCACACATACTCACACGTGCGTATAGATGCAGAGAGAAAGGGGGATAGAGGAAGACATGTTTGTTTGTATTTGTATATCTAGATTTATAGATTCCTTCATACGTACATACATACATACACGCTCACAGGCACAAACACAAAGACACACGCATACACATACACACATATATGCAAAAGTTTTATTTAAAATTGTTGGGATACAACAAGTAAATATT
>OZ024754.1:37174023-37186523 GCA_964016885.1 Eledone cirrhosa
GTTGACCACCGAGTCTATTGTAATGATCAAGCCGCCTCCCCCCTTCAAAGATGAAGCAGAGGCGGTGTTTCTGTGCGTAATAGCCATGGCGAAAGAGGTTGTATGGTGGACGCGTCTGAAAGGACTGAGGTCGGGCACCTTTCTCTCTGGCCAACAACTGGTCCGTTTCTTCCGATATCATTTCGGAAGAAGGATCAGGATGGAGAGAGAGGTGCTGCACCCCAGCCGTTTCTATGAAAGATGGGTGAAAGTGGCGAGAATGGCCCGTGTGAATGGGCCTTCACTCTACATCAGACTATAGGTGAGGAAGATGAAAGACCAAGGGAGCACCCCTTCTCTGTGCTCCTGAGGAGAAGGGTTGCACACTTTTTTCGGGGGTGTGTGCGACCCCTCAAGGCGCCTCCTCTCTATTGAGGATTTTGTTAAAAATTTTATTTTTTGTTATATCTTATTTTATTTTTATATTTTGTTATTGCCTCCTCCTTATTGAGGACGCCTTTTTGTGTAAACTCCCCCCTTTGTACTTGTCCCACTTTTGATGCCCTAGTGGCAAATAAAAGAAATATATCTATCTATCTAGATAGATAGATAGATAGAGAAATAAGAAAAATATCTAAATATGGAAATTATTGTAGTGTTTACTGAGATATCTTTTCCTCAATTACCATCTGCTGTTGCTATACACAATCAAAATTATAGACATTCTTATTTCTTCTTCTGCAACCAGTAAATACCGCCATTGAATTAACAAAGCGAAACAATAACCACCTTTATTGCTAACAATTCTAACTGACACATACATTCTCTCTCTCTCTCTTGCTTGCACACACACACATACACACACACATTCTCCCCCCTCTCTCTCTTGCTTGCACACACACACACATACACACACACATTCGCTTCTCTCTCTCTGTCTCTCTCTCTCTGGCACTATCTCTTTCTGTCTCTCTCGCACACACACACAAACACACATTCGCTTCTCTCTCTGTCTCTCTCGCATGTTCTCTCTCTCTCGCACACACACAAACACACACACATTCGCCTCTCTCCCTCTCTGTCTCTCTCTCACGCACTCTCTCTCTCACACACACACACTCTATCCTCTCTCTCTCTCTCGCACACACACACACACACACACAACACACACACATTCGCCCCTCTCCCTCTCTGTCTCTCTCTCACACACACACACACTCTCTCTCTCACACACACACACACACTCTCTCTCTCTCACACACACACACACTCTCTCTCTCTCTCACACACACTCTCCTCTCTCTCTCGCACACACACACACACACACACATTCAGCTCTCTCTCTCTCTCTCTCTCTCTCTCTCTCTCTCTCTCTCTCTCACACACACGCACACATCTCTCTCTCTCTCTCGCTGACACACACACATAGGACTTTCTCTCTTCCTCTCACACTCTCTCTCGCACACACACACATTCACCTCTCTCACTCTCTCTTTCACTCTCTCTCTTCCTCTCACTCTCTCTCTCTTTCTTCTCACACTCTCTCTCCACTGACACGAACATTCGACTCTCTCTCTTCCTCTCTCTTTCTATAATACTCTCTCTCTCTCTCTCGCTCACACACATACTCTCCTCTTCTCCAATACTCTCTTTTTCTCTCTATTTCTCTCTCTGGTACTCCCTCTTCCTCTCTTTTATTATACTTATCTCTCTTCTCTAATATTACTTTCTCTCTCTCTATCTTTTCCTCTCACATACCATTTCTCTCTCTCTCTCTCTGTATGTCTCTCTCTCTTTTTCTCTCTCTCTCTTACTCTTTCTCACTCTCTTTCTCTTTCACTCATTCTCTCTCTTTCACTCATTCTCTCTCTTAGTCTCTCTCTCTCTCTCTCTCTCTCTCTCTCTCTCTCTCTCTCTCTCTCTCTCTCTCTCTCTCTCCTGTTCTCACATTATATTTCTCTGCTGTTGTTTTTTTGTTTTGTTATTCTCTCCCCCTTTTTTTCTTTATTAATTTGTTATTTTTCTTCTTTCTTCTTCCATCTCTTTTCATCTTTTCATGTTTGCCGATTTCACGTCCTGATTAGTAAATTGTAGCTTGTTTACAAACAGTCTCCTGAAATTGTTCGTTCAGACAAGCTGACATGCATAGATGTCTTTCTATTGATCAGAATGTACAGAGCTGTTCAAACCAAACCGAACCGCACCGAACCGTACCGCACCAAAGTACAAACATTTCTAGAACAAACAGCACGCCGCATATCCATAGAATAGATTGGACCTCCGTCGGTTTTGACGCTCGTGAATTTTAACGCGCAAATGACTGAGCATTCCATAGACACGTGTATCCTCGTTACTCTTAACGTAAATCTCAGGGAGATTCAGTGTGATGCAATATATGGCATGAGCAGACCTGGCACCTTTAAAAACGCAAACGTACTCCACGTTTGGGTTTTTAAAGGTTGCCATGAAAAAAAGTGTCCCAAAACGGAGAGAAATGAGACAAAATGGGGAAAATGAGACAAAATGGGGAAAATGAGACAAAATGGGGAAAATTTTACATAATGAAAGCTATACCTATTTTCACAAGAGAAGACATTTCTCATATACCCTAGAGTGGGTGGGAGATCTCTCCGCCTGACGGGGAGAGTTGACATGTCTGGTGTGTGTATATATATATGTGTGTGTGTAGAGAGAGAGAGAGAGAGAGAGAGAGAGAGAGAGAGAGAGAGAGAGAGAGAGAGAGAGAGAGAGAGAAAGAGAGAGAGAGAGAGAGAGATGGGTGTATTTCAGACCTGCCAACCTCTAGAAACCCAAACGGGGAGTACCATGAAAAAAAGTGCTCCAAAACGGGGAGAAATGAGGCAAAATAGGGCAGATTTTACATAATCGTTTCTACGTTAGGCACAAGGCCAGCAATTACCCAGAGTGCATTACTGGTACTTTATTTTATCGACCCCGTAAGGATGAAAGGCAAAGTTAACCTTGGCGGGATTTGAACTCAGAAAGGCAAGGGCCGTAACTCTATACGTCAAAGCATGGCGTCCGACGCTCTACCGATACTGCCAATCCACCGCCCAAAATCAGGGGAGATTTTACATAATGAAAGCTGTACCTATTTTCACAAAAGACCACATCTCTATGTGGGTGGGAGACCTCCTCGTCCCGACGGGGAGAGTTGACAGGTCTGCAAGGGTGACCCTTTGTATTATAGTGTGAGTGATTAAGTATTCTCCAAATACGTCTACCCTTAACGTAGTTCTCAGGGAGATTCAGATTTACACTGTGTGTGACTAGATTGACCCTCTAAACGGCAGGTACAGTCCATCCAATGAGCTTCCAAAAACATTTCGTCAACTCAATATCACTGACTTTTGTTGACCTCGGCCTATGATAAATGATATTTGCCCCAAATACCATGCAGTAGGATCGAACCAGGAGCTTCATGATTGAAAAATGAACGTCTTTACTATTTGGCCATACCTACATCCACATGCATGTCAAGAGCTCTCTTGCTTGTTTCACACAGGCCACGTGAATCATCATCATCGTCATCGTCATCGTCGTCGTCGCCGCCGTCGCCGTCTTCTTCTTCTTCTTCTTCTTCTACATTCAGAGTTCAAATCCCAGATAAAAAAAAAATAAAGTACCAGTAATACACTGGAGTTGATTTAATCGACTTTCTCTTTTTTTCTCTGCCCACTTATTCCTGAGAGAGTCGTGAGGAACAGAGTCCTCAAAGACTCCCACCAGCGGGTCCTGTCAGAAGCAACCGTCTCCAACTGATCCGGCTGGATATCCAAGCATGACCAGCCAAGCTCATGGGTGTTATCTTGCTCGGGGTCTACTCCTGGGTCTCCTACCTGTTGGTTTTGCCAGTAAAATCTGTCCAGCGATTCTTTCCATAGTATCGGAGCTGTGATCTCTCAATTCAGAGAAGTAGCAGCTCTACCTGGAGTAGCTCTCTGATCTCTGAGCTACAGATATGACCAGTGATTCTTTCCTGAGACATTCTAACCACATGCCCATAGTTTCAGAGCTGTGATCTCTCAATTCAGAGAAGTAGCGGCTCTACGTAGAGTGACTCTCTGATCTCTGAGCTACAGATATGACCAGTGATTCTTTCCTGAGACATTCTAACCACATGCCTATAGTATTGAAGCTTTGATCTCTCAATTCAGAGAAGTAGTGGCTCTACCTGGAGTGACTCTCTGATCTCTGAGCTACAGATATGACCAGTGATTCTTTCCTGAGACATTCTAACCACATGCCCATAGTATTGAAGCTTTGATCTCTCAATTCAGAGAAGTAGTGGCTCTACCTGGAGTAGCTCTCTGATCTCTGAGCTACAGATATGACCAGTGATTCTTTCCTGAGACATTCTAACCACATGCCCATAGTATCGGAGCTGTGGTCTCTCAATTCGGTGAAGTAGTGGCTCTACCTGGAGTGACTCTCTGATCTCTGAGCTACAGATATGACCAGTGATTCTTTCCTGAGACATTCTAACCACATGCCCATAGTATTGAAGCTTTGATCTCTCAATTCAGAGAAGTAGTGGCTCTACCTAGAGCGACTCTCTGATCTCTGAGCTACAGATATGACCAGTGATTCTTTCCTGAGACATTCTAACCACATGCCCATAGTTTCAGAGCTGTGATCTCTCAATTCAGAGAAGTAGTGGCTCTACGTAGAGTGACTCTCTGATCTCTGAGCTACAGATATGACCAGTGATTCTTTCCTGAGACATTCTAACCACATGCCTATAGTATTGAAGCTTTGATCTCTCAATTCAGAGAAGTAGTGGCTCTACCTGGAGTGACTCTCTGATTTCTGAGCTACAGATATGACCAGTGATTCTTTCCTGAGACATTCTAACCACATGCCCATAGTATTGAAGCTTTGATCTCTCAATTCAGAGAAGTAGTGGCTCTACCTGGAGTAGCTCTCTGATCTCTGAGCTACAGATATGACCAGTGATTCTTTCCTGAGACATTCTAACCACATGCCCATAGTATCGGAGCTGTGGTCTCTCAATTCGGTGAAGTAGTGGCTCTACCTGGAGTGACTCTCTCATCTCTGAGCTACAGATATGACCAGTGATTCTTTCCTGAGACATTCTAACCACATGCCCATAGTATTGAAGCTTTGATCTCTCAATTCAGAGAAGTAGTGGCTCTACCTAGAGCGACTCTCTGATCTCTGAGCTACAGATATGACCAGTGATTCTTTCCTGAGACATTCTAACCACATGCCCATAGTATCGGAGCTGTGGTCTCTCAATTCAGAGAAGTAGTGGCTCTACGTAGAGTGACTCTCTGATCCTGAGCTACAGATATGACCAGTGATTCTTTCCTGAGACATTCTAACCACATGCCCATAGTATCGGAGCTGTGGTCTCTCAATTCGGTGAAGTAGCAGTTCTACCTGGAGTGACTCTCTGATCTCCGAGCTACTCACTTTGCCAGTCACCGAAAACTTGGTTTTTAGAATCACTAATAAAATCTGTTTTTTACGATAGTTACATAACGCTATAACAAGTCCTGGTGTGTACAAGAGTCAGCTGAAAAATTCATAGGTTGACTATGACGGAGTGATGCTAGCACTGTGAAATCTCGTATGCATTAATTTCAATTCTTCTTATTAATAACTGCATTGTTCGTTTCCAGGGACTATGTTGAAAAAGAGACCTTTGGTCATTCCATGTGAGTATCTTGGTCATATGTTGACTATTAAGGAGTGATGCTTGGGCTGTGAAATCTTGCATGCATCAATTTCAACTTTTCTTGTTAATAACTGCATTATTTCTTTTTAGGGTTTATGTTGAAAAATAAACCTCATTTGTTCATTCCATGAGAGTATCTTGGTCAGATCTCTGAATTTTTCAGTCGACCCTTGCATGTAAGAAGTTTTTAAAAACAAAACAGTTATTTTTAATACCACACTATGAAGAAAATATTGCGAGTGAGAGGTGTTAACAGTATCAATACATGAACATTTCTGTATATCATTTGAAAAAATTATCTTTTATTGGCCACAAAAGCCCAAAACATTCGGGACAATACAATATCAAAGGCAACACAGAGTGGGGTTTATATCGACTAAAGGAAAGCGGACATCTTCAAGGAGAAAACAGTGAATATAATAATAGATAATTTATAAATATTCATAATAAACAATAGAAGACAATAACTAATGTGAACTAGGACCAGTTTCCCAACAGTGGGGTGACTGGATATTAAGATAATTCCTGAGAGAATCCCACACAGCCCCCGGATTACTTTGTCACCAAACGGGCATTGAAAGTGCCCTATTTCGGTTTCTTTCTTTCTATTTAGAAAAACACCCAAATTTAAGGAGATGATCACTAAAATCAAACAAAAACAAAAAATTAGAAATGGAAATGGAACACTTAACCCTTTAGTATTTACATTACTCTATATATACTATTATATTTTCGTGGTAAAGACTTTATCTCACATAATATCTCACTTGATATCAAATCTATGAGATTTTGATATTATTTATTTTGAGAACAGTACTTTAAGATCAGTATGTGTGGCCAGTTGTGGCCAGTTTGAACAGAAAGATGTGAGAGAATTCTGGCCAAACATGGCTGGTTTAAATGCTAAAGTGTTAAAATAACAAATAAATACATAACGAAAACACAAATAACGAAAACACAAATAACGAACACACACACACACACACACACACACACACACACACACACACACACACACACACACACACACACACACACACACACACACACACACACACACACACACACACACACACAAAACTAACGAACATCAAATCAACATATTGAGAATTTAAAGTCAGAAGTTAAAACCGACATATCCAAATAGATAGAGGAAACACTAAAACGCAACAAACCTCAACAGTAAAAGACTTACACAGTTCTAATCAACAGAAATCGATTCAGGACAACACAACCAAAAATATATATGGAAAGAAATATGAGGAGAAAGATATAGGAAAACTGAAACCTTAAAGATGAAACTGAAGACCACAATAGGATAAAACTGGAACTAGTCCAACAACTCCAAATAATAGGAGATCCCCTATGGACCAAAAAATACTCCTTCCAATGATAGAAATGAATTATGAAGTAGCAACTTTGGAATAGTGCAACAATTATTAAAAAAACAGTCGTTAATCTATCCTTCATCGACTTAACCCTTTAGTGTTTACATTACTCTATATATACTATTGTATTTTTGTGGTAAAGGCTTTATCTTACATATTATCTCATATAATATTGAATCTATGAGATTGTGATATTATTTATTTCGAGAACAATACCTCAACATCAATATGAGAGGCTAATTACAATCGGTTTGAACAGAAAGAGGTGAGAAAATTCTAGCCAGATATGTCCGGTTTAAATGCTAAAGGGTTAAAAGGCTAAATATCGTAATATGTGTAGCCTCGCGAGATGGAATGGCTCTTCCAGCGCATCTCCCTGACCATCCTCCGGGGAAACGCCTTCTCCATTCTGTCTGCCGGGGACTTGGGGTGGCCAGCACGTAGGACCCCATTTGCTCATAATAGAGAGAGATGGGGTAGAGAGATGGAGGCGGTGACAGTGGGAGTTAGGCTCTTCCGTGTTCGGACACATCAATTCTATGTTGTTATAGAATATTATTATTTTGGTCATACCTATATTTATGTCCACTATTTCATAATTTAATTTAAAAATATATTACTGGAATCCATCCATCACAGACTTAACCCTTTAGCATTTACATTACTCTATATATACTATTGTATTTTTGTGGTAAAGACTTTATCTCACATTATCTCACATAATATTGAATCTACGAGATTTTGATATTATTTATTCTGAGAACAATACCTCAACACCAATATGAGGGGCTAATTACAGCCGGTTTGAACAGAAAGAGGTGAGCGTATTCTGGCCAGATATGGCCGGTTTAAGTGCTAAAGGGTTAAAGCAGGTGTGTGCAACATATTCCATTGGTGGGCCACTTTTGAACATTGGAACAACTATTAGGGCCATTAATATTTATTAAGCACTATTCCAAAGATTCACCACAACTTCTTTCCATAACATGGAACTGGGAAATTATAACACACATAACCCTATCAGTGAAGTCCTTTAGTAGAGGTCAACTGGGAAAATATAACCCACATAACCCTATCAGTGAAGTCCTTTAGTATAGGTCAACTGGTAAATTATAACACACATAACCCTATCAGTGAAGTCCTTTAGTAGAGGTCAACTGGGAAATTATAACACACATAACCCTATCAGTGAAGTCCTTTAGTATAGGTCAACTGGGAAATTATAACACACATAACCCTATCAGTGAAGTCCTTTAGTATAGGTCAACTGGGAAATTATAACACACACAACCCTATCAGTGAAGTCCTTTAGTATAAGTCAACTGGGAAATTATAACGCATATAACCCTATCAGTGAAGTCCTTTAGTATAGGTCAACTGGGAAATTATAACACATAACCCTATCAGTGAAGTCCTTTAGTATAGGTCAACTGGGAAATTATAACATATAACCCTATCAGTGAAGTCCTTTAGTAGACGTCAACTGGGAAATTATAACACACATAACCCTATCAGTGAAGTCCTTTAGTATAGGTCAACTGGGAAATTATAACACACATAACCCTATCAGTGAAGTCCTTTAGTATAGGTCAACTGGGAAATTATAACACACATAACCTTATCAGTGAAGTCCTTTAGTATAGGTCAACTGGGAAATTATAACACACATAACCCTATCAGTGAAGTCCTTTAGTAGAGGTCAACTGGGAAATTATAACACACATAACCCTATCAGTGAAGTCCTTTAGTAGAGGTCAACTGGGAAATTATAACACACATAACCCTATCAGTGAAGTCCTTTAGTATAGGTCAACTGGGGAATTATAACACATAACCCTATTAGTGAAGTCCTTTAGTAGAGGTCAACTGGGAAATTATAACACACATAACCCTATCAGTGAAGTCCTTTAGTAGAGGTCAATTAACAGAAAATTGTTTTACGGTTACGAAAATAATTCTAAATAGGTCTACAAGGTAAACATTAAAAACGATCATCGCGGGCCACTGTGAGTGGTCAGGCGGACCGGGTTGTGGCCCGCGGGCCGCCTGTTGCATAATATATGTAGAAGCTACTGTTATTAAAGAAAATGGGAAGATATACAGAAACATGAATAACAACAACCGCATCACCACACCTTGTTAGGACTATTGTTGTTATTGTACATTCATAGTGGAATTTAAAGTTCACTTAGTACTGTTGTATATATATAGTTAGTACTGTTGTATATATATAGTTAGTACTGTTGTATATATAGTTAGTACTGTTGTGTATATATAGTTAGTACTGTTGTATATATATATAGTTAGTACTGTTGTATATATAGTTAGTACTGTTGTATATATATAGTTAGTACTGTTGTATATATATAGTTAGTACTGTTGTATATATAGTTAGTACTGTTGTATATATATATAGTTAGTACTGTTGTATATATATATAGTTAGTACTGTTATATATATATATAGTTAGTACTGTTATATATATATAGTTAGTACTGTTATATATATAGTTAGTACTGTTGTATATATAGTTAGTACTGTTGTATATATATAGTTAGTACTGTTGTATATATATAGTTAGTACTGTTGTATATATAGTTAGTACTGTTGTATATATATAGTTAGTACTGTTGTATATATATAGTTAGTACTGTTGTATATATATAGTTAGTACTGTTGTATATATATATAGTTAGTACTGTTGTATATATAGTTAGTACTGTTGTATATATATATAGTTAGTACTGTTGTATATATATAGTTAGTACTGTTGTATATATATATAGTTAGTACTGTTGTATATATATAGTTAGTACTGTTGTATATATATAGTTAGTACTGTTGTATATATATAGTTAGTACTGTTGTATATATAGTTAGTACTGTTGTATATATAGTTAGTACTGTTGTATATATATAGTTAGTACTGTTGTATATATATAGTTAGTACTGTTGTATATATATATAGTTAGTACTGTTGTATATATATAGTTAGTACTGTTATATATATATAGTTAGTACTGTTATATATATATAGTTAGTACTGTTGTATATATATAGTTAGTACTGTTGTATATATATAGTTAGTACTGTTGTATATATAGTTAGTACTGTTGTATATATATAGTTAGTACTGTTGTATATATAGTTAGTACTGTTGTATATATATAGTTAGTACTGTTGTATATATATAGTTAGTACTGTTGTATATATATAGTTAGTACTGTTATATATATATAGTTAGTACTGTTGTATATATATAGTTAGTACTGTTGTATATATAGTTAGTACTGTTGTATATATAGTTAGTACTGTTGTATATATATAGTTAGTACTGTTGTATATATATAGTTAGTACTGTTGTATATATATATAGTTAGTACTGTTGTATATATATAGTTAGTACTGTTGTATATATAGTTAGTACTGTTGTATATATAGTTAGTACTGTTGTATATATAGTTAGTACTGTTGTATATATAGTTAGTACTGTTGTATATATAGTTAGTACTGTTGTATATATATATAGTTAGTACTGTTATATATATATAGTTAGTACTGTTGTATATATATAGTTAGTACTGTTGTATATATATATAGTTAGTACTGTTGTATATATATAGTTAGTACTGTTATATATATATATAGTTAGTACTGTTATATATATATATAGTTAGTACTGTTATATATATATAGTTAGTATTGTTGTATATATATAGTTAGTACTGTTGTATATATATATAGTTAGTACTGTTGTATATATATAGTTAGTACTGTTGTATATATAATTAGTACTGTTGTATATATATATATATATATATATATATATATATATATATATATATATATATATATATATATATATTTATATATATATATATATATTATTAATACAATAACAGAGATAGCTTAACGCTAAACTCCGACTGGTAACCATCTCACTCAACAAACATTAGGTTATATTTTAATATAAACCCAATTTAAGTGTTTGGGGTGCTAACTATATGTATTTTGTGGAAAGCCAGTTGTATTATTTTATGAGATATAATTAAAGTTAAAATATATCTCTCTTTCCAAACAATTGTTTCATTATAAGTTTTCTACAAATTGGGAGAATATTTCCAGTTTATGTAGAAGCCTAACATATATTCATGTAAGAATATATTTAGGTGGGCACTTATAAATCTTCAGTGGAAGCCCATTAAACTTTGATATAAGAAAAAATTCTTACCGCAGTTAAAAATCGTGTCTGCTAAGCTGCTCCCTCACGCATCGAATGACCGCCAAATTTGAAGTTCCAGCAGTCTTTTGACTGAGGAAGTTTCATAGCGTCACGAAGCGGGAAAGGGAGACAACCACGATACACGAGATTAGGAAAAAATAATATACACTCGGGTTAATGAGTTTTTTCAAAAACATTATCAATCCAACGTGTTAAGAACTCAATTGAAATTAAAAAAATAAATGTATGCGTGTATTAATTACACACGCATATAGATATTTACTTAGGCTAAAAACAGAGGTGACACCAAAATAACAAACCGCATCACATCACCGCAGCAAATACTGAAGGTTACGCTTTAAAGGCGATTGGGAATGTAAATCTCTGGCCAAATTAAGAGTAAAATATTTAATACACGCGGGTTAAATAGTTATTTAAAACTATCAACAATTCCACGTGTTAAGAACTCAATTAATTAAAAAAAATAAATGTATGCATGTAATTATTTACACACGCATATATATATTTTCTTAGGCTAAAAACAGAGAAGTGACAACCAAAAAACCTCCATATCTCACAACAGTAACAAATACAGAAAGTCATGTTTATAAGGTACCTGGAAATTAGCACCTCTGGCCAAATCAAGAGTAACATATATATATATAAGTGTGTGTATATATATATGGGGACACCCTGTATATATATATATATATATATATATATATATATATATATATATATATATATATACAGGGTGTCCCAAAAGATGTATACACACTATGATTAGCTGTACATGCAATATTTATTAGAATACTCACCGTTTGTGTATAATCTTTTTGCACCGTGTATATATATATATATAGTAGCTATTATATTAGCAGCCTGCTGCTATAATGCCCGACATTAAGAGATATATATGGAGGTATTAAGTTCAATAGTATCAACAGCCTATACAGGTGTGGCACCTGGTTACGCATGTTAAAGTTATTACGTGTCTTGTTGAATAAAAAGTGAAGTCAAATCTTTTTGACAAACAACTAAACTATCTTAAGTGCAGAGAAATTAATAAAAAGGCAAAAATAACACACATACACACACATAAGCATATACACAAACACATACAAATATACATACAAGCATATGCTCACACATACACATACTCACAAACACACAGACACGCAAAATCTCA
>OZ024754.1:37201523-37206523 GCA_964016885.1 Eledone cirrhosa
CACACACACACACACACACACACGCACGCACACATATATATATATACATATATATATCAAATACACACAATATTCTGTACACTATAATCTATCGAGTTACTTAGATAGTAAACTATGTAACGGTCACTAAGTGATCATTACTTATCTACACACGTATGTGTACATACATATACATAGACACATCTACCGACACACACACACACACACACACACACACACACACACACACACACACACACACACCTGTGCTAATATATTCAATGTAGAAAGCCGAAACTCTACAAATGTATTTATCAGATTCACACTGATAAGTCCATTAGCTGAAGCATAACTACTCTCAATATCTCCTTATATGGTCAATGATACACGTAGATAATTACTGAACATATTTCACCTCACCACCACCCTCTACCCCCTCCTACTCCTCTCCCCCTCCTCCAACCTCTATATTTATTTAGTTTGGCATAGTTCGAACACAGTTTTGTTCTAATCTTTAACTATGCTATGTATCTTTGAAACAATAACTCTTGCTGGATTTGTATGGGTGCCATAAGGTAATACAATGTTTCGTGGCCATTAAAAAAGAAAAAAAAACATGGTGTAACCCATCCCTTCTTCAGGTCTAAACACCGCCTATTTCTTCTAAAGAAGGAGAGTGCGTGAGAGAGAGAGAGAGAGAGAGAGAGAGAGAGAGAGAGAGAGAGAGAGAGAGAGTTATAGAGTGTTCTGGTAGATTCAAATGGCTTCCGTGGCATCGTACAACGTTTCTTGGGCATTAAAAAACATGGTGGAACCCAACCTTTCTCCAGATTTAAACAGCCTATTTCTTCTAACGAAGGAGAGAGAGAGAGAGAGAGAGAGAGAGAGAGAGAGAGAGAGAGAGAGAGAGAGAGAGAGAGAGAGAATGAAAGAAAGAGAGAGCGAGTGATAATGAGAGTCCTGGTAGATTCAAAATCAGATTTGAAATCAGAACTTAAAGGGCCGTAACTCTACGCCGCGAAGCATATTGTCCGGCGCTCTACCGATACTGCTAATCCAGCGCTTTGAATGAGAAAAATAATAAAACTGAAAGCCATCGGGAAGACTCCATAGAAACGACCATTGGTGTATCTAGCGAGAACTGAAAAGAAACCAGCCATAACTCAACACAACATCATCAAGTAAAACGACGACAACAACAACAACAACAACAACACTACCATCATATATACAGCGTGTCCTCAAAAAATATATACACACTTTGATTAGAATGCTGTTGAAGTGTGTATACATTTTTGGGACACCCTGTGTGTATATATATATATATATATATTAATGATTTGGGGATTGGACCAGAAGCTCGGGCGGTTTCAGTTTAACCTCGGCAAGCTTCTTCACTTATACACTCACACACACATATATCTATATCTATATCTATATATATATGTGTGTGTGTATGTGTGTGTGTGTGTGTGTGTGTGTGTGTGTGTGTGTGTGTGTGTGTGTGTGTGTGTGTGTGTGTGTACGGTAAAATATTGATGTAATTCAATTGGAGAACTCAACGTGTATTTTTCCACATAGGAATGACGGAATATATATATATATATATATATATATATATATATATATATATAGAGAGAGAGAGAGAGAGAGAGAGAAAGAGAGAGATATGTATATATATATATATATATATATATATACACACATCCACACAGACATATATATATATATAGATATATATGTATGTACATACACATAAATATATGCATACTCATACATATATGCATAAATAAATAAATATATAAATATATACATAAATACATACACACACGACCACACACACACACACACACACACAGTCCTTCAGAATAACTGAAAATAATGATTTTAAAAACAAAATGCCCAAATTCCAAAACAAAGTAAAGACAACGTATATAGTAGTGTGGTAAAACTCTCGATGGGCGATATCCCGCGAGACTTGACATAGATATGAACTACGAGATGTGAACCAACAATGGCGCCAAAGCTGTTAGCTTAAAGCAGTAAAAGAAGGTCAACTTTTAGTAGTATTGAATCAATAACAAGTGATTAGGAAGTAGAAAGTAGGTATTTGTGATGTCAACTGCACACTATGTAGTCAATATATAGAAGCAACAACTCTCTTCAATTAATGTCTGTTAGTCTTTGTAAAGACGGTTTGCATTTACAAGCGATATGTTGAATCTTTTAAATCAGAGAAATATTATATGAACGCACAACAACTTTGCTAATGAATTTCACAAGACATAGCTAATATAATACCTTAACCCTTTACCATTTACATTACTCTACATCTACTATTGTATTCTCGTGGTAAAAGTTTTATCTCACATGATTATCTTTAAATAATATCTAATCTATGAGATTTTGATATTATTTATTTTGAGAACAATACCTTAACATCAGTATGAGTAGCCAGTTATGGCCGGTTTGAACAGAAAAAGGTGAGGGAATTTTGGCCGGATATGACCGGTTTAAATGCTAAAAGTTTAACTCTTAACATCCTGTAATAATTTTGCAGAAAATATTTTATGATTCCCGCCCGCCTGCTCTAAAATTTCGTTGTAACGAATACCATTACAACGAATTTTTTTCAATCCCTAAGTTAAGAAACAAACGCTCGATTTGTTTCGGTCGATCTCGTTATAAAGAAATTTTCGTTACAATGAATTTTTTATGCTCCGTAAATTTCGTTATAACGGAATTTCACTGTATCATGTTGAGATATATTGGGTAAGACATTACTTTGTTTTGTTTTATTTTTCATCCTTTACCTTTTTTCTCCGTTTCCGCTTTACATACAAAAAAAAAGGGGGGGGGGTGTTATAGCCCTGAAATACAGGTAGAATTCTGTTGTAATGAATACCATTATAACGAATTTTTCAATATAACGAAATTTTTTTCAATCCCCAATTTGTTTCGGTCGATCTCTTTATAAAGAAATTTTCGTACAACGAATTTTTTTATAGCCCATAAATTTCGTTATAACGGAATTTCACTGTATCATGTTGAGATATACTGGGTAAAACAATACTCTGTTTTGTTTTATTTGTCATCCTTTGCCCCTTTATAGATTTCTACCACATTGAACTGGCTTTCTGAAACTTGTCAGCCATTTATTACATATCACACAATGCTTTGTTTTAACTATAATATTTTATATGAAACTGAAATATTGGCAATTAATCAAGTTTATGGTTTCTAAGGAGTTACGCTCTTGCTCCACCGAATGACTCCGGTGTTTAGATTTCCTTTTGAAGCAATTTCAATTACGTCTCAAATGATTTGAAGAAAACTATTGTAACGCCATTTTTATTGTATATATTTCATCTTTGCCATCAAAATAACTTCCTTTTGAACAATAATGACTTCGCTGTCACTTTTAAGAAACACGCAGGCATGAAGATGGAACCACAAATTCACCCATTAATCATACATATATACATTCACACATGCACATAGATAGATAGATAGATAGATAGATAGATGGGCGACATTTACACACATACATAAGCGTCATCCATCTACACAAACAAACACACACACACAATCGTCATTTACACATACACAGACAAGCGTCATCAACACACACACGCACACGACCGTAATTCACACACACACAAGCGCCATACACACACCCGAGCGTCTTACACACCCATACACACAAAAGCACACATCGAGCGTTATTCATACACATACAAACATCATCCACACACATACACACACATACATCTTCATCACTAACATCCAAGACACCTCTTCGCCACTAACAGTCAAAACACATTTTCGCCCCTAACATTCAAGACACCTCTTCATCACTAACATCCAAGAGACCTCTTCATCACTAACAGCTAAGACACCTCTTCATCACTAACAGCCCAGACACTTCTTCATCACTAACAGCCCAGACACCTCTTCATCACTAACAGTCAAGACACCTCTTCATCCCTAACAGTCAAGACACCTTTTCATCACTAACAGCCAAGACACCTCTTCATCACTAACAGCCAAGGCACCTCTTCGCCACTAACAGCCAAGACACTTCTTCATCACAAACAGCCAAGACACCCCTTCGCCACTAACAGCCAAGACACCTCTTCCTCACTAACAGCCAAGACACCTCTTCATCACTAACATCCAAGACACCTCTTCATCACTAACATCCAAGAGACCTCTTCATCACTAACAGCCCATACACCTCTTCCCTACTAACAGCCAAGACACCTTTTCATCACTAACAGCCCAGACACCTCTTCGCTACTAACAGCCAAGACACCTTTTCATCACTAACAGCCAAGACACCTCTTCGCCACTAACATCCAAGACACCTCTTCCTCACTAACAGCTAAGACACCCTTTCGCCAATAACAGTCAAGACACCTCTTCATCACTAACAGCCAAGACGTTACAGATTCAATCTTTTCCTTACATTTCTCATGGTAACTCCCAGCTAACCGTTAATATTTCCGTTCCAAGTTTTCTATCAATTTTCTATCTTACAGAAATATTGATTTACTAATGGATTGTTAAATGAGTTGTCCTTCGTTATTAACAACTAGACTAGGTTTTCATTACGAAGATCGTCTCATAGTGCGCGTATGTGTTGGTGTCCCATGTATATATATACATATATATATATTTATATATATATATATATACACACACACACATATATATATAGAGCGAGAGACACACACACATATATATATATAGACACACACAAATACACACATATATATATAGACACATACACACGTATATATAGACACACACACACACATATATATACACACACACACACATATATATATATATACGCACACACACACATATATATATATATACACACACACACACGTATATATATAGACACACACACACACACACACACACACACACACACACATATATATATATATATATATATATTGTTATACTTTGGGAGGGTCATGTTGCCAATAAGAAACACACGCACCAGTTGC
>OZ024754.1:37211523-37231523 GCA_964016885.1 Eledone cirrhosa
CCAAATTTGCTGCAGTACATCCAAGTTTTAATGTCGATTAATTTATTTGAAAGTTCTTACATTGCACATTTCTGAAGACACTCGCTTGATCGAACAACTGGAGTACTCAGCGTTGAAACTGACTGAGCCCCATCTTTATTGTCTCGTAGAAAGTGCGTTTGAAATGGTATTTAACATGATAAACCTCACCTCTCTCTCTCTCTCTCTCTCTCTCTCTCTCTCTCTCTCTCTCTCTCTCTCTCTCTCTATATATATATATATATATATATATATATATATATATATATTATATATATATATATATATATATATATATATATATACATATATATATATATATATATAATATATATATATATATATACGTTATTCCGGGTTGAATCGGAGGTAACCACAGTAAGTAAGGTACTCAATACATTGCAGAGTATAAAAGTTTTAATATAGATGAGATTCTACAGGACTAGAACTGTTTCATTCTTTAGAAATCATCAGGAATCTCTGATGATTTCTGAAGAATGAAACAGTTCTAGTCCTGTAGAATCTCATCTATATTAAAATATATATATATATATATATATATATATATATATATATATATATATATATATATATCCCTTCCTCTATCTATCGACATCAACCATGTATATATATATATATATTATCTGATGAACGGGCTGGATGTTTCTGTAAGGATCGTCTGGTTTCTTGAAACATTTGGTAATGGAATAATTATATTTTGTTGTTTATTATGTAATTAAATAGCTCTGTACAATACATAGAGCACTCTTATTTCATTTGCCTTTTCTACCGAAATACTTAACACACACACACACACATGCGATGGACTGGCGTCATATCCAGGGGAAAGTGTTGTACTCTCAGTCGCTTCACGCCATGGAAACTGGGATAGACGTCTGCCTGATGATCCTCTGAGCTCGAGACAAACTTTTCGAGACAGACAGTTTCGTTGATCAAACAACGGGGACACTCATAGAAGAACCTTACAAACAAGCCATTATCTAACCCAATGGTTTTCAAAGTGGGTTCCGCAAAGGAGTTTTTGGGGTTCCGTGAAAAAAGATACAGGAGTATATTTATATTACGACCATATAACAGTATTAGACTTTAGGGTTACCCGAAAAGTTTCTGAACCAAAAGGGGCTTCGCATTTGAAAAGGATTTGAAAACCCTGATCTAACCTAATGTATCAGGTTCGCGGTCGTGCCCTTGGCAGTGGAGACTTCTGGTGTCCTTGGCCCCTAGGGCTACCTCCCTACTCACCACTATAGCCGCTGAGCTGGCCAGCCGCAGGTGTGAGCCTCGCGAGTTGGGGTGGCTCTTCCAGCGCATCTCCTTTACCATCCTCCGGGGAAACGCCTTCTCCATTGTCCGCCGCGGCTGTGGGGAGGCCAGCACGTGGGACCCCATTTGCTCACCATGCGTAGAGATGGGGGAGGGCGAGAGAGATGGAGGCGATGACAGTGGGAGTTCGGCTCTTCCACGTTCAGACCATATCCTTGTGGTTGCGTTCATCAAGCCCTAGTGCGGTAATGTATGTTAGATAATGGCTTGCACTTCATTAAAGTTTAGGTTGAGACCTAATGTATCTAAGGGCGGTGAATTGGCAGTATCGGTAGAGGGTTGGACGTCATGCTTTCTAGCATAGTCCCTTTACGGTCTGAGTTCAAATCCCGTCGAGGTTAACTTTGCCTTTCATCCTTACGGGGGTCGATAAAATAAAGTACCAGTAATACACTGGTATAATTGCTGGCCTTGTGCCAAAAGTAGAAACAATTATCTAAAGCAAATATCCATCGACACTGGGGTGTGATTGCAGGGGAGGGATGCTTGCCTGTTATTTATCTCAAATCAAGTAACTATATTGAGGCTCACTCAGCACTTTGATGTTACCTAAGCAGAGAATTTCCTTACAAACACCTGGTAATAACAGGTGTGACTAACAACACATTTGAAGGTAATTGTACGAAATCATAATTCTACACAGCATTAGAAGAATAAAAAAAAATATATCCGCATTTCATAAATAAGTCTAACGAAGTTAATTGGTGTTGGATCTGCGTCGCTCCCGACGATGAGTGAATACGTTAATTTAATATTCTACACATATGGTACAGTTTTGTCACACTTCACAACAGAAATATAGAATTAATTCTATTTCGATTTCATTTCTAACAATCAAGCGTTACATTATTAATATCACAATTAAATTATAATCCAAACTGTGTGTGTATGTGTGTGTGTGTGTGGGGGGGGGGGGGGTATGGGTGCGTGTGTGTGTGTGTGTGTGTGTGTGTGTGTGTGTGTGTGTGTGTGTGTGTGTGTGTGTGCGTGTGTATGGGTGTGTGTGTGTATGAATATATATATGTATGTATTACGTTACATATCTAGGGCGGGTAAAATTGCCGAGATCCTTGGACGAGTTCTCTCCAGCGGTCTCTGTCCCTCATTATCACCTGCCATGTCCTGCGTCTCCAACAGACCAGTGTCTGTCCTTAGGGCATCAACATACGTTAACCTTGGTCTTCCTCTTCCAGTGTGTCCATGTAGGGGCTCCCACAGGAGCACTGAGTGCAATGTCAACTCTGGATGTCGGTGAGCATGTCCAGCTAACCTCAGTCTCCTCTGTGTCACTTTTGAGCTGACTTTTGGGAGGCTCCCGTACAGTTCTGAATTTTTCATCCTCAGTGTATACTGATTAATGTTCAGAGCCATCCTCAGCATTCTCGTGTAGCAACCATCCACCATCTGAGGGAGTTTCTTGGTTACTGTCCAAGTCTCAGACGTTACATATACATATGCGTATATACATACATATAATAAATAACACACACACACATATATTTATATAAAATATATATATTGGGTCGTCAAGTATGAAATTTGTAAAAAAAACAAAGTTTTCACGACAAATTTCATTCTTGACCCAATATATATATATATATATACGTGAGTGTGTGTATGTGTGCGTGTTGTGTATGTCTGTATAAATAAATATATATATATATATATATATATATATGAATTAATAAATTACATGAATACACCAAATCCCATAATTGAAGGATCAATGTTTATCATATAACTTACACGTGTTTCGTTCAAAGATTTCCCCGTATGAATAAAAATATTGTTCAACTTTGACATGTTGATATGTAAAACTCGTGATGCAGCATATTTGAAGTCGAATTATCCTAAAATCTACGTCGGATTAGCAATTCTAGATGTATTCATTTACATATTAACGAAACACGTGTAAGTTACATAATAAATATTGATGCTACAATTACGAAATTTGGTGTATTCATATAATTTATTAATTTCTTTATAAATACTCCAGGAATTACCATTCATAGTACCTACGGTTGATCACCACAGGAACAACTATGAATTATTTTGCGTCAAAACACTGTATGTTGATACAATACTCGATTTCATGTTACGCAAATTCAACTAACGGTAACCGATTACTAATATAATAATATCTCTTTCCCCTCTCTTTCTGAATATATATATATATATATATATACATTTATTTTGCAAGGTTTTTTTATATGAAATCGTGTGTTCAAACAAATATTGTTATATTTGGGGAGGGTCATATTGTTATAATATTGCGGAGGCATTACAATACAACGGGAGGAAACATAATAGTACCATTGATGATGTCACAGATGTGTGACGAAAGAACTTTGATAAACTATATATATATATATATATATATATATATATATATATTTATATATATATATATATATATATTATATATATATATATATATATTTATATATATATATATATTATATATATATATATATATTTATATATGTATATTTATATATATATATATATTATATATATATATATATATATATATATATTTATATATGTATATTTATATATGTATCTTAAACCGTTGGTCAATCAATGATAAATATTGATTGCTAGATAAATTAACTATGGAGATATAAAAGATACAGGAGCGAAGACCAACCCAAACCAAACAGTGAGTGTGTTCTATTATTATTTCTGACAATGTTATAACAATATGACTCTCCCCAAATAAAACAATATATATATATATTCGTTTTTGAATTTGTTTTGCGAGATTTCTTATCTGAAAACGTGTGTTGAAACAGATATTTGGGGGGTGATGGTGGTCATGTTGCCAACAAAAACACACGCACTTGTTGGTTATCGAACCAACCAGCCAACCGGAAACTTATAATAAATTGAAGTGAAAACCAACAAGTACGTGTGTTTTTATTGGCAGCATGACCCTCCCAAAGTATAACAATATATATATATATATATATATATATATATATATGTAAACATCCTGGAGGGACTAGCACCAAACTTTGACATTGAGAGCTGGACCAACCCCCGAACGAACAGGACGTCACACCGTGGGACCAAAGGACCCGTCGTTCACATTTAGAGTAAGGTGCATAAATTGCAATAGCCTGGGGTTCAAAGACCCTCAGCATTTCAATAAGCTGCTAAGAAATTTGAGAGATCTGTATGGTGTGGACGTTGGTGTTTTCAAGAAACATCTTGACACTCTACTACCCAGGATCCCAGATGAGCCCACATCACGGAACGAACGTAACCTAAGGGCGGCAGCAACGAACTCCCCACCTACACCTATGTCTATCCAACACAGGCTAGATATAGAACGTGTAGCAACAAGGGTGGTGCCCTAGCATGGCCTCAGCCGGTAGAAGAGTAAAAGAATATATATATATATATATATATATATATATATATATATATATATATATATATATATGAAGGATGCGGGGAAGAAATTGAGAAAGATGAGGTGAGACAGTGAGAGATTTTTCAATTAGATGCTGGCGTTCTCTTCTCTATGTGGTTGTGATTGGCTGTGGTTGTCGTTACTATGGAAACTGCATTTGCTACGGTTAGACATGCACATGAAATAATTGTATATTCTTTTCTGCCACATATATATATATATATATATATATATATATATATATATATATATATATATATATATGTATATTTATATATATATATATATATATATATATGTATATTTATATATATATATATATATATACAGTGAGAGAGTGGGGGAGAAAGAAAGATAACGAGCGGGAGAGAGAGAGGGAAAGAGCAGGAGAGAGAAGGAAATAGAGGGGGGAAAGAGAGGGGGAAAGAGAGAGAGGGAAATAGGGAGAGAGAGAGGGTGAGAGAGAGAGATAGAGAGAGAGAGAAAGAGGGTGAGAGAGGGAGAGAGAGAGGGTGAGAGAGGGAGAGAGAGAGGGTGAGAGAGGGAGAGAGAGAAGGAAAGAGAGATAGAGAGGGAAAGAGAGGGTAGATAGATAGAGAGATAGAGAGGGAGATAGAGAGAGAAGGGTAGAGAGATAGAGAGGGAGAGAGAAGGGTAGAGAGATAGAAAGGGAGAGAGAGAGAGGGTAGAGAGATAGAGAGGGAGAGAGGGGGAAAGAAAGAGATAAAGAGCAGTGCTAACACCCATCAATGATTCCAGTGTTGCATGTCATCAGCCGGTCTTTCATCTCATGTTTTTCTCTAGTGTTCATTAACGAAGTAAATTATCCAATTATTTAAACAACCTATTACACAATTGATTTCTTTATTGTATCCGCAGTCAGTATTTGTTCTGAAGATGACCGTAGAACCGTGTAATGCTTGCTTCTATTTTATTCCCTCTTATTCTTTCGATCTTTCCTTCATTAAATAACTAAAACAATTGGAAACGGTGGAGCCTATCTCGTGCAGTCATCATCTAACGTTGATATTATCTCTGTGGACACAACATGACCTGACTCAATAATTAATATCTTTCGATTACAGTGTTTTCTTCGTACTGTGCTAGTAAACTTAGTATGCTGCCTTGTTTTAAAAATCTTCTTACACACCAAATACCATGGCCTTGTTATTTAACGCCCCAGGTAAGCTCTGCAGCGTGTGCCGAGGTATTTAGTGCTCTACTCTACCTCTACAATGTGTGCCTAAGTATCTAACAACCCCAGACTAGCTCTACAATGTGTACCTGGGTATTTAGCGCCCTCAACTAGCTTTACAGTGAGTGTCTAGGTATTTAGTGCCCACAGACTAGCTCTACAATGTGTTCCTGGATATTTAGTGTCATAGGTTAGCTCTATAATGTGTTCCTGGATATTTAGTGTCATAGGTTAGCTCTATAATGTGTGCCTGGATATTTAGTGTCATAGGTTAGCTCTATAATGTGTTCCTGGATATTTAGTGTCATAGGTTAGCTCTATAATGTGTACCTGGATATTTAGTGTCATAGGTTAGCTCTATAATGTGTTCCTGGATATTTAGTGTCATAGGTTAGCTCTATAATGTGTTCCTGGATATTTAGTGTCATAGGTTAGCTCTACAATGTGTTCCTGGATATTTAGTGTCATAGGTTAGTTCTACAATGTGTTCCTGGATACTTAGCACCTTAGGCTAGCTCTATAAACTAGCAGAATCGGTAAAGTACCCGACGGGACGTTGAAGGGTTTAGGTACGGCGTTTATCATTTTGACGGTTATCATAGAGACGGACGATAGAGACCGACTTGTTATTAGAAACATCGAAAACGAGTCCGTCTCCATATCATTAGGTTGTGTTACTTAAGAAATGCATTATATAATAAATATAATTGTTTCTACTTTTGGCACAAGGCCAGCAATTATCCCAGTGTATTACTGGTACTTATTTTATCGACCCCGCAAGGATGAAAGGCAAAGTTAACCTCGGCGGGATTTGAA
The DNA here is from genome assembly GCA_964016885.1 of Eledone cirrhosa. NCBI lineage: Eukaryota > Metazoa > Mollusca > Cephalopoda > Octopoda > Eledonidae > Eledone > Eledone cirrhosa. The sequence goes on from OZ024754.1 coordinate 37,218,315, forward strand.
CTCAGATTATAAAGGCCCGTAACTCTTTGATGCAAAGCATGGCGTCCAACCCTCTACCGATACTGCCAATCCACCGCCCTAAATGCGATCACGCAATTAATGACACGACGTCTTCAGACAACATCTTGTGTATTATATAATAAATATAATACACAAGATGTTGTCTGAAGACGCCGTGTCATTAATTGCGTGATCGCATTATTACATAATTAAGAATGACACCACAAAAATTCATATTATTGCAAACTACGAAATAAAGAGGAATTATTGAAATCTAGCCTTGGTATTATTCACGAGTGACCCTTAGAGTCTCCTCAACTTTGGAGAAGTTATGTTTGTTTTAAATGTTTTTCTTAGTCTCTTTTACAAATTTTATTTTACACGAAGAAAAACTCACACTGTATCGTCCTGTACCGTCTTTAATGTTTCCTTAATGTGAGCCCTATGTGGCTAATAAAGAAATTATTATCATCATCATTATTATTATTATTATTGTTGCATTAGCAGTATCGGTAGAAGATCGGACGCCATGCTTTGCAGCATAGAATTACGACCCTTTACGATCTGAGTTCAAATCCCGCCGAGATTAACTTTGCCTTTCATCCTTACAGGGTCGATAAAATAAAGTACCAGTAATGCACTGGGATAATTGCTTGCCTTGTGCCCAAAATAGAAACAATTATTATTATTATTATTATTAGTAGTAGTAGTAGTAGTAGTAGTTTTGCAGTATTGGTAGAGCGTCAGATACCATGATTTGCACGATCTGAGTTCAAATCCAATCGAGGTTAACTTTGCCTTTCGTCCTTACGGGGTCGATAAAATAAAGTACCAGTAATGCACTGGGGTAATTGCTGGCCTTGTGCCAAACGTAGAAACATTATTATTATCATTTCTTTCACCTCTGGTTCCTATAAAGCATTGGGCAGCGCACACCCCTCATATATTTTGGTGATAATCATAATAACAACATATAAAAGAGGTATGTATATATGTGCATATATATGTGTGTGTATGTAAGTATATATGTATGTATATAAGAAATTTCTCACATAGAGAAACACACAACTTATGGCTTTATAAGCTCATCAATTATGATAGTATCAGTGAATTGGAAAATCCAATTTGCATAATATTAGTACATACGCCGATAACTAATTGAATTAGATAATAAATTGTTCACTAAGCAGTCGAGATATCTTGTAAATACACATCTTTATAGACACATTACGAGATTTCACTGAATCTACATAAATACACTGATGTTCATAAATGGCTTTTTAAAACTTACTTCTCAGAGCAATCAAACACGAATAACTGAGCAATCTAACGCGAATTTCCGGGCATTCTGATTCCAGCTTCTGAGCGATCTGATTCCAGTTTCTGAGCAATCTAACGCAACTTTCTGAGTGATCTGATTCCAGTTTCTGAACGATCTGATTCTAGTTTCCGAGCAATCTAACGCACATTTCTGGGCGATCTGATTCCAGTTTCCAAGCAATCTAACGCAAATTTCTGGGCGATCTGATTCCAGTTTCTGAGCAATCTAACGCAAATTTCTTGGCGATCTGATTCTAGCTTCTGAGCGATTTAACGAGAATTTCTGGGTAATCTGATTCCAGTTTCTGAGCGATCTAACGTGAATTTCTGAGCAATCTGATTCCAGTTTCTGAGCGATCTAACGTGAATTTTTGGACGATCTAATTCCAGTTTCTGAGCGATCTAACGTGAATTTCTGGGTGATCTGATTCCAGTTTCTGAGCGATGTAACGCAAATTTCTGTTCGAAAATTTTGGAATTTTAAGGAGGACGATACATTTGAGCGCCAAGTCTTGTAAAGCCTGTTGCTCGCATCCCATGCCAGCGCTTTACGGATGTTGAAATCCTTTTGGGAGTCGATGACATGAGAGCCAAGGTATTTAAAGCTCTGGACCCTTTTGATGGATGTATTATTGAGTGATTTCAAATCAGATGGTTCAGGGGAGGTTGGGATATATTTTGTCTTACTCTCGTTAATAGAATATGTCCTGCTTATCTCGCTAGACACCATGAAGGAGAAGGGACTCCTGAAACGTCGGCAGAGCAGCCGCAACCCTGCACAATACATAACTGACCTAGATTTCGCCGATGATCTTGCTCTGATTTTTCAATCTATAAAGGACGCAGAATCCCTGCTGCAATCGCTTGAGCAAGCAGCTTACCAGGTCAGTCTCTATTGTAATGAGAGCAGCCATAATCACCATAGCAATACCACGAAGTTGTAGTTACCATAGCAATACCACGAAGTTGTAGTTACCATAGCAATACTACGAAGTTTAGTTACCATAGCAATACCACGAAGTTGTAGTTACCATAGTAATACCACGAAGTTGTAGTTACCATAGTAATACCACGAAGTTGTAGTTACCATAGCAACACCACGAAGTTGAAGTTACCATAGTAATACCACGAAGTTGAAGTTACCATAGCAATACCACGAAGATGTAGTTACCATAGCAATACCACGAAGTTGTAGTTACCATAGCAATACCACGAAGTTGAAGTTACCATAGTAATACCACGAAGTTGTAGTTACCATAGTAATACCACGAAGTTGTAGTTACCTTAGTAATACCACGAAGTTGTAGTTACCATAGCAATACCACGAAGTTGAAGTTACCATAGCAATACCACGAAGTTGTAGTTACCATAGCAATACCACGAGGTTGTAGTTACCATAGCAATACTACGAAGTTATTGTTACCATAGCAACCATAGGCCGATAGAAAAATAATTATTTAACTGATTAATTTATTCATTTCCCACGTTACTCCATTCTCTCAATTTCTCTGTTTACATTCACTCCCCCACCCACTGCTCCCTTCCTCATCCCTCCCTCCATCTCCACCTCCCCTTGCATCCATTCCATCCTTCTTTCTATCCTCCAGTCTCTTCATCCCTTCTTCCATCCATCCGTCTCCCCCCCCCCCCCCCCCCACCATCCCCCATCCACCCCTGCCTCCACCTCTTCATCCTTTCATTTCTCCCTCCAGCCAGCTCCCCCTCCCCCCTCTCTGTGCATTCATCCCTCTTTCTATCCTCCCAAGTCCCTCCCTTCTTCCACTCACCTTTTCCTCTATCCCTCTCACTCCATCCCTCTCTCCATTACTCTCTCACACTCCCCCTCCTCCCTACCTCCATCTCTCTCACACTCCCTCCCTCCCCCATTCTCTCACACTCCACCCTTCCCTCCACCTCTCTCACTCTCTCCCTCCCACTCTCTCTCTCACTCTCTCCCTGCCCCCATCACTCTCTCTCTTCCACCTTCTATCCCATCATTCCATTCATACATGTAGCTATCCCTTACTAGCTCATTCTCTCACTGCCTCAGTCTACCTGGCTGTAAGTAGGTACTACATAAAGGATTAGCTCTTGCCCCAAGCAATACAGCCAGCAATGTCAATAGGATGAGTATTTCGCCATCTTGTATTGCTGAGTTCAAGAGTTGCTAAGGGCATGACTCTGCTAAGGAAACACTAGCAACACAACTCCACTTACAATTAGAATATATTTCACTCCTTACCACCGCCACCACCACCAGCAGTACCACCACCACCACCACCGCTACCACCACCACCACCACCACCACCACTACCAGCAGTACCACAAACCACCACCACCACTACCACCACCACCACCACCGCTACCACCACCACCACCACCACTACCACCACCACCACCACCACTACCACCACCGCCACCACTACCAGCAGTACCACCACCACCACCGCTACCACCACCACCACCGCTACCAGCACCACTACCACCAGCACCACCACCGCTACCACCACCACCGCCACCACCACCACCATTAACAACACAAACACCACTACCATCAATACCACCACCACCAACACCACCACTACCATCACCCCCACAACCAACACCACCACTACCATCACCAACACCACTACCATCAATACCACCACCACCACCACCACCACAACCATCACCACCATCACCAACACCACCACTACCATCACCAACACCACCACTACCATCACCACGACCACCAACACCACCAACAACAATAACAACACGACCACAACAATTTAACCCTTTAGCATTCAAATTACTCTATATTTATACTATTGTATTTTTGTAGTAAACACTTTATCTGACATAATTATCTCATATAATATCGATTCTATGAGATTTTGATGCTATTTATTTTGAGAACAATACATTGACATCAGTATGAGTGGCCAGTTACAGCCGGTTTGAATGCTAAAATGTTTAAGACAAGGCCAATAATTTAGGGGAAGGAGAACGTCGATTCAATCAACCCCAATATTTGACTGGTATCTACTGACCCCTGAAATGATAGAAGCACAATCTTTGTTCAGTAGTACAAAGCACCATCGTCCATGAATATATTGGATCCATGTATGTGCGTGTGTAGTTCTAAATTCTTTGTTCTTCAACAGTTCCAAGTACTTTCAGCTATTCATACTTTCCTAAGGTCAAAAAAATATATAAACCAACGGTTTCAGACTTCGAAATGTCGCTCCAGATATTCTGACGCGGCGGGTGTTGCCTTCTCTGTCCGATATATTTTACATTATATTTGATTCCACGTGCCCCCCCCCCCCCCCCCCGGACATGATGTGTGTGTGTGTGTGACAGCTCACACATATGCAGTTTTAGCTGGCCTCCTCCAAGGTATATCTCGCTAGAGGTGTCTTGGGTAATTTTAATGATAGGGACACCAGTCCCTATCATCTCATTTCTACAGCTGAGTAAACTGGAGCAACGTGAAATAAAGTGTCTTGCTCAAGGAAACGACACATCACCCGGTCCGAGAATTGAACTCACAACCTTTCGATTGCAAGCCCAATGCTCTAACCACTAAGCCATGCGCCTTCACAATGATGCTTGACATGATGCTTGACATGCGCCCTGACATGATGCTTGTTTACTACAAATTGTTACAGTGTTGATTCAGTGTTGATTCATCGGCAAACCTAAATTAATCTGATTGCTTTTCAGTCTAATATTCATGCCTATTTTTTTAAAGGACTTTTAAGGGGGATGATAAATTTGAGCGCCAAGTCTTATCAAGCCTGTTACACGTATCCCATGCCAGAGCTTTACGGATGTTGAAATCTGTTGGGGAGTCTATCATACAAGAGCTTTTGATGGCTGTATTGCTCTTCAGTCGAATGTTCATGCCTTTTTTTTTTTGGCGAAAGTGTAACGCTTCTTTTCCATATCCAATGTGAATCTTGCGAGCAGGATCGCTAGATTTTAGCCCAATTTCTTGAACCAGCGAGACTGATACAGTCCTACGACTTACCTCCGTATCTCTTAAAAGCAGTATCTTTTTTTGCATGCATTTATAGGAGAACGTAAGGCGATATTTTTGGTGATATGTTCATCTCTAGGGTTTGTTTTTCTGGGTTGACTACATCTCGTCAGAATATGAGCCCCAAATTTGGTATTTGTTAATAACTTTATGAACTGTTGTCTTGCTAAAACCTATTTTGACAGAACTCTCACACTCCGAGTAACTTGTGTCGTTTAGAGATACTATTTGAGCTCTTAGTATGACACAACCTGCGGTTATGCCCATTTTTAAAGTATACACGTTTGATGAGACAATGCTTTAAAACACACACAAAACCTTTAAATTAATAAAACACTGTGCTAAAAATATTTAAATAATGATGATGACGCAATCTTCTTGTGACGCTAAACTCCGCCAGTTGCAGACTGCGCATTAACATGTGATATCTCTCTCCATAAAGTTCGATCACCAGCAGCAGAGTTCAAAGAGCAAAGAGCAAAGATCAAGTCAAGTCCATAAGTTGACATTATCAAGCCATCGTTTTGGCTGCCGGCCTCTGCTTCTTTTACCAGCTAACCTTCCTCCCAGGCATAACCTACTCACACCATGAGTTGATCTTTATATATGGCCGTATAGTTTGACTTGACAATTGATGTAATTGGCCTAAGTTTAGTAACGTTGAGCAGCTCACTGAGCCGCTTGCCAGTCATAAGTCTCATGATGTGGTTCTGGAATGTAGAGAGCTTCTGAAGTGACCTTGTCGTCCAATTAACACAGTCAAGACCATATAACACAACTGGTAGGATGTAAGTATCAAAGATCTTAGCCTTCAACTGATAGGAACTGACTATACCATCTCACAAATTCAAGATATCTAATCGATCACCCCACTGATTCTGCCTATTCACCAGCTTTAGGGGATCTTAGCCTTCAAATGATAGGAAACTCGTTTTGATGTTAGTACTTCCTTGTTCTTGTTGAAAGCTGCACAACCTAGAGCAATTCGATATTGCATAGCAACCATTCCATTGTTGAAAGGAACAACATAAATGAGGCATTCTCCATCCTGTCGGTCGAGACCACGAGGTGGACTGACCCATAAGTTTCATTTATGGTGGTGGTTTGTGGAATAGATTTATTTCCATAAGCCTGAGTACGTTTGCAATAATTGACAAAATGTTTAATATTTTCTAGGTGGTCTTAAACATTTAGCAATGGTTGTATATTTACAATTGATTATTGAGACGGTAGTGACGTAACACATCGATCATTCACCCGGTTGTCTGATAGTTTATTGATTTGGTCATTAACCCCACTACAACAAAACCACCAGCACTATAACAACTGTCATCCATACCCACACTACTACTACTACTACTACTACGACGACGACGACGACTACCCACTACTACTACTACTACTACTACGACTACAACTGTTACTACTACCACTACTACACCACTACTACCACCACCACCACGACTACCACTGTTACTACTACCACTCCTACCACTACTACCACCACCACTACTACCACCACCACCACTACTACTACTACCACCACCACTACTACCACCACCACCACGACCACCACCACGACCACCACCACCACCACCACCACTACTACCACCACTACTACCACCACTACCACCACCACGACCACCACTACTACCACCACCACCACCACCACCACCACCACCACTACTACCACCACCACCACTACCACCACCACTAACACAAGACAAGACAACACTCCACACCGATTAATCTCAACACGAAAGCAGAAATGCCAAACAATATAAAAATACCAATGAGTTTTTACAATGATTTCTTTCAAATCACTTATATTTCACCTGATTTTAAAATTATATTTCGTTGCCACGTCAGACTTTGATATAAATTGCTGTCAGGGAATTATACATCCTTTCCATCTATAACTCAAATACATAGTAGGTTCTAAATTATAGTTATACACACCTTCCACCTATAATGTATACACACAGCAGCCTCTAAGTTATAATTATGCACACTAACCACATATAATTTATACACATGGCAGTTTAGAAGTTATAATTAAATTTTGTTTCTCGATGAAATAATTATAAGGCCATTATTATTAGCTGTAATGTAATAATGATTTCTAACATAGGCACAAGACCAGCAATTTTGCGGGAGGGGAAAGTAGATTAAATCGACCCCAGTGCATTACTGGTGCTTTATTTTATCGACCCGGTAAGTATGAAAGACAAAGCTAACCTCGGCGAGATTTGAACTCAGATCTTAAATGGCCGTAACGCTATGCTGCAATGCTTGGTGTTCGACGTTCTACCGATACTGCCAATCCACGATGGTTTCTGATTTAAGGTTTTTTTTGGTATGTCTTTTAATTATATCTTTGTTCTTTGCTAGTTAAATAAAAACTCCAAGGAATGTATTTCAGGACATGTTTTATAAACTCTATGTTCAAAATCTAAAATTGCGTTATTGCAAAGTAGGAATTCTCTGCCATTCAGTCCCCTATTTGGTGTCGGGCCCGTCGAAGACTGAAAGTCAAAGTTTCGTTTCGTAGTATTTAGCGCTTTAGCATATCTGACAACTAACACACACAGTGAACCAGGAAGGGTACCTACATGCTATATATAGATAGCAGCCATATACAAGGTCCAACTGATGAAAAGTTCATAGGCTGATCAAGATACTCTCATGGATTGACCAAATGAGGTTTATTTTTCAACATAGACACTAGAAAGAAACAATGCAATTATTTACCGTATTTTCCGGCGTCGAAGACACTACTTTTTCCCGGATTTGAACTCAGATCATAAAGGGCCGTAACTCTATGCTACTAAGCATGGCGTCTGACCCTCTACTGATAATACCAATCCATTTGAAAATAATAATAAACAACTTTCGTCCTCCAGGGCGCATGGTAGATTTTTGAGACTTATTTTAGGAATAAAATAGCGTCTTAGACGCCGAGAAATACGATGTATACATACATGAACTTTTTTTTTGAGCCTGCTCTCGTATATTATTTGTTTGCTTGTAAATTTCTCTGAAATTTATTCAGACTCGGTAGTCGCTCGACATAGAATGCGCAGCTCTTCAGTAAAATTGAAACAGCTGGATATAATGATAGATACTGCTGTAGATGATCACTGCTGTTCATCAGAAGATTGAAATCTTTGAAACCAGTTTCCACATTATTAAAACCTTAAACCGGTTCTACGCTAAATTGCATCTTTTATGTGCATGTTATATAAAGGAAAACGGTGTAATTAATGTAGGATCAATAGGTATTATTCAAGTTGTTCCTAAAAACAGCTAAGTCGTCTGAAAGCGCACAGCATTGAGTTAATAATAAGGTACTTAATAACTATCTAGTCATTTATAACATTCTCAATAAACATCTTCGATCTCTAATTATTGTTTCTTTCGTTCTCTAAATAGCGATTTTTCCCCCTCAACCTTCGTAGTAGCATCGTTAAGTGTTTGTTGATGTTAATCTATGAAATAGGAACCTAGTTATTAGTTAGTTTTAGAAGTTGCTAGCTGACAACAAACAAATAAAAAAAAAACTACGAGTAAAGAAAATAAAAAAAAAAGAAAGAAAAGTAAAAGAAAAGAAAAGAAAGATCAAACTACTGTAGCAGTAGGTACTATAACAACAACATAATGAACATGCTTATTTATATTCCAAGCCTATCTATTTCTATTATACACTATATATATATATATATATATAAGAAGAAATTAAAAGATGGTTAGAATAGTTCCATGTATTTTATTATGCGCATTTCAAAAACAAATATCATCCAGGAAATTTGAAAGCGCATAATAAAATACATGGAACTTTTCTAACCATCTTTTAATTTCTTCTTATATATACTCAAGTGCAATAAACTGTTGAGTGCTACTTATCCGATATTTGCATTGCTTTATTGTGCTACAATAAAACTCACCTCCTACATATATGTATATATCCCTTGCTTTTATCGAGAATCTAATTGTAATACGTGACGTATTCTATTCTATAGCGATTAGGTCTTCAAAATGTTTATTATAAACATACAGAATATTTTCGAATATTCTATGTCTATATTCACATATATATCGCTATTTCAGAGCATTTATTCCAATTTCTAATTTCTGCCGGACCGGCAACCGCTCTTTCAAACCAGTTCCTGTACACAGCTAAGTATTCTATAAGTCTCTAGCTGTGTCATTCTCGATAAAAGCACTGGATATGTAGTCCTGATGAATTCTAACAAGAATGAAACGCGTAGATTACTTCCCTTGCTTTTATCGAGAATCTAATTGTAATACGTGACGTATTCTATTCTATAGCGATTAGGTCTTCAAAATGTTTATTATAAACATACAGAATATTTTCGAATATTCTATGTCTATATTCACATATATATCGCTATTTCAGAGCATTTATTCCAATTTCTAATTTCTGCCGGACCGGCAACCGCTCTTTCAAACCAGTTCCTGTACACAGCTAAGTATTCTATAAGTCTCTAGCTGTGTCATTCTCGATAAAAGCACTGGATATGTAGTCCTGATGAATTCTAACAAGAATGAAACGCGTAGATTACTTCCCTTGCTTTTATCGAGAATCTAATTGTAATACGTGACGTATTCTATTCTATAGCGATTAGGTCTTCAAAATGTTTATTATAAACATACAGAATATTTTCGAATATTCTATGTCTATATTCACATATATATCGCTATTTCAGAGCATTTATTCCAATTTCTAATTTCTGCCGGACCGGCAACCGCTCTTTCAAACCAGTTCCTGTACACAGCTAAGTATTCTATAAGTCTCTAGCTGTGTCATTCTCGATAAAAGCACTGGATATGTAGTCCTGATGAATTCTAACAAGAATGAAACGCGTAGATTACTTCCCTTGCTTTTATCGAGAATCTAATTGTAATACGTGACGTATTCTATTCTATAGCGATTAGGTCTTCAAAATGTTTATTATAAACATACAGAATATTTTCGAATATTCTATGTCTATATTCACATATATATCGCTATTTCAGAGCATTTATTCCAATTTCTAATTTCTGCCGGACCGGCAACCGCTCTTTCAAACCAGTTCCTGTACACAGCTAAGTATTCTATAAGTCTCTAGCTGTGTCATTCTCGATAAAAGCACTGGATATGTAGTCCTGATGAATTCTAACAAGAATGAAACGCGTAGATTACTTCCCTTGCTTTTATCGAGAATCTAATTGTAATACGTGACGTATTCTATTCTATAGCGATTAGGTCTTCAAAATGTTTATTATAAACATACAGAATATTTTCGAATATTCTATGTCTATATTCACATATATATCGCTATTTCAGAGCATTTATTCCAATTTCTAATTTCTGCCGGACCGGCAACCGCTCTTTCAAACCAGTTCCTGTACACAGCTAAGTATTCTATAAGTCTCTAGCTGTGTCATTCTCGATAAAAGCACTGGATATGTAGTCCTGATGAATTCTAACAAGAATGAAACGCGTAGATTACTTCCCTTGCTTTTATCGAGAATCTAATTGTAATACGTGACGTATTCTATTCTATAGCGATTAGGTCTTCAAAATGTTTATTATAAACATACAGAATATTTTCGAATATTCTATGTCTATATTCACATATATATCGCTATTTCAGAGCATTTATTCCAATTTCTAATTTCTGCCGGACCGGCAACCGCTCTTTCAAACCAGTTCCTGTACACAGCTAAGTATTCTATAAGTCTCTAGCTGTGTCATTCTCGATAAAAGCACTGGATATGTAGTCCTGATGAATTCTAACAAGAATGAAACGCGTAGATTACTTCCCTTGCTTTTATCGAGAATCTAATTGTAATACGTGACGTATTCTATTCTATAGCGATTAGGTCTTCAAAATGTTTATTATAAACATACAGAATATTTTCGAATATTCTATGTCTATATTCACATATATATCGCTATTTCAGAGCATTTATTCCAATTTCTAATTTCTGCCGGACCGGCAACCGCTCTTTCAAACCAGTTCCTGTACACAGCTAAGTATTCTATAAGTCTCTAGCTGTGTCATTCTCGATAAAAGCACTGGATATGTAGTCCTGATGAATTCTAACAAGAATGAAACGCGTAGATTACTTCCCTTGCTTTTATCGAGAATCTAATTGTAATACGTGACGTATTCTATTCTATAGCGATTAGGTCTTCAAAATGTATATATACATATATTTATATATATATATATATATATATATATATATATATATATATATATATATATATATATATATATATATATAAAGTAATTCCGTCGTAAAGGTCCAGGAAAAAAGAGTGCTCAATGTAGGTTACAGAACTTATTAGTTATGTAATAAACAACATAAGATAATTATTTCATTTACCATTGGTTTCTTGAAAGCAAACAAAATTTGCTTTCAGTCATCAGAATGAAAAAACACCAGGATTTTTTCATTCTGATGACTGAAAGGAATTTTTTTTTGCTTTCAAGAAACCACTGGTAAATGAAATAATTATCTTATGTTGTTTATTACATAACTAAATATATATATATATATATATATATATATAATATGGGTAATATTAAATATTATTCAATTACAAGTATATATATATATATATATGTATGTATATATGTGTATGTACACATACATATACTCATATATATACATGTACATAAATATACATGTACATAAATATATATGTATTTATATATACTCATATACATATATACACACACTATACACATACATGTATGTATGTGTATATATATAGAGATAGATAGATAGATAGATAATTGTTTCTACTATTGGCACAAGGCCAGCAATAACCCAATACATTACTGATATTTTATTTTATCGACCCCGTAAGGATGAAAGGCAAAGTTAACCTCGGCGGGATTTGAACTCAGAATGGCAAGGACCTTAACTCTATGCGTCAAAGCAAGGCGTCCGGCCCTCTACCGATATTGCCAATTCACCGCCATTGTAGATAGATAGATAGATAGATAGATAGATAGATAATGATACAAAGAAATAAGGAATGTATTTGCCTAAAATAAAGGTGGTAATATTTGAACCACTGATGCTACGACTAATATTCTATCCCCTTTGACATCTAATCTACCTGAGAGAGAGAGAGAGAGAGAGAGAGAGAGAGAGAGAGAGAGAGAGAGAGAGAGAGAGAGAGAGAGAGAGAGAGAGAGAGAGAGAGAGAGAGAGAGAGAGAGAGAGAGAATTGGAATGGACTTGCGGTGGTTTCGACGATGACTGCTTCAGTTATTCGATCAAAGGAACAAACAGCTGATGAAATTAACGTAGCTAGTAGCTGAACATTCTACAGACACGTGGACTCTTGGCAAAATATTCTAAGAGAGATTCCACACGACATAATATGGGAGAAAGCTGGCACCTTGAGTTACAGGTAAAGTTCTTCGGACAGGCTTCCAAAACAGTTTCTCTGTTTCCAATTTCACTTAGATAATCCGAGGCTATGATAAATAACACTTACCCAAGATGTCACGTAGTGGTATCGAACAGGCTACTAATGACCGCAAAACTGAATTCTTTAACTATTTAACCATGTTGCTTTCTCATGCAGACAAATACCTCCTTGAAAATATACATAAATGCCCCGAAATAGTATTGAACAGGGTACTAATGACTGCAAAACTGAATTCTTTAACTATTTAACCATGTTGCTTTCTCATGCAGACAAATACCCCCTTGAAAATACACATAAATGCCCCGAAATAGTATTGAACAGGGTACTAATGACTGCAAAACTGAATTCTTTAACTATTTAATCATGTTGCTTTCTCATGCAGACAAATACCCCCTTGAAAATATACATA
>OZ024754.1:37236523-37254023 GCA_964016885.1 Eledone cirrhosa
CGCTCAAATCTAATATTAGTTTAAACCATACATTATCACTTTACTCTGTCAATTGTTTTATATGCTCCCGTGTATATATATATCCCGTATATATATATATATATATATTAGAAAGTGAGGTTTTTTTACAAAATGAAAAAAAAACGAGGTGTCATACACAAGTGAAAGTGTAAGGAAAAAAGATGAAATCGAAAATGCAACTGGAGTCTTTTTTTTTTTTTAATATATTTATTTGGTTCCTTTACCGGTTTCGCAGTTCTTGTGCTTTTCAAAAGTAGAGTTGAGATGGAGGGTTTGTGGGTTTTCTCACATATGGTTGGTGTTTGAATGTTACTTCTGTTTTATATGGAAAAAAATGGCTCGAAATGCTAGGTTTTTAGAGAAGTAATTTGGTTGGTTGGTTGGTGAATAAGTATAATAAATTTCGCGCCAGTTCGCGTTACAAAGTTCTTATTATATTTGCCTTCAAAAAAAAAAGGGGGGGGGGGGCGGGCGGCGACTCAGGTTGTTTTTTCACATATGAGTGAAGTTTGGTTGGTTGATGCAGTCACGTGAATAAGCACATCAGCTTTCGCGCCAGTTTGTGTTTGAATTTCTTTTTACGGTACTTAAAAAAAAGGTGGCTCACGAAGGCTTTTTTTAAAATAAATGTAATTTGATTGGTTATAAATGGAATTATGACTGTCACGTGAACAAGTACATTAAATTTCGCGCCCGTATTTGGGAAATTATTTTGTAGCCATTTATAGAATTTTGTGTTATCTGTAGTCTACAGTGTAGATTACTGATAACACTGCAGTGTACACTACTGATAACACTGCAGTGTACACTACTGATAATACTGTAGTGTACACTACTGATAATACTGTAGTATACACTACTGATAATACTGTAGTATACACTACTGATAACAATGTAGTGTACACTACTTATAACACTGTAGTGTAGACTACTGATAACACTGCAGTCTATACTACTGATAACACTGCAGTGTAGATTACTGATAACACTGCAGTGTACACTACTGATAATACTGTAGTGTACACTACTGATAATACTGTAGTGTACACTACTGATAATACTGTAGTGTAGACTACTGATAACAATGTATTGTAGACTACTGATAACACTGCAGTGTAGACTACTTATAACACTGTAGTGTAGACTACTGATAACATTGTAGTGTAGACTACATATAACACTGTAGTGTAGACTACTGATAACACTGCAGTGTAGATTACTGATAACACTGCAGTGTACACTACTTATAACACTGTAGTGTAGACTACTGATAACAATGTATTGTAGACTACTGATAACACTGCAGTGTACACTACTTATAACATTGTAGTGTATACTACATATAACACTGCAGTGAACACTACTGATAACACTGCAGTCTATACTACTGATAACACTGTAGTGTAGACTACTGATAACACTGCAGTGTAGACTATATATAACACTGCAGTGTACACTACTGATAACACTGCAGTGTAGAATACTGATAACACTGCCGTGTAGACTACTGGTAGCACTGTAGTGTAGACTACTGATAACACTGCAGTGTATACTACTGATAACACTGTAGTGTACACTACTGATGGCACTGTAGTGTACACTACTGATAACACTGCAGTGTACACCGCTGATAACACTGTAGTGTAGACTACTGATAACACTGCAGTGTAGACTACAGATGGCACTGTAGTGTACACTACTAATAACACTGCAGTGTACACCACTGATAACACTGTAGTGTAGACTACTGATAACACTGCAGTGTAAACTACTGATAACACTGTAGTGTAGACTACAGATAACACTGTAGTGTGCACTACTACATACAGTACTGTAATAGTTTACATCCTGACGTAGCACCTAAAGTTCTCATGAAGATGGCTGAAAAATGGACACGTGGCATGTTTGTTTAAAACGAGATATACCTTTTTTTTTTCTTGGGCGTTTGTTTTTTTTATCGCACTACAACATATATTTCTATATTGAATTTTAAAATGTTAACTTAATATGTATTTCGTCAATATGACAGCTGCAATATCAACACGAGAAAACTGACAACAATATAAAAAGACACTAAAAAGAACAAGACAAAATAATCAGCTGTTAAAGTTATGGAGTCATAAAGTGAATGATTTATGGGAAACTATGTAAAATCGACCGAAGCTTATTTTGTTAATTTGATAGGTCAATGGAAGGATTATAGGACTACGATATTAAAGACTGCTACAAATATTGTTGTCTCGAGTCAGTGAATAGCTAGGACATGTCAATAAATATCCAGGTCAGCTTCTTGACTAATCTCTATACATGTGAAAACTTATGGCTTACTGGTCAGCGTGTTCGACTCACGATTCTAAGGTCGAGGGTTCGATTCTCGGTGGTGCGTGTGTCCTTGAACGAGACACCATATTTCACGTTGCTTCAGTGAATTCTGGAGGTAAATAATCAGTTGAGCCTGTAACCCAAAGAGGCAATTCTGTTCACAAGGTAGGGATGGACCCGAAGCTATGGTAAATGAAACATGCCCGTGATGCTACGCAGTGAAGGCGCGTGGCATAGTGGTAAGGGTGTTGGACTTACGATCATGATGCCGTGTGTTCGATTCCTGGACTGGGTTGTGTGTTGTGTTGTGTTCTTGAGTTAAACACTTCATTGTACATTGTTCCATTATACTCAGCTGAAACTGAGTACCAGCAGTAGCTGGGTGTGTAACCCTGCGATGGGTTGGCGTCTTGTCCAGGGGGAAGTCTTGTACTCTCAGTTGCTTCACGCCACGGAAACCAAGGTAAGTACTGGCCTGATGAACTTCAAAGCTCGAGACAGGCTTTAGACTTAGATGAAGCTACTTAGTGGGAGCGAACCCGGAACCTAATGGTTGCCAAACAAACTTCTTAATCATACAGCCATATTACGTCAACAATAAGAAATATATAGATAACAAAATAAATACTACCGCTCATGACATCATGTTTGGGTGTTGTGATATAAAACAAACCCCGTCCTTGAGATATTTTATATATATTCGCAGAGAGGGGTTTACGTAATCATGGCAGCAAATAACTTGCTCTACAACTGGCTGATTTAGCAATTTAAAAACCGAGAAATAAACCTAAGTAGTTTAGTTGTATTTAATCTACAACAGTTTTGTATAAGCTAACGAAAGGTATTTAGATTAAACATTGTTGAAATACATTGGGATAAAAGTTGACATAAGTTTATTCAGAAATATCACTATAAGATGTGACGTGGAAAATCCAGATCAGACGACATACACACACACACATACACACACACACACACACACACACATATATATATATATATATAGGGAGATCAAATGCAATGTTTTTATAAAAGGTAACAAGTTAGACAAGATGTCTTGCATAATTTGTACTGAGCAAACATGGCACACAACATATGTGCAAACAATTATTTATTTACTAAGACCCATATACACATCTATCTATCTCAATATATACACACACACATATATATAAATGCATATATATATATATACACACATATATTTATATATAAACACACATATATATATAACTTTGATAGGTTTCGGCCAGTATTGGCCCAGGCCATGTCTAACTTAATAGCACCACCTGGCGATGTCTTTCAAATACACACACACAGATTATATATATATATATATATATATATATATATATATATATATTTAAAAAAAAGGAAAAGAGTGACTTCCCTTGTAGTTCTAAGCAATTTGATTTAATTTTATAATATTATATTATAAAATTAAATCAAATTGTTTAAAACTACAAGGGAAGTCATTCTTTTCCTTTTTTCAAATATACCTAACTGTACCAAGGATTTCACACATTTTCCAATATGTATATATATATATAAAGGTAATATCCGTGGCGGTAGAGCACTCAGTCCACGGGACGAGTATATATATATATATATATATATATATATATATATATATATATATATATATATATATATGGGTGTGTATGTATGTAAGTTTGACAGGTTTCTGCAGTTTTCCACCTACCAGAGATTCCCCCACAGGTTGACATGCAGTAATAATATTTAACCTGAAACCAAGTGGTTGCGTAACGAACTTCTTAACATCATAACCATGCTTGTGCTTATGTTGTACTTTAATTAACGTTTAACCTTTTGCTGCATCATCCACAGCTAGATTTTTGCATGTTCTCTATTATTTCAATATTCTCGCTCTAGCTTTTAGATTTTTGATTAGGCAAGCAATAAAGCATGCAGTGGGCGCAATATTCTATGGAGTGTTGCCAAAATAATTGTTGATTCCTGATGATGACATTGTTATTTTAACGGCATCATCATCAATACAGAATATTATGGATCGCTTTAACGATGTTATGGCATGCGTAAGGTTTTAAGGTTTACGCATAAACACGTACAAAGCATAAAACACAACGTTTTATGTTTTGCCAACAGCAAATCAATCTAGAATTTGGCAACAACCTCCTATAATGTTGTATCTGATTCTTCCTATCTTCATTCTACTACTGTCAAGAATACTGAATGAAATTCAATAAAGAAATGAATGCCAAAATTATGAAAATAGCAGATGTCAGTAAAGAAGCCATTTTTATAGATATTTTCAATTATCTTCAGTAGCAAGATGTGACCATGTATTCGAGAATCCCTAAATGTTTTAATACCAAACCGCCTGATACCGTTCCAGGTGCTACTATCCAAAACTGTTTGTTTAAAATGTTCATATTTATCTAAAAGTCTTCCATCATAATTTCATCTAAGAACTTTTGTTAATTTATGTTCCAAACCAATTTAATAACTTCTTTGACATAAAATCAGTAATTTGGGAGCGGCGTGAAATCGATTAAATCAACCACAATTTTTGACTAGTTCATTATTTTATTATCCGCATAAGGATGGATGAAAAGCAAATATAACCTCGGCTGGATTTGTACTCAGAACGTAAAGGGCCGTCACTTTATGCCGTGGAGCATGGTGTCCGACCCTCTAGCGACAGTACGAATCCAACGCCCATAGTACCAGTTTAATAATAAGAATTATTTCAAAATCTTTTCAAATTATTGTTAATGTTTTTAAAAAAAGGAAACTTTTGGAGAAACTTGATGCAACTTCTTCGATTTAAAACGTCATGCTCCATTGTATATAAAAAAAAGGGTAAAGACCCTCTTTGGTCATGACTGGCCATGGGATTTACGCCTAGAAAGTTCCCCTCCAAGACACAAGTCTGGGCAAGGTTGCTTGAGGAAGACCAGTCTCCCCCTCCCCACACCACTGATGTTGTCCAAGACAATGGCTGCTACAGCTTGGCACCAGTGACATCACAACTGATATATACACCATATATATATTATATATACACTATGTACATTATATATACACTATGTAGATTATATATACACTATATACATTATATATACACTATGTACAGTATATATACACTATATATATTATATATACACTATGTACATTATATATACACTATGTAGATTATATATACATTATGTACAGTATATATACACTATATACATTATATATACACTATGTACACTATGTATATTATATATACACTATGTACATTATATATACACTATGTAGATTATATATACACTATGTACAGTATATATACACTATATACATTATATATACACTATGTACACTATGTATATTATATATACACTATGTACATTATATATACACTATGTACAGTATATATACACTATGTACAGTATATATACACTATATACATTATATATACACTATGTACACTATGTATATTATATATACACTATGTACATTATTTATACACTATGTACAGTATATATACACTATGTACATTATATATACACTATGTACATTATATATACACTATATACAGTATATATACACTATATACATTATATATATACACTATGTACAGTATATATATGGCGATACAGCTTGGCACCAGTGACGTCACAACTCATTTCTACAGCTGAGTGAACTGGAGCAACGTGAAATAAAGTGTCTTGCTCAAGGAAACAACACATCACCCGGTCCGAGAGTCGAACTCACAACCTTCCGATTGCAAGCGCAATGCTCTAACCACTAAGCCATTCGCCTTCTTATATATTTACAAACAAAAAGCGCCGTTGCATATAATTGTTTCTACGTTTGGCACAAGGCCAGCAATTATCCCAGTGCATTACTGGTACTTTATTTTATCGACCCCGTAAGGATGAAAGGCAAAGTTAACCTCGGCGGGATTTGAACTCAGTCCGCAAAGGGACGTAACTCTGTGCAGCAAAGTTACATCCCTTTACAAACAAAAAGAGAGAGTAAAAAGGTGGGGGTGGGGGCATAGAAAATAAAGACGAAGCCCAGAAGAAATGAGAAGGGGCAATCTCTGTATCCTTATCTGGGCGGTACAAGCAGAGCCTTTTATTAACGAATATGCTAATGATAGGGTTAAATTCCCTTTCTAGTGGCAATGACGACAGCATTCGACATTCTAATGTCCCTAAATTTTTCTGTTAGTTATTCTGTTATGGATTGCGGCCATGATGGATCACTATAGTGTTTTTAATTGGATATAACAACCATTGCTAATGTTTCTGTAGTTTTTTCATTGTACCCATACGGTACTCATATACAAAATAGTTATTGGCCCTCAATGGAAATAATTCTTTCGGGGATGATAACTCTGGTGATGCACTCTTGCTGATAGAAACACACAAATATATACACACAAATATTATTTGCAAGCTTCTACATAACCTGGACACATTTTTCCCAACTTGTAGAAAACTTATAATGAAACAATTGTTTGGAAAGGGAGATGTATTTTAATTATGTCTCATATGAAATAATATAACTGGCTATCCGCAAAATACATATAGTTAGCACCCCAAACGTAAAATTGGGATTATACTAAGGTATATCTTAATGTTTGTTGAGTGAGATGGAAGCCAGTCAGAGTATAGCTTGAAGCTTTAAGCTTTCTCTGTTAATGTATTAAATACATATATATATATATATATATATATATATATATATATATATATAAATGAAAAGTATAGAAATTGTTGTAGCGAGAAGCTAACAGTATTCCATAACATATATGTGACTATAGCGTCAAAATGGGAAAATAGTTAACATAAGATATGGGAAAAATAATTCAGACTCAATTCAAAAGGAATCAAGATATAGATTTATCCAACAGAATTTAGAGAATTCCAGGGAAAAATCAATAGAGCCTTAACTCATGATAAAAACCATATATATATATATACATATATATTCATGTATATATATATATATATATATATATATATATATATATATATATATATATATAAGTACATATATATATGTACATATATATATATATATATATGTACACACGCACACACACACACACACATATATAAGTACATATATATATATTGTACGTAGATACATATGTACATGTATATATATATTGTACATAGATACATATGTACATGTATATATATATATTGTACATAGATACATATATATATATATATATATATATATATATATATATATTGTTATACTTTGGGAGGGTCATGTTGCCAATAAGAAACACACGCACCAGTTGCTTTCACTTCAATTTATTATAATAAATTTATAAATTTACAAATTTCCGGTTGGTTTGTTTGTTCCACAACCAGATGGTTGTTTATATATTGTCAAAGTTCTTTCGTCACACATTCTGTGACCTCTTCAGTGACTGGGGGTTCTTTTCTTTGTTTTTTGTTTTTGTGCCTCTCCTTTGTTCTGTCCTACGCCATCTTGTTTTTGTGTGACACAGGAGCTGGACATATCGGAGTATTGACGGAGTAAAACACTTTAACAACATGTGTACCTGTCTCTACCGCATGTGTACAATGTGTGGTACCTGTCTCTACCACATGTGTACCTGTCTCTACCACACCAATTCGGACTGCCTGAAGAGGTCACAGCCAATGATGGCTTTCACCGAAATATATATAGCAGTATATCTTTAATAAACGAAGCCAAATTTTAAATATTTGACTTAATTACTTTATTTTATATATATATATATATATATATATATATATATATATACACACATTTATACACACATACATTTCATACATACATATGTGTAATATACCTACTCCGAAGGAACATAGCAAACAACCTTACTACAAATACATATATATATATATTTATATATATACATGCATACATATATATATATATATACATATATACACCAGTGTGTATAGGTTATACACACAGCAACACACTACACACTACGTATCTATCATTTTAACATATATAGGTCATACTTTACCGCAATATCGACAATATAACTTATATATCGATCTAGATTTATTGCTTCACAATATCGATCGTTTATACCAAGTGATCTAACAATTTGAGCGAATCGATCACTATACACTGATCTATTAGTTTCAGCGTATCGATCACTATAACTAATCTATTAGTTTGAGTGTATCGATCACTGATCTATTAGTTTCAGTGTATCGATTACTATACAGTAATCTATTAGTTTCAGTGTATCGATTACGATACACTGATTTATTCGTTTCAGTGTATCGATCACTATAACTAATCTATTAGTTTCAGTGTATCGATTACTATACACTGATCTATTAGTTTCCGTGTATCGATTACTATACACTGATCTATTCGTTTCAGTGTATCGATCACTATAAAGTGATCTATTAGTTTCAATGTATCGATCTCTAAAAAGTGATCTATTAGTTTCAGTATATCGAATACTATACAGTGATCTATTAGTTTCAGTGTATCGATTACGATACAATGATCTATTATTTTCAATGTATCGATCACTATACAATGATCTATTATTTTCAGTGAATCAATCATAATACAGTGATCTATTAGTTTCAGTGTATCTATCATTATACAATGAGCTATCGATTTCAGTGTATCGATAGTCAGAAAGTGTGATCTATTGGTTCTAGCAGGATCACAAAACTACGGACGTTAAAAACCATAAAAATCCAGAGATATGATGTAAGTTTCTCGCTTATTTTCTTCTCCATTTCGCTATAAATATATTTATTCGAAACTAGCAGAACAACCATCCTTAGGGTGGTTTTCTGCTAGCATGTGAGGTGTGTATATTGATATTATACGCTAATAAACATGTATGTAGATATGATACATCAAATAAAATCGTAATTGACAATATGCACAGAAATTGAAGAGATTGTGTTACACTGTCTTATGTAATCAGTAACGTAATCCTTGATACATTAAAACAAGACGATATTATATATAAACTGCATTAGGAGAAAATTAGTGACCGAAATATATGAATGTTTATTTAAACAATCGCTAACCGGAAGTGTTGACATTTAAAAATTTTAAAGAAGTGAATCTTTAAATAAGCAATAAAATTATTTATATTTAATCAAGAGTTACGAAATTTAGTAGATAAATTATGTAATATTCATTCATTATTTATTCAAAGTAATCCAACTTATTTTACAAACGGGATATAAAAAAATATATTCAGGACGCAGTTGCGCACTCCTTTCTTATAGTTAAGATAAGCTCAACATCTGAAACGATTATTTCAATAAAATCTTTTAACATTTCCACTAAATGTAGAAATATGAGTATACGTCTTATAACTAACTTTAACAGAATGATAGACTAATTAGGGATTTTTAAACTGCCCGTCCGATAATTAGTAGGTCCAAGCAGGGGTTTTGAAACTGCGGGTCCTGACCAATTTTAATGGGTCGCAAATCAAATAAAATAGGTTGTGAGATTAAGAAAAAAAAATTACAAAAATAAACAACCGCGATCCACAATCCCAATTGTACAATCTATATATAAATTTGAGCGTCCAGAGATGACTGAGGAAGGAAAGGGTGATGGTGTCACACTCTAGAGATGTCTGAGGAAGGAAGGGGTGATGACGTCACACACCAGAGATGACTGAGGAAGGGAGAGGTGATGATGTCACACTCTAGAGATGACTGAGGAAGGAAGATGTGATGGTGTCACACTCTAGAGATGACTGAGGAAGGAAGAGGTGATGACGTCACACACCAGAGATGACTGAGGAAGGAAGAGGTGATGATGTCACACTCTAGAGATGTCTGAGGAAGGAAGGGGTGATGACGTCACACACCAGAGATGACTGAGGAAGGAAGAGGTGATGATGTCACACTCCAGAGATGACTGAGGAAGGAAGAGGTGATGACGTCACACTCTAGAGATGTCTGAGGAAGGAAGGGGTGATGACGTCACACACCAGAGATGACTGAGGAAGGAAGAGGGGATGATGTCACACTCCAGAGATGACTGAGGAAGGAAGAGGTGATGACGTCACACTCTAGAGATGACTGAGGAAGGAAGAGGTGATGATGTCACACTCTAGGGATGACTGAGGAAGGAAGAGGTGATGACAAACTACAGAAAACAGCGTCTAACATTCACTACACTTGTGTGTACAATCTAGATACACAAACGTACACACAGTCATCAGAGTGTTGAAAAAATGTTAGTACTATAAACGGCAGCTCCCACTGTAGGTCGCAGTAAAAAAAAAAGGTTGTTAAACGCCGAAATATAGAACTAATGACGAATTATCCTGAATACTTCTCTCATACTTACTTTGTATTATTTTTACAGTTTTACCATCCATGCTCTCTAAATCCGGCTAAAATTGATATATCACCCAGTATTATAATCAATATACATGAAATATAAATCTATTTACTTTGCATAACCACTATATCTTCATACGAGATATAGTATGTGGACTTATGTGCGTATGTGAGCACCCTCACATACACACACATGTATATATATATACGTGAATATAATATAATATTATACACACACACACACATATATATATATATATATATATATATATATATATATATATATATATTGTTATACTTTGGGAGGGTCATGTTGCCAATAAGAAACACACGCACCAGTTGCTTTCACTTCAATTTATTATAATAAATATATAAATTTATAAATTTCTGGTTGGTTGGTTGGTTCCACAACCAGATAGTTGTTTATATATTGTCATAGTTCTTTCGTCACACACTCTGTGACCTCTTCAGTGACTGGGGATTCCTTTCTTTGTTTCTGTGCCTCTCCTTTGTTCTGACCTACGCCATTTCGTTTCTGTGTGTGTGTTGTGTGCTCAGTCTGCGCATGCGCCACATCCGGAAATATATATATATATATATATACACATATAGAGAGAGAGGTAGAACACTGGAAGGTAATATCCGTAGTGGTAGACCACTCAGTCCATGGGACGAGTTAGGTAGAAGTGGTAACACAACAGTTAGTTCACCATACCGAGAACAATTGTTTCACCTTAGCGGATCTTCAGTTCGTACTGGTCATGGTTACACACACACACTCACACACATATATATATATATATATATATAACAACCCAACCAGGAACTGGGCATATAAGAGTATTGACAAAATTATACACCTCAACAACATATGTACTTGTCTATACCACACTAATTCGGACTGCCTGAAGAGGTCACAGCCAAAGATGGCTGTCACTGAAATATATATAGCAGTAATAAACGAAGCTAAATTTTAAACATTTGACTTTTTATTTAACTTTATTTTATATATATATATATATATATATATATATATATATATATATATATATATATATATATATATATATATATATATATATATATATATATATATATATGTATATAAATATAATAAAATAAAATAACGGATGAAAGTTTAAGCAAAGAATCGGTGCTTTCACCCATAACGGGATCTTCTGAAACTAGAAAAAAAATCAATCTGTATATATTATATCAATATATATATATTATGTGAAGGCGTGTGGCTGAGTGGTTAGAGAATTGGATTCGCAATCGTGAGGTTGTGAGTTCAATTCCTGGACCGGGCGATGCGTTATGTCCTTGAGCAAGACACTTTATTTCACGTTACTCCTTCTACCTGGAGTTGCGACCGATAGATAGTACTAGCAATTGGAAAGACCAACGGAAACATTGTTTCCTCGGTCCGATTTGACGAAAGTCGATCGTTCCTAAAAAAAAAAATATATATTATCCTTATCGAGCTCTCTTCGGATTTTAGTCTTCACATTTATTATTACTATAAATATATATATATATATATATATATATATATAACAAAGAGGGTGTGGTAGCATACCAGGTGGACCATAACGCACCAGAGTACTCAATACTTGGGGCAGTAGAGTGGGTAATAGGAAAATAGTCAGGACCTCGACGGCTGAGCTCCGGCCCTTTCGACATCTAGATCCGAACTAACCCAGCAGTATTAGGACAGCGAGGATCAGCGCTAGATCCCCGCCGTCCTAATACTGTTGGATTAGTTTGGATCTAGATGTCGAAACGGCCGGAGCTCAGCCGTCGAGGTCCTGAATCTTTTCCTATATATATATATATACCAACCTACTACCATCTACAAACTAACCAATGAGAATCAAGACCATTCCTGCTGACAACATCAAAGTATTCCTAACAAGCTCATATGTCCCAAGGCTCTGAAACCATCAACACTATACACACAGAGCTGGCATATCTGAGAACTGACTAACTGCCTGATGAGGTCATAGCCATTCAATGGCTATCATCGAAATATATATAGCAGTAAATAAAGGATTATGAGTTCATGCAATTGACTTATGTTTCATCACTATATATATATATATATATATATATATATCACATAAGAAACGGAGAATCAGTGGTGCGACGAATAAAATTTATTAGACATATTACAATCGTTTCTCTGGCGACCAGCTCGATGCACGATCGATGCAATGATCTGTAAAAGCATCGAGTGCTCAAACGGCCTACCGTATACAGACACTTTAAGCATCCCATACCAATTATGCATATATATATATACATATTTGGTGTGGTATGCTTAAAGCGTCCGTATATATATATATATATATATATATATAACGAAGGAAATGTTGTAAGGAACCAGGTGGACCATAACGCACCAAAGTAATCAATACTTAGGGTAGTAGAGTGGGTAATAGGAACAAGTAAGACCCCGACGGCTGAGCTCAAGCCGTTTCGACGGCTAATTCTGGATATATATATATATATCCGAACCATACGACGAATGAACAATACAAAACGGTGAATAAGGGGGCTTGCATTCACACACACACACATTCACATACACACACACTCACACACACTCACACACACACACACACACACACACACACACACACACACACACACACACACACACACACACACACACACACACACACACACACACACACACACACACACACACACACATGTATGTGTGTTGCCAAACTTCATACCTATGCTTGTATTTCTGTGTAAAGCAGAAATATTTCTAATCTGAATTTGTTGAAAAAGAAATGTAGAATTTAATTTTGTGTTAACCTTGCGTTATTCAAATTATTAATTTCACACCTGAGCAAATGTTAATATAGATGTCACAAATATAGAATATATAAAATATATATATTTAACAATATCACACGCATGAAATTACAAATATTAACTAGTTCATATATATTCAGACACTTACAAACATACACCATTCATATAAACACATATATACACATATATACACAGGTATTTGTGCAGACAGTTCGTAACTGCACTCCTTGTTATTGTTTTTGTTTTTTACTTTGCCTATATATATATATATATATATATATATACATATATATATATGAAAAGATTCAGGACATATTACCTACTCTACTACTTCGAGTTTCGAGTACTCTAATGGGTTATGGTCTATCTGGTTTTTACCACACACCCTATCTGATATATATATATATATATATATATATATATATATATATATATATATATATATATATATGTGTGTATATATATACATATATGTATATATATATATATATATATACATATATGTATATATATATAAGATCAAAAGATGGTTAAAAGAGTTCCAAGTATTTTATTATGCGCATTTCAAAAACAAATATTATCATGGGATGATATCTGCGTTCTCATCAGATAAAATAGGGAGACATGATATGAAGCTTAAAAAAACACTTGTGATAGTGAAGTTTTAAATCAAACATATGAAAAATAAATTAAGATTGGTGTATGAGATTGGGAAAAAGTGAGGGGGGGAGGTAAGGAAGAGGAAGAGATGAGAGTAAAGAATGTTGGGGATGAGAATAAGAAGGAAGGATGAGAGAGGAGGAGAGATGGGTGATAGAGAGAGATAGCCTTTACAACTGAGAAAAAGATATATATTGTCTCACAGAGAGAAATTAAAAAGCCGTTTTCCACCCCCCCCCCCCTCACTTTTTCTCAATCTCATACACCAATCTTAATTTATTTTTCATATGTTGATTTAAAACTTCACTATTCACAAGTGTTTTTTAAGCTTCATATCATGTCTCCCTATTTTATCTGATGAGAACGCAGATATCATCCCAATATGATATTTGTTTTTGAAATGCGCATAATAAAATACTTGGAACTCTTTTAACCATCTTTTGATCTTATATTATTTATACTCCAGTCCTACAAACTGTAGAGTGCTACTTATCCGATATTTGCATTGCCTTATTGTGCTACAATAAAACTCACCTCCTACATGTATATATATATATATATATATATATATGTATATAATTATATGTATACATATATATATATATATATATATATATATATATATATATATATATATATATGTGTGTGTGTGTGTGTGTGTGTGTGTAATATGTATAAATCGAAGTTGTAGCCGCAATAAAGCAGATAATAATCGAATTGTTTGAGGCAGTCACAAAACACTCAATTGTACGAAGTGTTTCGACCAGAGTTAACACCAAGTTAAGTGAGTGTGACACTAAGAAATGCGACCAAATGCATATGCCCATACTTATACCACAACTATGATTAATACAAATATGTCGAGTACTAACCTGGACCGTAACGAGCAAATATGAATCTGTAGAAATCATTACAAAAAAATCTTCGATCGGTTTCTGGAACCCAGTAAATTGCAACACGAGTTGCATATTGGACATGCAAGTCATAAATGCCTTTTCATGGTGGAACGGAAGTCTCCATCATCGGGAATTTTTGTCCCGTATTATCCAACTAGATATTGAGGCATTCTACTATAGTAGTACCATCATCACATGATGATGCCTGTAACATCAACATGTGACTTTTTTCAAAAGAAGAAGGTCAAGTTGACCGAGCTGTTGGCGGGTAAATTCAGGGTCTGAACAAAGATATTTTCACAGCTTCAAATAAAAGCAATCCAATATATGAAACTAGGAGAATGATAATAATAACAATAATATGTATAAACCGAGGTTTTAGCCGCAGTATAGCAGATATCAATCGAATTGAATGAGACAGTCACAAAGCATTCAATTGTGCGAAACTTTAATGCATTTTCGTCCAGAGTTAACATATGCAAAAAGTAAACGGAAACAACAACGCAAACCATACAGTATAATGAAGAAATATATTAGTTTAACGCTTGATATAGTAAGAAAAGAGTAATTTTTTTACGTTTTGAACACAAGTCCTTCATCAGCAAATTGAATATTATGTTGCTGGTTTAAAAACCTTCCAAAGGGGTTCGTTACAATATATAAATGTCTGCTGCATGAGTAATAGGTATTCTTACATTATTCAGGTCCAGTAGTTCGAACAACCTTTCGTAAAATTAATGCGCAAGTAAATGAGCTTTCTATGCTCACATATGTATCATTGAGTCAATTCTCAGGGAGATTCAATCTAATACACTGTGTAAAATGGCTGATTCATTGAATTACAAGTCCAACTAATTTTTTTTTTTCTAGCCGAGTAGATTAGAGCAACTGGGAAATAAAGAATCTTGCTTAAGGACTCAACACACTATCGGTAATCGAACTTAGGACTTAACGATGGTGAGCTGAACACCCTTACTACTACGTCACATGTCTTCACATTATTCAAAAGATGATGGAGGCTTGTCAGAATCAGTAGAGCATCGGGGTAAATGTATTTCTATATTCATTTACATATCTTCGAG
Organism: Eledone cirrhosa; assembly: GCA_964016885.1. Lineage (NCBI taxonomy): Eukaryota > Metazoa > Mollusca > Cephalopoda > Octopoda > Eledonidae > Eledone > Eledone cirrhosa. Next base: position 37,252,658 of record OZ024754.1, read on the forward strand.
TTCTGAGTTCGAACCCTGATCATGTGGACTAATGTTTTTTTTTTATCCTTCCAGGTCAAGTTCGATAAAATTAAGTACCAATCAAATATTGGTATCGATTAAATCAACTGTTCCAGTCACTAAATATGTGGCCATGTGTCTAGGCTAGAAATCGATATTGTAATAACTGATCAACATTGTATTTACTCCTGTAACTACTATATCGATCTTATAGTATCAATCTGTGCCACTACTCAGACCACACACACACACACCACCACCACCATTACCGAAACATACACATCACCACCACCACCACCGTAAAAATCACACACACTACCACCACCAACACCACCACCACCACCACCATTACCGAAACACACACACCACCACCACCACCACCACCATTACCGAAACATACACATCACCACCACCGAAAATCACACACACACTACCACCACCAACACCACCACCACCACCATTACCGAAACACACACACACCACCACCACCGAAAATCACACACACACTACCACCACCAACACCACCACCACCACCATTACCGAAACATACACATCACCACCACCACCGAAAATCACACACACTACCACCACCAACACCACCACCACCACCATTACCGAAACACACACACCACCACCACCACCAAAATCACACACACCACCACCACCACCACCATTACCGAAACATCCGAAAATCACACACACTACCAACACCATTACCGAAGCACACACACTACCACCACCAACACCACTACCACCACCAACACCACCACCATTACCGATACACACACACTGCCACCGCCACCACCGAAATACACACACCACCACAAGCTAACCCCCCCCCCCCCTTTCCCATCTAATCACGTTAGTCACTGTGATGAAATGCGCCTTCAAATCTCTCAAGACACAGAAACAAATTTCTCTCTCTCCCCATATATGTATGTATATATATATATATATATATATATATATATATATACCTATGTGTATATATATATATATATATATATACCCATGTGGATATATATATATATATACCTATGTGAATATATATATATATATACACACATGTATATATATATATATATATATATATATATATATATATATATATATATATATATATATATACATATGTAGATATATATATATATATGTAGATATATATATATACATACATATGTGGATATATATATATATATATGCAGATATATATATATATGTATATATATCTATATATATATACATATATATATATATATATATATATATACACACACATATATATGTATATATGTATACATACACACACACACATATATATCTATATATATATATATATATACATATACACACACATATATATGTA
>OZ024754.1:37259023-37269023 GCA_964016885.1 Eledone cirrhosa
CTTCCTGGTGGCAAGGTTGTAAAAGAAAAGAAATTGTCATCCCTTGAATCGCAAGAATGTTTTGCAAATTTTGAAGGTGCCAGCTATCGCAGCCATTTGTAGACTATGAATTAGGGAGCTTCGCTCTTTGTCCCCAAATCCAAGTTCAGTCATACTTTGGTCCAAGTGGGTTGGTATATAACACGTAGCTCCAATAATGATGGGTATGAAGCTAAAGGTGTATCTTGGATACTGGATTTGTAAACTCCTCATCAATGGTCCGTAGATGTCCTCCTTCTTATGTATGTATGTATGTATGTATGTATGTATGTATGTATGTATGTCAGTATGTATGTCAGTATGTATGTATGTTCTTCTGGTTTTATAATTTCACAAATGATTGCTAATAGAGAGAGTCGGTTATTTTAACATAGTTACAAGACTCTCTCATTGGAATTTACACAACATCAACTAGGTAGATATGTATGTCTACATGCATGCATGTGTAGATATGGATGTTTTGAGTTGTATGTGTGCATGTGCTTATGCTTTGTATCTGTATAAGTGTATATGGAGTCATTCGATGTAGAATTTTTGGAATGTTTTACATATTTTTACTGTTCCATTAATGAATTGTACTTGTAATTTCCTAACTGTATGTATGTATGTATGTATGTATGTATGTATGTATGTATGTATGTATGTATGTATGTATGTATGTATGTATGTATGCCGAGAGAGATGACCCCTTAGCCTTTGTCAAGGCAGAATTCTAGGAGAAGGAAAACTCTGATATAACACCTGCAACCCTGATGGTATCCAATGATGTTGACTTGTTCTTCTTTTTGGTAAATATCATCTTGGTTAAGAGAGTGGGACTGGCTTTGTGCAGTGCCTTTGCTCACTATAAAAGCTTCACGGCACAGGCATTGCTTTATATCTGGAGATCTCTCTGCACTTGTCGTCACATGGTACCATGGGCCCAGCACTATGTGTCAATAATTGTCACAAGTGTAGTGTTTGTACCAGAGTTTTCAAGTCGCTGGCTGGACTAAAAAGTCACACTCGTTCAGCGCATCGGTAGGGGTTCTCCTACATGGATATAAAGTAGTGGCCGTACTCGAAAACGAGTTGGCAGCCACCATGTATGTATGTATCATCTGTGATGGCGTGTGCTACGTTGGAGTGTTGTCAGCGCCTGGGGGCGGGTGTCTTCGTCTTGCTTTTCTTGCTGGATTGAAAAGTCACATATATATATATATATATATATATATATATATATATATATATATATATATATATATATACATATATATATATGCGTTCGGATCTACCTGTCGAAAGGGCCGGAGCTCAGCCGTCAGGGTCCTCATTCTTTTCCTATATATATATATATATATATGCAACGAAGGAAATGTGGTAAGGAACCAAGTGGACCATAACGCACCAAAGTACTCATAGCCGTCGAAACGGCTTGAGCTCAACCGTCGGGGTCTTACTTGTTCTTACATATATATTTATTAAAATAACAGATTAAAGTTTAAGCAAAGAATCGCTGCTTTCACCCTTAACGGGATCTTATTATTATTACTACATATATATATATATATATATATATATATATATATATATATATATATATATATGCAACAGTTATATTTAATTTGTTGGGATTCAACAAGCTTAAAAGTTTTATAACTGATATAAAGCACTCAACAAGTGACTGGAGTAAATATTCAATATATTAATAAATGGAAACTATATTTATAAAACCATAATTATTTTATTATATATATTTCAAGGGCAACCAAGGCAAATTTTGGTGCGCTTTCATCAGATAAAATACAAAATTTGTTTTAGAAATGTTGATATACCCGCAGAAAAACAATCCAGTGAACCTCCGACCGTCAAGGTTGTTTTTCTGCGGGTATGTCAACATTTATAAAACAAATTTTGTATTTTATCTGATGAAAGCGCACCAAAATTTGCCTTGGTTGCCCTTGAAATATATATAATAAAATAAATATGGTTTTATAAATATAGTTTCCATTTATTAATATATTGTATATTTTTTTTTTAGACGATCGACTTTCGTCAAATCGGACCGAGGAAACAGTGTTTCCGTTGGTCTTTCCAATTGCTAATACTATCTATCGGTCGCAACTCCAGGTAGAAGGAGCAACGTGAAATAAAGTGTCTTGCTCAAGGACATAACGCATCGCCTGGTCCAGGAATCGAACTCACAACCTTACAATTTCGAATCCAATTCTCTAACCACTCAGCCACACGCCTTCGGATTTTAGTCTTCACACTAATTATTACCGTCGAAACGGCTTGAGCTCTGCCGTCGGGGTTAAACATTTTCATATATATATGTGTGTGTGTGTGTGTGTGTGTGTGTGTGTGTGTGTGTGTGTGTGTGTGTGTGTGTGTGTGTGTTCGTTATTAGGGCCACGTTTGAGTCTTGGTGTACTCCTAGGTTCACCAAACAAGACTTTTCTCCAATCTTCTCCTTCTTTATAACTACACCACACTTCTTCCCTCGCTCTCCTCTTCTCTCCCTCACTCTTTCTTTTTCTCCCTCCCTATCATCGTTCTACTTTCTATCACCCCCCCCCCCCCACCCCCACCCCCTCTCACCATTCCTCCAATCATCAACGCCTATATCACGTCTATATATGTTATGTCTAACTCTGTGAATATATACATATCGATATGTGTATACGTACGTGTGTGTGTATATGTATGTATGTGTATGTATGTATCTGTGTATATATGTATGTGCGTGTATGTATGTATATGTGTGTGTGTGTGTGGATGTATCTGTGCGTGTATGTATGTGCGCGTCTGTATATGTATGTATCTATGTGTGTGTGTGTCTATGTATGTGTATGGATGTGTGTGTGTGTGTGCGTATGTATCTATGTGCGTGTAATTATGCATGTATGTATGTGTGTGTATATGTATGAGTGATTAACATCGATCCTTCGATGAGCATTTCAGGAAAAAAAATGCAAAATATACTATGCAGTTACCAACCATATACGCATACAAAAACACGGGTATATATAAATATAAATATAAATATAAATATATACATATATATATACATATATATATATATATATTTATATTCATACACACACGCATATATATATATATTTGTGCGTGTGTGTGTATATATATATATGTATATATATACATACACACACATACATATTTATATATATATATTGTTTCTATTTCCCTGTGTGTGTTTATGTGTTTGTGTGTGTCTGTATGTGTATGTATGTGTGTCCGTGTACGTGTGTGTCTCTGTGTGTGTGTGTTTGTGTGTGTGTCCATGCGTGTGTGTCTGTGTGTGTCTGTGTCTGTGTGTATGTGTGTTCACAAATGTACTTCAACTAACTGCAGCACATATGTAAATATAAGTGACGGCAGAATATCAGGCAGGCCTACATACAGACACACATACACACACACACACACACACACATAGATACATACATACTGACACATACATACTGACACATACACACACATATATACATACATACTGACACATACACATACATATATACTGACACCCTCACACACACACTCTTTCTCATATACACATATTCACACTCACTATATATATATATAAAAATTACTCTCTCTCTCTCTCTCATATATATATGAGAGAGAGAGAGAGAGAGTAATTTACATGGATAGATAGATTATTCTTTCTTTTATACATACACAATACCAGTCTCTCTCTCTCTCGCATACACACACACATTCACAGTTGTATATGTATGTGTATGTATATATGTAAGTATATATATATATATATATACATGTGTAAGTGTGTATTTATATAGATATAGATAGATATATAGATATATAAGACAGAGAGCAAGAGAGAGAGAGAGCAAGTGAGAACAAGAGAGAGAGAGCAAGAGAGAGAGCAAGAGAGAGAGAGAGAGAGCAAGAGAGAGAGCAAGAGAGAGAGCGAGAGAGAGAGGAGAGATAGAGAGGAGATAGATAGATAGATAGATAGATAGAGAGGGAGAGATAGAGAGACAGAGAGAGAAAGAAATTGAGAGAGAGAGAGAGAGAGTTCTGACTATTTCAACCATTAAGTCACGTTTGATAAGCCAAGCAGGTATGACCTGATTCTTTTCGCTGGCTTCATAACGGTTTCTCTATTGCTACCTCTACAACAGTTTCACCTGTATCTACAACACTGTTGCTACACATCATCAATGTAACATCTTGTCTTGCCTCCTACCACACCTTACTGTCATTATTACAGGTGTAAGAGAGAGAGAGAGAGAGAGAGAGAGAGAGAGAGAGAGAAAGAGAGAATACGTTTCTACGAGACTACTACCAGTAATAAACTAGGTTAATCAATTCGCAATATATCAATGCTTTGGTATTCGGATTTTCTTCACGAACTTTCACCGACTGTTATCAGTTCCACCAGATCTGTCTTAACCCAACCGACATATATCTGAGGTATTCCAGAGGCATTACCTATTTTTTTCTGTAATATGTATCTAGGTATACAATTTTAAAAGTGCGTAGACTAGTGGTTAGCGTTTTAGACGCTTGGTCATAAGATTGTGGATTTGATTCCTTGACCGGGCAGCAAGGCCTTGTTTCAGTGGGGTACCAGCGGAAAAGTCCCCCCACCCTCATTTTTCAGGAACGGGGGACAAACTACCTTTTATTTTTTTTGTTTATTTGATATAATAAATTCTTTTAAAGTTTATTTTTTTATATCTGAACTTCATTTGAATATATAAAATTTAATAAGTGTAAAATTCTACTTAAGTGATAGGGTCTGGGAAAGGCACCATAAGCAATACTAACATGATCCTTTAAGAATCAACAAATGTTGGTTTGTCCCCCTCACATTTTAAAGGCAAACAAGGCCCCTGCCGTGCAGCATAATGTGTTCGTAAGCAAAAAACACTTGATGCTGCTTTTCATGATGAGATTGGGCCTCTTGTGATTAGAACTCCTGTGTGATGCAACCTTGTCACATCACACACCTAAACCTACATAGGTGTGAGCTGTAACAATAACACGAGAGAACTGGGTCCCCTGTCATTAAAACTATAATATACGACCTCCTAAGAGGCCAGCTAAACCTTCATAGGTGTGAGCTGTAACATGATAGAACTGGGTCCCCTGGCATGACCTCCTAAGAGGCCAGCTAAACCTTCATAGGTGTGAGCTGTAACATGATAGAACTGGGTCCCCTGGCATGACCTCCTAAGAGGCCAGCTAAACCTTCATAGGTGTGAGCTGTAACATGATAGAACTGGGTCCCCTGTCATGACCTCCTAAGAGGCCAGCTAAACCTTCATAGGTGTGAGCTGTAACATGATAGAACTGGGTCCCCTGTCATGACCTCCTAAGAGGCCAGCTAAACCTTCATAGGTGTGAGCTGTAACATGATAGAACTGGGTCCCCTGTCATGACTTCCTAAGAGGCCAGCTAAACCTTCATAGGTGTGAGCTTTAACAACAACAACAACATAATAGGCCTGTCCCATATCATTAAAATACCCGTGTCTTGCAGCGTCGAAGAGGCCAGCTAAACTTATATAAGTGATATGACAGGACAGGGTCCTTATTATTTAAAACCCCCGTGAAACCCTCCATGAGATATAACCTGGTAGGAGGTTATATCTACATAGATGTGACCTATAGCAACAACATGATAAAACTAGGACCCCTATTATATTAAAATACCTATGCGATACAGCATATGCCTGAGCTGTAATATCATCATACATTTGGTAGGACTGGTATTCCTAACATTAAAGCACCCAGGGAAGCGTTTTTTCATGCTTGTGTGGGTTGGACGAGGATGCTGGAGCTTATCCCGGCTTCGTGTGAACAGTAAGCGATTGAGATGGGATGCCAGCCCGTCACGAGATTAACCGAAGCTCCTGGCGGTACCCATTTTCAGCTCCAAATTTTTGATTATTTTCAAACTGATTTAAAAGTAATTGAAATATGGTGACGAAAGTGTAAACATCTAATCATGGCTGCTAACTTATCTCTGGATAGAGATAGAATAATGTGTAAGTCACTCGCTCAAGATTATGACTCGCCATTTTTTAAATATAATAAACGTTTCTTGATTTCTATGTTAAATACGAAAACTTCGTTCAATGGAGGATTCACTGTAAGGATTCCTTTGAAGATGCATGTTTTAATGGTTAACGCGTTAGATTCGCAATCGTGAGTTAACGAGTTTGATTCCCAGACCGGGCGATGCATTATGTCCTTGAGCAAGACATTTTATTTTACGTTGCTCTTTCTGCCAGGACAGGAGTTTCGACCGATAGATAGTGTCAGCAATGGAATGACCTATGAAAACATTGTTTCCTCGGTCCGATTTGACAAGTTCCATCCCACTCGGTAAGCGAATGAGATCCGAGATCTTTTCGATCGATCCATCATTGTTGTTTCACCACCAGCTAGTAAGATATAACGTCTTCAGTCAAGGTTTTTGTCCCACTTCGATGTCACATTTACAACTGCGGTTGTAGAATTACATTACACTGGTTATTAAGTTTCTTCGTTTTAAATTTCTCAATTCGGCCATTTTTTAATCAACAACGCTTGGGCAAATTGTCAAGATTCCTTTATCAATACGATGCAGTTTGATCGAAGTTTAGTTAGCATGTATATATCTATGCATGCATCTCTGTGTGTGTGTGTGTGTGTGTGTGTGTGTGTGTGTGTGTGTGTGTGTGTGTGTGTGTGTGTGTGTGTGTGTGTGTGTGTACATGTATGTGTGTATATATGTATATGTATGTATTTGTGTATACAAAATGCACACGTACACATACACTTTGCTAAATATCTGAATGAGATCGGCACCACCCTCTATGGTTTGTTTTAGGAACTGGGGCCAAGCAACAGCATTAAACTATACCATCAATCCCTACCACTGAACTCTTTAACTGAACCTTAGAACGACACCCTACCATTAAACCCTACCATTAAACTATACAATTAACCCCTACCAATAAACCATACCATTAAACCATGCCATTAAACTATACAATTCAACCATACAATTAAACCCTACTACCAAACCCTTCCATTAAACCACACAATTAAACCACACAATTAAACCATACCATTAAGCAACACCATTAAATCGTACCATTAAACCATACAATTAAACCTTACCATTAAACCCTACCGCTAATCCTCACCACTAAGCCTATCCAATGAGGGGATCTTCCCGGCCTGCTAGAAATAACAACTAAAACACACTCCAGTAGAAAAAGGACGTGTTAGATAATATGACCATTGATGACCTGGACATAGATAAAAATGGCATGGTTTCATGAATTTTTTTTTTTATTACAAGTCAATGACGTTTGACCTGGGGTTATTTAACAATAACGAAGCCTTCACACCATGCCCTATCATTAACTCATCACTATTTCTTTCTCCTAAATCTTACCCGCAAGTTCTACCGTCAACCGACCACGAAGCCATATCATTAAGTCTCCATGTCCTACAAACCCCTGAAGCTGGTGAATAGGCAGAATCAGTGGGGTGATCGATTAGATATCTTGAATTTGTGAGATGGTATAGTCAGTTCCTATCAGTTGATGGCTAAGATCTTTGATACTTACATCCTACCAGTTGTGTTATATGGTCTTGACTGTGTTAATTGGACGACAAGGTCACTTCAGAAGCTCTCTACATTCCAGAACCACATCATGAGACTTATGACTGGCAAGCGGCTCAGCAACCGTATCTGTATCAGTGAGCTGCTCAACATTACCAGACTTAGACCAATTACATCAATTGTCAAGTCAAGAGTACTCAAACTATACGGTCATATATAAAGATCAACTCATAGTGTGAGTAGGTTATGCCTGGGAGGAAGGTTAGCTGGTAAAAGAAGCAGAGGCCGGCAGCCAAAACGATGGCTTGACAATGTAAACTTATGGACTGGACTTGATCTTTGCTCTTTAAACTGCTGCTGGTGATCGAACTTTGTGGAGAGAGATATCACATGTTGATGAGCAGTCTGCAACTGGCGGAGTTTAGCGTCACAAGAAGAATAGTCAGGTGACAAGATCTGATAGACTGATCAATCAAGACCATCCGACATGGAACAGTTCAGAAGAAAAGAAAGTAAGGAGGCCAGAAAAAAAAAATGAACGGATAACATGGAGGCATGCACTGGTAAAGACTTGGTGACGCCCCAAGTTCTGGACTGTTGGATGGAAAGTGGTGGTACACAGCTCCACCTTGCGGCGGCACCCCCCATGTCCCTTGAGGAGACAACTTTATTACAATCCAAATCTTGGTTTGCGACAGAGATGTGTGTGTATATATATATATATATATATATATATATATATATATATAATAAAGAAGAAATTAAAATATGGTTAAAAGAGTTACATATATTTTATTATGCGCATTTCGAATACAAAATCATCCTGGGACAAAAATTGTGTTCTCATCAGATAAAATAAGGTAACAATTTTTGTCCCAGGATGATTTTGTATTCGAAATGCGCATAATAAAATATATGGAACTCTTTTAACCATCTTTTAATTTCTTCTTTATTATATATACTCCAGTTCTACCAACTGTTGAGTGCTACTTATCTGATATATGCATAGTTTTATTGTTCTACAATATTACTCACCTTCTATATATATATATGATGGCTGCAACTCTGCTAAGAGTACTGCAATCGCTTGTCAGATTATAGAGTTTGGTGCACTTTTAGACTACGGACAGCCACCCAAACCTGTAACAGATCCCGTAGAAATGGCTTCTACAGGACTAGAACTGTTTCATTCGGGAGAAATCAACAGGGCTTCATGTTCAGGGGGGTATATTGGTCGAATTGCTAGAGCCTGCGAACGTAATACCTTGCGGCATCACTTTCAGCCCTTTGCGTTATTAGTTCGCTTGTGACGTCACTGGTACTAAATTCATCGGCCTTTATTTTTCGCTTGGACAACATCATAATGTACATATAAGCTGGTGCACGAAAAGGTAGCCTGGGTTCCATAACATAGTGTAAATACAAATGAAAGGGCGGTTGCTTTTTCGTGTGTAAATATATTTGTTTTTATACTATGCTATGTGTGTGTGCGTGCATATATATATATATATATATATATATGAAGTAATTCCGTCGGAAAAGTCCAGGAAAAAAGATCCAAATTCAATAAACAAACCAGGATTTTCTCATTCTGAGGATTGAAAGCAAAACCTTTTGCTTTTAAGAAACCACTGGTAAATGGAATAATTGCCTTATGTTGTTTATTACATAATAATATATATATATATATATATATATATATATAGATGAGATTCTACAGGACTAGAGCTGTTTCATTCTTTAGAAATCATCAAAACCTTTATACTCTGCAATGTATTGAGTACCTTACTTACTGTGGTTACCTCCGACTCAACCCGGAATAACGTATATATATATATATATATACTGTATATATATATATATATACTGTATATATATATATATATACTGTATATATATATAGGAAAATGTTCAAGAGTTCAAGCCGTTTCGACAGCTATTTCTGGACTCCAGAAATAACCGTCGAAACGGCTTGAACTCTGCCGTCGGGGTCTTGCACATTTTCCTATTACCCACTCTACTACCTTAAGTATTGAGTACTCTGATGCGTTATGGTCCACCTGGTTCCTTACCACACTTCCTTCGTTATATATATATATATATAAGAGACGTAAAATAAGAAAATTATAAAATTAACTTACTTACTAAAATATCACTTCCAACTAATTAGTTTCTGGAATGGAGTAAATATTTTCCGAAGAATAATATAGAGAAGCATTCCGTCGTCAGGAAAGTCTATTCTCATGTAAGTTTCCAGGCAAAGCGAGGCCACTGGAAACTTATTAAAAAATAATTCATTGAACCACACTGTTATTAAGACAAAACCTATATATTTGCTAACATTGATATGCATCTGTATGTATATATATGT
>OZ024754.1:37301523-37344023 GCA_964016885.1 Eledone cirrhosa
GAATATGCTATTTGAATAGAATTCTTTAATCAGCGAAAACCATATGCGTGAAAAATCAACCCTACTTGAACTAAATATAAAAATATTTCGGAGGGGGAGGGGGCGTTTCTAATTAAAGAAAAGAGAACTTTTAATACACCTCTGTGCATTCCTGCATTTATTTTCTTCCTATAATTCTATAATTTTTTACTTGTATCGCATTACATACACACACACATATATATATATATATATATATATATATATATATATATATATATATATATATATGTCAGAGGTAAACAGAAATAACAACACAATCGGTACAGTATATGGAAGGGATATATTAGGTTAACGCTTGATATAGCAGAAAGAGGGTCTTAACATTTCGGACGCTAGTCCTTCATCAGAAGAAAGAATGAGAAATAAGATAGATTGAGGGGACGGGTGGGTTGGAATTGGAAAAAATGTCTTTAGATAAAAATAACAGGTCCTTTCTTGTTGACATATCTTACTTCTTTGAGATTTCTTGATGAATCCATTGTATCTATTTCTTTAAATTTGATTGTTGAAACAAAGACTGGTTTGGTTTTGTTCAGTGTTCATTGGCTGTTACTTAGCTGAAACACAAGTTGTGACAAGATGCCCAGTGTTTAGCTGAGACACAAGTTGTGACAAGATGCCCAGCGTTTAGCTGAGACACAAGTTGTGACATGATGCCCAGTGTTTAGCTGAGACACAAGTTGTGACAAGATGCCCAGTGTTTAGCTGAGACACAAGTTGTGACAAGATGCCCAGTGTTTAGCTGAGACACAAGTTGTGACAAGATGCCCAGTGTTTAGCTGAGACACAAGTTGTGACAAGATGCCCAGTGTTTAGCTGAGACACAAGTTGTGACAAGATGCCCAGTGTTCATTGGCTGTTAACATAGCTGAGACGGAAGTTATGACAAGATGCCAAGTGTTTATTGGATGTTAACATAGCTGAGACTCTAGAGATGGAGACAAGATGTCTGATATTTGATATTCCAAAGCTGATACACAAAAGATTAGACAAATATTATGATATTTTAATGAAATACGTTAAACAGCAAAACAAAGTAAGAAACAGTTGTTTAAACACTCTCATATACCACTCAGACTAGAATGTAGTGTCTGTCGTTCCCTCCCCTACTTTCGTTCTTTAATTTCTTCTTTAATTTTATGTCTTATTTTTCTTCTATTTTTCATTTATTTATTGTTTTATATAAAGTTTTCTGCAAATAAAAATTATTTGTAAAATTTTCAAAATAAAAAAAAATATTCAAATTCTTACACGTGTCAGTAGTCGCGTGGGTGGGAAGGTTTCTGTCATTATTTTAGAAGTTCAAATCCCGTCGAGGTTAACTTTGCCTTTCATCCTTACGGGGGTCGATAAAATAAAGTACCAGTAATGTACTGGGTAATTGCTGGCCTTGTGCCTAAAGTAGAAACAGTTATCTAGGAATAAAACACCTGATGATGGACTGAGAGAAAACCGATCGAACTGGAATATTTTAAGTACAAACATTAACACAATCACACACATATGCACATACACATATGCACACACACAAATACTTTCACATGTACACACACACACAAACACTTGCACACACACTTGCTCACACACAAACACTTGCACACACACACACATGCTCACACACACATGTACATACACAAACACTTGCACACAAACACTTGCACACACACACAAACACATGCACACACACACACACACTTATACATATACACACTCACATGCAATTTACACAAGGATATATAGACCGTAAATTTGATGAAAGTGTACAAAACATGAATAAAAAAGGAAACAATACAGATCTGTTAAAAAAACATTTGATTCTTTTAGTGTTGAAGCCAAAGAAATGGTAGAATTAGTGCCGTCTTTTCAAGAGCAGCTGTAGGAAAAGAAATCGTTTTGAAGAGGTTTTCAATAGGCAGACAAACAAACAAAAGCTTAAATAGAGAGAAGACAAGAATTTAATACAAAACTGAATAATGGTTTCTGATTTAGGTAGAAAGCCAACAATTCTTTGGGGCGGGGGGGGAGAAAGTCGATTAAATCGACCTCAGTGCGTTACTGGTACTGGTGCTTTGTTTTATCAACCTCGTAAGGATGAAAGGCAAAGCAAATCTTAGCGGGATTTGAACTCAGAACGGAAAGGGCTGTAGTTATATACCAGAAAGCATGTTGTCCGACCCTCTACAGATTCTACTGCTAATCCCTCACCTTTATATACAAACTGAAATAATAAGAATGTTAAGCTAACAACAGTGATTGAACATAGTCGCTCGTCTTGCTAGAAATAGCAACAAAATCTCTTTAAAATCACACCTTACTGTTTTAAAAATGGAAGACTACACACACACACACATATATATATAAAGACAATGTATATACTATAACATATAATATAAGACTATAGTATATACATATTATACAGGTTTCATATGTATACGTAAGCAAACATTCATTGATTAGAGAATATGAACAGAAATGGATGGATTTAAATAGGTTTATTCGCTTCTCAAAGTCGATGACATGAGATGCATGCAATATGGCAAACAGAATCATCTTCATTTGATTGGGCAATCACACATGACTTTGAAAGTTTGCCAAGAGGCGTATTGCAGAGGATATCAACCTTTTCACCTAATATCAAAGCTGTTCATATCTTGAGCTGTGGATCTACTTTATGGAACTATAGGTAAATATAAAATTATTGTGTTTTATCCGACATTCTCGCAACTATTTCCTGGTTATGATAAACTAGAATGCTCTACGACCTTCTTTTCCCAAGCCTTCGTTGCTTAAAGTTGTAGTTCAACGTCAGAGAAAATTAGTCGTGCAGCCGTCATTAAAGAAAGTTGTTGGTAATGGTGAAGAGAGGGGGGAAAATAATGGAGGTGATTATTGGCAGAGAACAGTGAATAGGTAGATACATGATAAGGGAATGAATGATGAGACTTGTGTGAGGTGGAAGGGTGCAGTGAGATGGGGGTGGAGGGAAAAAATGAAATGAAAGTAAGTGATTGATGAGTTAAATAAAATATATTGTGACATTTAAATACAATGCCGAATGTATAATAGTGGAATGACATGATTAAATCTAAAGTGGTTCTGGGTTCGGTTTCGATGCAGGTATGGATAGCTATGTGGTTAAAGAGTTCGTCCTCCAAGTAACCAGTCGCTCTCCGACAATTTTTGCGATCGTGCCCTTGTCAGTGGAGACTTCTGGTGTCCTTGGCCCTACGGCTACCTCCCTACTCACCACCATTGGCGCTGAACTGGCCAGCCGCAGGTGTAAGCCTCGCGAGATGGAATGGCTCTTCCAGCGCTTCTCCCTTACTATCTTCCGGGGAAACGCCTTCTCCATCTGTCCGTCGGGGCTGTGGGGCAGCCAGCACGTGGGACCCCATTTGCTCACAATACAGAAAGATGGGGAGGGCGAGAGAGATGAAGGCGATGACAGTGGGAGTTCGGCTCTTCCGTATTCGGACACATTGCACCCGTCATGTGGATCATGTGATATTTTTCTAGAAATCTATTACCATATGGTTCTGTGTTCAGTCACGCTCTTGTATAATTAATTGTTTCTACTTTTGGCACAAGGCCAGCAATTAGCCCAGTGCATTACTGGTACTTTATTTTATCGACCCCGTAAGGAAGAAAAGCAAAGTTAACCTCGGCGGGATTTGAACTCAGACTACAAAGGGCCGTAACTCTTTGCTGAAAAGCATGGCGACTGACTCTCTACCGATACTTGTATAATTAATGCTTTGTGACTGGAATTTGTCTATATACGAATTCATTAAAAATTCCTCGTCTATTCTGTCCAGTGGGTAAAGGGCCTCAACTCATGAATTTATCAGGTTAATTGTAGATAACTAAAAATATTAAGCTGAGTTGGTGTATATAAACAGACACACGCACACACATGGACAGGAATCTTTGAACAGAAAGTCTGGAATACTCTGAATCCAGACAGTCAAGATATTACATATAGAGTAATTACTGCTATTGTTAAGATGATAGTTATGTGTAAAAGCTGATTAAAATATATAGCAACGCTCATTAACGATTTTATGTAAATTTGGCATCCAGTAAATTTAAATTCCAAATAAAATGAATTCATGGTCATACATACGTTTGAGTAATTGCTTCTGGTGTAGCAGTTGTAATCTGGGTTACCAAGTAATTTTAAATTGTGAACTAATGTAGCATAATTAATATCCAATTGAACAGGGGAGGGGGGAGAGACCCTTACGGGCATCACCTTATACCTCGGTAAGGCGAGCTGCTAACGATGACAAGAACTTCGTCGTCAGCGGCTCAGTTCTTCCAAAAGTCTCGAACGCCACAGGTTGGAAAAAAATAGTTTGTCGATAATGTCTGATATTTTAAAATTTTGTTCCGTAGATTATAGACTATATTTGCATCGAATGTTACCGTAACTAATTAGATATTACTTACAGTTTCGAGACGCGTTGATTGCTAGTCTACTTAATTGTTGTTATTAGTGTTGTGGATTAGCAGTATCGGTGGAGGGTCGGACGCCATGCTTTGACGCATAGAGTCACGGCCCTTGCTATTCTGAGTTCAAATCGCGCCAAGGTTAACTTTGCTTTTCATCCTTACGGGGTCGATAAAATAAAGTACCAGTAATGCACTGGGATAATTGCTGGCCTTTAAGTTAACCTCGGCGGGATTTGAACTCAGAATGGAAAGGGCCGTAACTATGCGTCAAAGCATGGCGTCCGACCCTCTACCGATACTGCCACATTTCCTGTCCGGATGTAGTTTTTCTCTCATCCAGTCTACGCTAAAGATTCCTGTTATAGTTGTTATTGTTATAATATTGCTACAGGTGCGCCTTGATTCAGCAGAATTACAATAAAAAACATTCTAGCTTCAACTATTTGTCCTTTATTGTTTTCAGACATAGTATATCTAGAAATAAATTAACCACCGTGACCTTCCTATTTTAAGACACTATCGTGTGATCTGAACGATGTGTAACTCCTATTTTACTCATAAAACTTCAGTTTTCTGAATGGTTATTGTTTACGCATAGCTTAATAGAGTGAAATATGTTGGTTGAATACATTTGTCCTTGTTCACCTTATTTTAACTTTCATTGAGCCTCAAATAAACATTGAGTAGTGTTTCCATTAGACTAACCCATTTGTGTTCGATAGAATTCAGATATAAGGATTTCTACTATAGGCACGAGGCCAGCAATTTTGGGGGATGGGAAGTCGATTAAATCGATTCCAATGCATTACTGGTACTTCATTTTATCGACCCCCGTAAAGATGAAAGGCAAAGCTAACCACGGCTGGATTTGAACTCAGAATGTAAAGAGCCGTAACTCTATGCCGCGAAGCATGGTGCCCGACGCTCTACCGATTACTGTCAATCATAGTGTTTCCGTCAGACAAGTAAAACCTATCTGTGTGTGCTGGATAAACGTGAAATAAAGTGTCTTGCTCAAGGACATAACGCATCGTCCAGCTCGGGAATCGAACTCTAAATAGCCACCCTAAAGTAGCCCCTATTAAAGTAAGCTGACCGATGACCAAAAGACCTTCCAGCTATTGTCTGTTTCGATAACTGGGATTACATTATCTAATGTATCCTTCCTCTTTTTAATCTGGTTGTGTGTGATTTGTGGTAGATTGATTTGAGCTGTCATGGGCAACCTGCGGCTCACGAAGCTTTCTGAATGGCTCGCCTAACTCACCTAAGTGAAATTTTTCTGATTTTCTTACCCCAACTTTTCAGTCGTAATTTATCTTTCTATCATTTTTACGATCGAGAGCGGTGGATTGGCAGTAGAGAGTCGGACGCCATGCTTTCAGCAAAGAGTCACGGCCCTTTATGGTCTGAGTTCAAATCCCGCCGAGGTTAACTTTGCCTTTCATCCTTAAGGGGTCGATAAAATAAAGTACCAGTAATACACTGGGATAATTGCTGGCCTTGTGCCAAAAGTAGAAACAATTATTACGATTGAGGAAAACAACGTACACGAATTCTGAAGAAACAAATCAAAACAACCTGAATTACCACCCTTTTTTTTAATGTGGGGCCCCGAATATAAATTAGCGCTTGCAACCCGCCTGATGATGAGCCATATCTCATGCGGCCTGCTTCTCGTAAAAGGTTGCCCATGCCTAATCTAGAGACTGCCTCGTTCCACCATAAAACCAGTTGTCACTGTTAAATATATCAATATTTAGCTAAATATGATGACATTCATGGAGTTGACAACGAAACATTTTTACTAAGTTACAAAGTTAAAAAGACTTAAAAAGACGCCTTAAGCTCTGCTGTTTCATGTTACTACATTTATTTTACAGTTTTGATTTTAATCTTTTCCTCTACAAAAAAATACTTTGCCAAAAACGTTTTAATATCGATTGCATCGAAGCCACTATTCTTCAAAATCAAATTCCAGTTTTGCAAAGATGGCTGTCAGTAAGACAGAATATTCGAGACAATCAAATATTCAGTGAAATCTGCTCTATGTTATTCTCTATCATACTATTCTATACGAAAATCAATAAGTCTGTGCATGACGAAAAACTCCTAGAGGAATGTAGCTGACCTTTTTGAACATATATCTCAATGAAAATGAATGAATATATATATATATTTCCCTAAATTGTGAAACAATGTGTCTCAAACAATTTATTATAATTTGAACTACATTCTTTCAATATCTCACAAATTCCAAATTTTATGAAAGGTCTTATATTTGTGATATATAATTACCATTTTTTAAAACATATTCTTTTTCTACTTTAGTGGGGTTTTTTTTATATATATTTGATATCAATTTAATGCTGCTATTATTTACAGTCATTGCATTAGAATCATTTATAAATATGGCGACGATTTTTCGAATATTGAAACTTACCATTTAAAAGAAAATCAGTTATTTCTGTGAATATACTTTAATTCAAGTCGAAGAACGAAATATCTCCGACGACATATTAGTAAAACCAAGCAGTGAATATCAGTGGAGTTTCAAAGTTGAGAAGTATATGTCTTAGGTATTGATGTGTGATATCAAGTCAAGAAATAGCATCAATACAATAATATCGATCACAGAACAAAATTATTTTTAATAATAGTCTCAATTGAGTTGAAATGGTCAGTATGATTGAATGTATGTATATGTTGACTCTATAGGTAATGAACACAACCACGAGGATATGGTCCGAACGTGGAAGAGCCGAACTCCCACTGTCATCGCCTCCATCTCTCTCGCCCTCCCCCATCTCTCTGTATGATGAGCAAATGGGGTCCCACTTGCTGGGTCCGAACGTGGAAGAGCCGAACTCCCACTGTCATCGCCTCCATCTCTTTCGTCCTCCCCATCTCTCTGTATGATGAGCAAATGGGGTCCCACGTGCTGGTCTCCTCACAGCCCCGGCGGACAGAATGGAGAAGGCGTTTCCCCGGAGGATGGTAAGGGAGATGCGCTGGAAGAGCCATTCCATCTCGCGAGACTCGCACCTGAGTTGGCCAGCTCAGCGCCTATGGTGGTGAGTAGGGAGGTAGCCCTAGGGCCAAGGACACCAGACGTCTCCACTGCCAAGGGCACGACCGCAAAGAAAATGATCTTATTGGAAGTTATTCTGGCTGCTAACGTTTAAAACAAGATCTTTTAGAAGAATGTAAGGCTTTATGTCAGGTCACTCTTGAATGCTACTGGCAGCATGTAACCCAGTACAACCTGTCGGATGGTCGGGTCATCGGCGACTAAACCGGCAACCCCACCAAGTTTACTTGGTGAGTAAGGTGATTTTGGACACCCTGCAGGACAAAAAACAAAACCTGACAAAGGGCGGAAGAACTCATAAGAGTCAACGGCCATCCAAAAATATGTAAACATTTATATACAATATGGGTGTGGGTGTGTGTAGGATTGAATGCACGTTTGTCTGTGTATATATGTGTATATAGTTGATTTTAAAAAATCCTGCCAAATCAATGGGTGGCAGTAGTTCCAGCTGCACACATCGAAAGACTGGTGTAGTGGTTCTGAGAACAATGCGGCTTTCCAGATGATCAATGTAAATTGAGAATGGAAAGGTGTTCCCACTCTAGTTAGAAGAGAACTATTGACCTCCAGGAGAAGCAGCGACCCCTGATTGTATTCAGCAACCGAAACAAATATGAACTACACCAAATCCAATGCTCCTAGGAGCAGCCCTGGTTCTTCTTATTTGCGAGTGTAAACTCGGCCAGATTAGATTAGATTAAGGCTTTAACAGATGCTAGCCAATAGTAATTTATAATACTATCCTCACATACATTTTCAAATACCTAATTCAGATCGCTTGTTGTGCCTCTGTCTTTCACTTTCCCAGGAACTGTATTCATAAAAAAATCGATTTGTGTATATGTGGAGTGTAAGATTACAGAATCTGCTCAGTTTATGCAGAGATTCTGAAACTGTGCATTTCAAGCAGCTATCTAAAGGAGGAGAACTCCACATCAAGTTTATTATCTCTGACATTTTACAAAGAGGTGGAACATCAACAGGAAATATTCCATTATTGTCATCATATTCTCCATCAATCAATAATAGAAACTACAACATTAGTATTGTACTCACTCTATTTTTTCCCCCACTTCTCAAATAACTTTCGTCATTTATACTATCAGAATTTCGTTATTGTATTCTTCCCCACACTTCATATTAAAATGTCGATTTACAGCTACAAAACACAGGATGTTATGTAAAACTGTGATATTACTACGAAACGAAGACGAAAATGAGAGTTGAATGATTTAGTGGGGTTCTGCCATTTTACGGAGCACAACATGACAAACAGTTTACATATTTCTAACAATGTTGATTACATTACAACATACTAGAAGACTAAATGATACTTTAGTCGTCTCCTAGTCAGTAATTATTTATTTATTTATATATATAAGATCAAAAGATGGTTGATCTTTTATATTATGTATACTCCAGCCCTACAAACTGTAGAGTGCTTCTTATCCGATATCTGCATTGCTTTATTGTACTACAATATATATATATATATATTGTGTGTGTGAAGGCGTGTGGCTGAGTGGTTAGAGAATTGGATTCACAATCTTGAGGTTGTGGGTTCGAGTCCTGGACCGATCGATGCGTTATGTCCTTGAGCAAGACATTTTATTTCACGTTGCTTCTTCTACCTGGAGTTGCGACCGATAGATAGTACTAGCAACTGGAAAGACCGATGGAAACATTGTTTCCTCGGTCCGATTTTACGAAAGTCGATCGCAAAAAGGAAAATATATATATATATATATATAAATTCAAAATATTAACAAAAATAGAACTTCTCGTCATCAAGTATATCTTATTATACATATTTCAGAGGTACTGAGCTAACTTCAACAGTACGTCCTCATCAGATAAAATAAGATGATGCATGACATACCCTGACATAGTAGATGGTAGTATTTGCTGGATATATATATATATATCCATATACACTGGATATATATATATATATATATCCAGTGTATTACTGGTACATTGTTTTATCGACCCCGTAAGGATGAAAGCCAAAGTTAACTCAGAATGGCAAGGGCCGTAACTCTATGCGTCGCGTCAAAACATGGCGTCCGACCCTCTACCGATACTGCCAAGCCACCATAATTATATTTTTATATAATAATATAAATAAGATAAGGGCAATAATATATGCTACCCGATTACCAGTAAGAAAAGTAGCTCAATGTAAAATATCAAGTATAATACAGAGCAGAAATACAACATGAATAACAATGAAATTGTGTTTAAAACATGTTTTAAACACAATTTAATTGTTATTTATGTTATATATATATATATATATATATATATATATAGTATAAAAGAGAAAACACAGGTAAGCATTAAGAGAAGGATTTAATCCAGGTATTTACGACCGTTTCATTGGTAAGTGCAACCTTATATTGCTATACTGCAAATAGCAGCCACTCAATTATAATTGTTGTTCACAGTCCAAATTTTCAAAATAGTGAGTTACTCTTGAAATAATTCTTAATATATAGAGAAAAACATTGGATCACAATAAGCAATTTTTTGCTTCTCTAACTATATATATATATATATATATATAATAAAATATAGAGAAAAATACTGCAGGTAGCACATGGATAACATGTAATAAAATGAGTCCCTCATCAGTGATTTGCCGAAGATCATAGATATTTCATTGCATTAAAAATCATATACCTCACTTCGGTGCAATAATAACCAAAATAAGTTATTAGGACAATTAAAACGCGTAAAGCGAGTGAGACAGGAGAACAACAGAGTAAGGCTAACCAGGGGAAAGAAACAAGCTTCAAAATTATTCTGTTTAGCATAAGCTAGGTGAATATATGAGCGCTTTTAGAACAGACAATACACGAGCGAAGGCTATGAGCGGAGAGAGAAAAATAGCTCTCGTGGTGTACAGGATGAAATGAAGAGAAGAGAGAGAAAAGTGAGTGAGTGAAAGTGTGAGGAAGAGTTAACTGACATGACAGAGGGGGAGAAACAGAGAGAATGGGGGAACAGTAAGAGAGAGAGAAAAAAACACAGAATCGCAGTGGTAAATATATGTATATATATAATAAATGTATATATATAATGTATATATATAATAAATATATATATATATATATAATAAATATATATATATATATATATATATATATATATATACCGTATTTCCTGGCATCGAAGACGCTACTTTTTCCCTAAAATAAGTCTAAAAAATCTACCATTCGTCCTGGAGGCCGAAGGCTGTTTATTATTTTGTTTCAAATTTAGGGTGCGTCCTCGAGGACGAAGCGTCTCCCGCGCCGGGAAATACGGTATATATGTTTCAGTGTGGTTTCGTTCACAGTTAATTAGATATAGGACCAGGAAAAAAAGTAGAAAGAAAAAGGTATTTCATTGTAAAAATACATCTAGAAACATTTTTGAGGTGGTTTCGACAGTGAGTGTTCCAGTTGATTCAATCAACAGAGTAGCCTGTTCATTGAAACTAACGTGTAAGTGGCTGAGCATCCTGCAGAGAGGTGTAGTCTTAATGTAGTTCTCAGGAAGATTCAGCATGACGCAGCATGTGACAAGAATGGCTTTTTGAATTACAGGTACAATTCATTTTTGTTAACTGAGTGGACTGGAGCAACATTAAATAAAGTGTCTTGCTCAAGGACACAACAGGCCACCAGGAATCAAACTCGCAACCTTACGATGGTTAGCCAAACACCTTAACCTCTAAGCCAGCCATAGGCAATCTGCGGCCCGCGAAGCTTTTTGAATGGCTCGCCTAAGTTACCTAAGTGAAATCTTTCTGGATTTTTACCCCTACTTTTCCGTCGCAATTTATCTGAAGAAACAAATCAAAATAACCTGAGGTACCACCCTTTTTTTTTTAATGTGGGCCCGAATGTAAATTAGGGCTTGCGGCCCGCCCGATAATGAGCCATATCTCACGCGGCCCGCTTCTCGAAAAAGGTAGCTCATATCTGCTCTAACCTATGCGCCCATATACAAAATGTAACAAAAAGAAAAAAATGTTTTCATACGGTCAGGGGAAGTATTGACTGTTTATAAAGATGTAGGTTGTTTCATTTGATAGAAGTAAATATTTTAAGGTTTGGCATGTATTTGTGGTTGTCAAGTATACGTTACAAAACTAGGTTGCTGTATTCTATTTGTCAAAAGTTGTATAACGTGAGATCTTGATTGGCTCTGAAGCACTCATATAAAATACAGTATGTCTTCAGAAAAGACTTCTACAAAAATATACTTTGAACATTAGAATAAAACCTTATGAAAATAACTATTTCATCCTGTTTTGATTGACGCTGTTTTATATGAAAGGAGACAAATTAAAAGCAGTAGACTATTGTTAAACTTTGAATACTGTTACAGTTTTTAAAAGACTGGAAAGGAAAGAGTATGGAAACAATACGTCATAGGTGTAGGTAAGGTATTTTATGAGAAAACACCTACTTATTCAATGTCATGATTTCTCTTTGGTCTCCTTTTAGGATGGGTCAAAATGAATTCAACGAGAAATAAGTGAAAATGTTTTTCTAGTGATATATATATATATGTGTGTGTGTGTGTGTGTATCTATATATATATATGTATATATCTATATATATATGTATATATATATATGTATATATCTATATATATGTATATAAATATATGTATATATCTATATATATGTATATAAATATATGTATATAAATATATGTATATAAATATATGTATATAAATATATGTATATATGTATATATATATATATATATATATATATAAATATATGTATATATATATATATATATAAATATATGTATATATATATATATATATATATAAATATATGTATATATATATATATATATATAAATATATGTATATATATATATATATAAATATATGTATATATATATATATATATATATATATATATATATATAAATATATGTATATATATATATATAGATATATATATATATATATATATATAAATATATGTATATATATATATATAGATATATATATATATATATATATATAAATATATGTATATATATATATATATACTAAAACAAATTAATGCCTTTCTCATTACTTATAAATAAAAGTTCATCGATTTATGACACAGGAACATAGGGTTACAAAAAAGTCACACACATATATATATATATATATATATATATATAACGAAGGAAATGTGGTGAGGAACCAGCTGGACCACAACGCACCAAAGTACTCAATACTTAGGGTAGTAGAGTGGGTAATAGGAACGAGTAGGACCCCGACGGTTGAGCTCAAGCCGTTTCGACGGCTAATTCTGGACTAATTCTGATTTAATCCAGAATTAGCCGTCGAAACAGCTTGAGCTCAGCCGTCGGGGTCCTACTCGTTCCTATATATATATATATATATATATATATATATAAACGTTTGGAGTTAGAAGGCCAGAATAATTCAAGTATGGATATATATATCCATACCTGCATTGTTTTGGCCTTCTAACTCCAAACGTTTATACCTCACTACGCAATGCTTCAATTAAACTACAATTTCCTTTATATATATATATATCTAAAGGTTTACATATATATATATACATATACATATACGTGTTTTGCAACGGGTCACTTTGTGGCTCAATGAAAAGTTAATAAATTAAATAATCAGAGCTATATATCATAAAACATGTCTATAGAATCACCAGATAAAATATATACCATTTTATTTTACACCTAATTCTGTTTAATTAACTGTATATCTGGACGATTACGCTGTCGAAATATTCGATAAATATTCCGTCGCGGCCGACGCGCAGGGCTAGTTTCGGTTATTTGTTGGAGATTTCTTCATAGAAGCCTTATTCTTATAGCCTGGTCTATTCGATCTTTTATATAGTTAATTATGCTAATTGGGAGAGGAAATGGTATATATTTTATCTGGTGATTCTATAGACATGTTTTATGATATATATATATATATATAAAATTATATTTGTTATTATTATTATTTTCATTTATCTTGCTTTATGTTCATATGAGTTATCACCAAGTCACAACCAGTGACCTCAAGAGACAACACGGTCCGCCATGTTCAAGAAAAAAACACATACACACACAGATGTATCTTTAGGTGTTTAGACTTGTGATGTATTTATATCGACAGAATCTTCCTTAGTATATGGGCAGTTCCTATTAGTACTATCTTTTGTATTTCTTCTATACGCGGGTTTCCTTTATTATTATTATTAATATTATTATTATCATTATTATTAAGGCTCTGCATGTTATAGTGTAAAAACCCACCACGATAAGCAGAACTTTGTAATAGCATCGGTTGCTTCAACTGTAACTAAAGTAAGTCACCATTATATACATATATAAATTATTTTCAAATAACCATTGGACACTAACTGATCACATCAACTCATTATGGTCAAGGCTAAGTTCACTAAAAGTGAACAAATGTGAAATATTTTCTGAAAATGTAATTAATGAATAAGAAAACTAATTTCGGAAGACACCATATTGAATTCATTTTAAATACTGAGCTATTCATTAAAGTGAATACAAAATGTAAATATTTAGAAGGAATTAACTTACCTTTAATGAAACGTTCACTGAAGCATTTGGATAGCTTTCATATTAGCTCTAAAGCATAATGGAAACGTATGTAGCTTGGAATCGGAAATTGTATTAATTCTGTAAAATGCTTTCTGTTAAAAAAAAAAAATATATATATATATAATAAACGTTACCAGATTTTATTGTAATGATTAAATCACTGAAAATTCTATTATTTTCATTGACTTAAATTTAAAACTTACACCTTAAATTCGAATCGCGATTGACCTAGTTTACTTCCATCATATATATTGGTTAATTCCACTAATGGATTCCTACGGCATACAACTTTTTCTTTCTCTAATGGTCAACGCCTTAATCGGTTTCTGCTTTCGATAAATAATGTAATTGTTATCGGAGAAATAAAACTGCTTAATTGTGACACCGTTTCAATGATTCTTGTTCAGAAATCGATAAATATAGACTTTATGCCATATAATTGTGACACTGTTTCAACGATTCTGTTTAGAAATCGATATATATATAGACTTTATGCCATATCATTTCAAACAATTCTTCTTAGATTAATGTAATGAAAAATCTTATCTGATAATAGTTTTTAATCAAATTAACGTTTATTTGTAAATCTTCCTTTCTTTGTGTGTTTGTTTATAACACTTCACATTTAAATTACAGCAGATTTAGCTTTCTATGCGAATTGGTTTAATTAAAACCTCAGTTAACCTTTAAATGGGTAACTATATATACACACCACACATAAATACACATAAACACACACACACGTACAAATATACTCAGTTAAAAGTAAATGCAAGAATGGAGAATTGTATTCAAAAACAAAAAAAATACATGAAAGAAACTGGTTTTAAGAGAACAAAATAATTATCACTATTTGAATAGAATTCTTTAATCAGCGAAAACCAGAAACAATATATGTGAAAAATCAACCCTACTTGAACTAAATATAGAAATATTGGTGGGTTCTAATTAAAGAAAAGAGAACTTTTGATACACCTCTGTGCATTCCTGCATTTATTTTCTTCCTATAATTTCTTACTTGTATCGCATTATATATATATATATATAGTGAGAGAGAGAGAGAGAGAAAGAGAGAGAGAGAGAGAGAGTTCAGTTCTGGGTACGCACACACACCACACACATATATATATATTTCTTTATTAGCCACAGGGGCACAAAAGAAGGGGACAAATACAAAGGGGGAAGTTTACATACAATAAAAACGTGTAAAATGTTATCACAGATGGAATTTAAAAAGTTAGTCGATTTTCCCCAATAGAGGGAGACAGTTTATATGGGTAACACATACCCCCGAAAAAAAATGTGCAGCCCTCATCTCCAGGAGTACGAAGAGTTTGTACTCCCTTCCTCTCCTCCTCCTTTTCCTCAACCTAACACATATATATATATATAGAGAGAGATATATAAAGGATAAAGATTTACAAGAATTTAAATGAAATCATTTGATTGATGTACGACCGTTTTGATATATATATATATATATATATATATATGCGTGTGTGTGTGTGTGTTTGTGCACACACACACACACACACATATATATATATTTATACACAGAGGATTCCTAATAAAGTTGAAATCTTCCACCATAATGTTTTATAAGAACCATACGTTAAGTTACTTTCTTAGTAATGTAGTAACTAATAATTTTAGTATAGCTCTCAAAATGTATCATTAATCAATGAAAAGTGCAATTAATTAATTGAATACGATGAGGAAGGGGTTAGCACTTATATGTGAAAAATTTGGCATAATTTGTTTAAAGAACAAAAGAAAAACATTCGTTACAATTCAATTTTTGTGGCAGAGTTCCATGGGGAGATCTATTTTGGCAGGAGGGTATGTCTATGATTTATTTAAATGCCATGCAAACATAGAAAGGTGGACGTATGGACGATGATAATGGTGGTGATGGTGATGGTGATGACGATGGCGATGATGATGGTGGTGGTGATGTTGATGGTGATGTTGATGACGAGGATGATGATGGTGGTGGTGGTGGTGATGGTGATGTTGATGACGAGGATGATGGTGGTGGTGGTGGTGGTGGTGATGTTGATGACGAGGATGATGGTGGTGGTGGTGGTGGTGGTGGTGATGGTGATGTTGATGACGAGGATGATGGTGGTGGTGGTGGTGGTGGTGGTGGTGATGTTGATGACGATGACGATGATGATGATGATGGTGGTGGTGATGGTGCTGTTGATGACGAGTATGATGATGGTGGTGGTGGTGGTGATGTTGATGACGATGATGATGATGATCGTGGTGGTGGTGGTGATGTTGATGACGAGGATGATGATGGTGGTGGTGGTGGTGATGGTGATGTTGATGACGAGGGTGGTGATGGTGGTGGTGGTGGTGATGGTGATGTTGATGACGAGGATGATGATGATGGTGATGGGTGATGATGATGATGATGATGATGGTGGTGGTGATGATATTGCTATTGTAAGCAAAGCTTTGCCATACAAACCGAAAGTTTGCACGGCACACACATATATGTCACTTTACTTTCACTTTCACTTTCCAACTGGGTTTAAAAATACAATTGGGGAACTTGTATCAAATTTACAGAGGAGCCAAATATTGAAGGGATATTCAGTGAAGGGATATAGACCTTTTAGGATTGTGAAGCTAGCTCTATGAGGAGCCAAATATTGAAGGGATATTTAGTGAAGGGATATTAACCTTTTAGGAATGTGAGGGCTAGCTCTATGAGGAGCCAAATATTGAAGGGATATTTAGTGAAGGGATATAGACCTTTTAGGAATGTGAAGCTAGCTCTATGAGGAGCCAAATATTGAAGGGATATTTAGTGAAGGGATATTAACCTTTTAGGAATGTGAGGGCTAGCTCTGTGAGGAACCAAATATTGAAGGGATATTTAGTGAAGGGATATTAACCTTTTAGGAATGTGAGGGCTAGCTCTGTGAGGAGCCAAATATTGAAGGGATATTTAGTGAAGGGATATTAACCTTTTAGGAATGTGAGGGCTAGCTCTGTGAGGAGCCAAATATTGAAGGGATATTTAGTGAAGGGATATTAACCTTTTAGGAATGTGAGGGCTAGCTCTGTGAGGAACCAAATATTGAAGGGATATTTAGTGAAGGGATATTAACCTTTTAGGAATGTGAGGGCTAGCTCTGTGAGGAACCAAATATTGAAGGGATATTTAGTGAAGGCATATTAACCTTTTAGGATTGTGAGGGCTAGCGCTGTGAGGAACCAAATATTGAAGGGATATTTAGTGAAGGCATATTAACCTTTTAGGAATGTGAAGCTAGCTCTGTGAGGAACCAAATATTGAAGGGATATTTAGTGAAGGCATATTAACCTTTTAGGATTGCGAAGCTAGTTCTTTGACTATTCAGCCATGATGCATCCACTGTTGGAATATGGAAGCAAGTTAATATGGTAATAATACACCTCTCTACCCAGTAGACCAGTAAGTAGATAACAAATATCTTTATATTCTATAATAATGATCACACTGTACTTCTAGAAGTTAGTGGAGGAATCTCAGGCAGTCTTAGATTTAATTAATGATTCTTATCTCTCCAATGAACCACACACACACACACATTTATATGTATATATATATATATATACAT
The DNA here is from genome assembly GCA_964016885.1 of Eledone cirrhosa. NCBI lineage: Eukaryota > Metazoa > Mollusca > Cephalopoda > Octopoda > Eledonidae > Eledone > Eledone cirrhosa. Next base: position 37,319,340 of record OZ024754.1, read on the forward strand.
AAATATATATATATATATATTTATATGTGTATATATATATATATACATAAATATATATATATATATATTTATATGTATATATATATATATATACATAAATATATATATATATATACATATATATATACATAAATATATATATTTATATGTATATATATATACATAAATATATATATATATATATACATAAATATATATATACATAAATATATATATATATACATATATATATAAATACATATATATAAATACATATATATAAATACATATATATATAAATACATATATATATATATATAAATACATATATATATATATAAATACATATATATATATATAAATACATATATATATATAAATACATATATATATATATAAATACATATATATATATATAAATACATATATATATATATAAATACATATATATATATGAATATATATATATATATATATGAGAGAGAGAGACGGGGGAAGATTCACTATATACCCATACAAGATAATGATGATAAAGGTGGTTGAACTGAGCAGATGATGATGATAAGAGATATCAAGAAAGATCTTCTGCTGATTGGAAGAAAAATAAGGTTGTTTTTCGTGGTGAGTGGTGACTGGTGTGGTGTATGGTAGATGGAGAGGAGACGTGGTGTGGATAGATGTGTAAGGGAGAAGTGAAATAAAGAGATGGAGAGGAGAAGGTTTACGGTGTTGGAAGGGTCAATACAAGGGAAATAAATGAAGGATAACTGCCAAGAAATTTCAGTAAGTCAGAAGGCTGCAATAGTTGTTTATCTATGAAATATATTTCATACATGGTGGCTGCCAACTCGTTTTCAAGTATGGCCACTACTTTATATCCATGTAGGAGAAACCCCTACCGATGCGCTGAACGAGTGTGACTTTTTAGTGCAGCCAGCAACTTGAAAACTCTGGTACAAACACTACACTTGTGACAATTATTGACACATACTGCTGGGCCCATGGTACCATGTGATGACAAGTGCATATATATATCATCATCATCATCATCATTCATCATTCATCATTTCACTTTACGTCTGCTTTTTCCCTGCTTGCAAGGGTGGGACGGGAACTGATTCTGGCTTGATTTCTACAGCTGGATGCCCTTCCTAACACCAACCTCATTTACAGTGAGTGCTGGGTGCTTTTTTTGCCGTGGCACCTGCACGACTACTTTACAGTGGAATGATAGGGACCCCAGTCATCACCCGGTCTATATATATATATATATATATACACATATATATATGTATATACGTATATATGTATATATATATATGGAGGCACATGGCTTAGTGGTTAGAGCATTGGCCTTGCAATTCTCAGACCGGGTGATGTGTTGTTTCCTTGAGCAAGACACTTTATTTCACATTGCTCCAGTTTACTCAGCTGTAGAAATGAGATGATAGGGACTGGAGTCCCTATCATTCCACTGCAAAACTGGTCATGCAGGTGCCACGGCAAAAAAGGCACCCAGCACTCACTGTAAATGAGGTTGGTGTTAGGAAGGGCATCCAGCTGTAGAAATCAAGCCAGAATCACTTCCCGTCCCACCCTTGCAAGCAGGGAAAAGTGGACATAAAATGAAATGATGAATGATGATGATGATATATATATATATATATACATATACATGTAAGTATTCATATATATGTATATACGTATATATATATATGTACACAAATATACACACATATATAAATATAAATCACACTATGCTATATAACACAACACATTTCAGTATATGTCAATAAATTGCTAATGCATGTTACTACATGTAATTGATATAGAAAATGAACATCATAGAATGAGTAAAGAAGGAACTATATGTAACTACACTATTGTAAATTGAAATATGTATATATATATATACATATATGGCCTCAGCCGGATGGCTGAAACAGGTAAAAGAGTAAAAGAGTATACACACACACACATATATATAAATATACATATATATATATACACATATACACATATATATATACATGTATACACACACACACATATATATATGTATATATATATATACACACATATATATATACACACATATATATACATGTATATACACACATATATATATATATATATACAGATATACATACAAACATATATATATCATCATCATCGTTTAATGTCCATCTTCCATGCTAGCATGGGTTATATATATATAACATATATAATATATATATATAATATATATATATAATATATACATATATAATATATACACATATAATATATACATATATAATATATTATATATACATATATAATATATTATATATATATAACATATATATATATATATAACATATATAATATATATATATATAACATATATAATATATAATAATGAAATATTGTGTAATAATGAAATATTGTGTATATTTTATATATATATATATATATAATATATTATATAATATATAATATATATATATATAATTTATATAATATATACATATATAATATATATATATGTATAATATATACATATGTATAATATATATATATATATACATATATAATATATATATACATATATAATATATATATATATACATATATATATACATATATAATATATATACATATATATATACATATATACATATATATACATATATATATACATATATACATATATATACATATATATATACATATATATATATATAATATATATATATATATATAATATATATATATATATAATATATACATTCCCCCCCCCCCCTCCAAAAAAAAATCAATATAACAATCACTAGAGATTAGGCAAGAGTACATTATTGATTATTAGATAAAAAAAACAAAAACAACAACAACAACAAAAAAAAAACCCCTCCGTTCTTCTCACATGCTGATTGCATTTGTTCACATCTGACTAACTCTTACTTATAGCATCACTACATACTAGCGTTCTCCTTTCAAACAACACTTTTCTTATAGAACATAAATCTATAGAATAGACGCAATCAAGGCAAACATTGTATCCTTCTCTTCAGCTTCTAAAATGTTCACATAGTTTCGACACACTTTTGTTTTTTCTTTCACTTCCTACAATGCTACTGTGAATGCATATGGCTTAGTGGTTATGTTGTTTGACTTGCGATCGTAAGTTTGATTTTAATTCACGGTGTCATACTGTGTCAAACTGTGTCCTTGAGAGAGACACATTATTTCACCTTGCCGAGGTTGACTTTGCCTTTCATCCTTACGGGGTCGATAAAATAAAGTACCAGTAATGCACTGGGTAATTGCTGGCCTTGTGCCTAAAGTAGAAACAATTATTTCACCTTGCTTCAGTCTATTCCGCTGGCAAAAATTATTTGTAACTATCCCAGTAGAAAGAAGACGCAGTAGAGGAAGACCACGAAAAACATGGGCGGAGGTGGTGAGAGCAGACCTCAGATCGCTGAAGGTCACGGAGGAGATGACGAAGGACGTGACAAGTGGAGAGATATTCTGTGCTGAATAGGACCCATCCCACACTTTCAAGCAAAGAAAAAAAGAAAAGCAGACATAAATTGATGATAATGATGATGATGATGAAAATAGTCATTTCTGATTTAGACACAAGGCCAACCATTTTTTGGGGGGGAAGGGGAAAGTCAATTAAATCGACACCAGTGAGTTACTGGTACTTTATTTTATCAACCCCGTAAGGATGAAAGGCAAAGCTAATCCAGGTGGCATTTGAACTCAGAACGTAAAGGGCCATAGCTCCATGCTGCAAAGTATGGTGTCTGATGCTCTACCGATACTGCCAATCCACTGCCCTAACTATGATAAAATAATAAAATCAATCAACCAATCAATAGATAAATGAAGATCAGTGATCTTTAATTGATCTTTCAATTGAAGATCAATTAAAAGAATCATTATTTATTTGACTGATTCTTAATTAAGGTAGTTCTTTATTGTGATAAGCAGTGAAGAGAATGAGGTCAATAAGGAAGGTTTAAGGAAAGAAACTCAGACTAAGCATCATCATCATCATATATATGTACATAACTCACACTCTCATACATATATATGAACAATGGACACACACACACACACACATACATATATATACATATATATATATATAAATAATAGATACTCTTACACATACGCACATACATATATAATAGATACACTCACACATACATACATATATGAACAATAGACACACACACACATACATATATAATAATAGATACACTCTCACACACATACACATACATATATGAACAATAGACACATACACACATACATAGATACACTCTCACACACACACACATACATATATATGAACAATGGACACACACACACAAACATACACATACATATATATGAATAATAGATACACTCTCACACATACATATATAATAATAGATACACTCACACATACACATACATATATGAACAATAGACACACACATACATATATATGAACAATGGACACACACAGACTCACACATATGAACAATGGACACACACACACACACACATACATATATATGAACACAGACACACACACACATACATATACACATATATATGAACAATGGACACACTCACACACACACACACATACATATATATGTGCAATGGACCTCCGTACAATTTCCCTCTAACCAATTTCTCTCATAAAACTTGGGTTAACCCGAGCCTATGGCAAATGGCACTCGCCCAAGATGCCAAACAGTGGCATATAACTCTGGACTATATGATTATGAAGTTAACTCCTTAATCATTTGGTCATGTTGCATCTGTCATATGCAGTATACAGCCATCATCATCATCATCATCGTTTAATGTCCATCTTCCACGCTAGCATGGGTTTGACGGTTTTGTTCCATTCGATGTAGGAATGGTCAGGAGCGTCTCTGGCAGGTTTTTTTTTTTACAGCTGGTTGCCCTTCCTAAGACCAACCACATTTACAGTGTGGACTGGGAGCCTTTTCATCGTGTCTCCTACACGGCCACCTTACAGTATGGACTGGGAGCCTTTTTACCGTGTCTCCTACACAACCACCTTACAGTGTGGACTGGGAGCCTTTTCACCGTGTCTCCTACACAACCATCTTTCAGTGTGGACTGGGAGCCTTTTTACTATGTCTCCTACACAACCACCTTACAGTGTGGACTGGGAGCCTTTTCACTGTGTCTCCTACACAACCATCTTACAGTGTAGACTGGGAGCCTTTTTACTATGTCTCCTACACAGCCACCTTACAGTGTGGACTGGGAACCTTTTCACTGTGTCTCCTACACGGCCACATTACAGTGTGGACTGGGAGCCTTTTCACTGTCTCCTACACGACCACCTTACAGTGTGGACTGGGAGCCTTTTCACTGTGTCTCCTACACGACCACCTTACAGTGTGGACTGGGAGCCTTTTTACCATGTCTCCTACACAACCACCTTACAGTGTGGACTGGGAACCTTTTCACTGTGTCTCCTACACGACCACCTTACAGTGTGGACTGGGAGCCTTTTTACCATGTCTCCTACACAACCACCTTACAGTGTGGACTGGGAGCCTTTTCACTGTGTCTCCTACACGGCCACATTACAGTGTGGACTGGGAACCTTTTCACTGTGTCTCCTACACGACCACCTTACAGTGTGGACTGGGAGCCTTTTTACCATGTCTCCTACACAACCACCTTACAGTGTGGACTGGGAGCCTTTTCACTGTGTCTCCTACACGGCCACATTACAGTGTGGACTGGGAACCTTTTCACTGTGTCTCCTACACGGCCACCTTACAGTGTGGACTGGGAGCCTTTTTACCATGTCTCCTACACAACCACCTTACAGTGTGGACTGGGAGCCTTTTCACTGTGTCTCCTACACGGCCACATTACAGTGTGGACTGGAAGCCTTTTCACTGTGTCTCCTACACGGCCACCTTACAGTGTGGACTGGGAGCCTTTTCACTGTGTTTCCTACACGGCCACCTTACAGTGTGGACTGGAAGCCTTTTCACTGTGTCTCCTACACAACCACCTTACAGTGTGGACTGGAAGCCTTTTCACTGTGTCTCCTACACGGCCACATTACAGTGTGGACTGGGAACCTTTTCACTGTGTCTCCTACACGACCACCTTACAGTGTGGACTGGGAGCCTTTTTACCATGTCTCCTACACAACCACCTGACAGTGTGGACTGGGAACCTTTTCACTGTGTCTCCTACACAACCACCTTACAGTGTGGACTGGGAACCTTTTCACTGTGTCTCCTACACAGCCACCTTACAGTGTGGACTGGGAGCCTTTTTACCATGTCTCCTACACAACCACCTTACAGTGTGGACTGGGAACCTTTTCACCGTGTCTCCTACACGGCCACCTTACAGTGTGGACTGGGAACCTTTTCACTGTGTCTCCTACACAACCACCTTACAGTGTGGACTGGGAGCCTTTTTACCATGTCTCCTACACAACCACCTTACAGTGTGGACTGGGAGCCTTTTCACTGTGTCTCCTACACAGCCACCTTACAGTGTGGACTGGAGCCTTTTCACTGTGTTTCCTACATGGCCACCTTACAGTGTGGACTGGGAGCCTTTTCACTGTGTCTCCTACACGGCCACCTTACAGTGTGGACTGGGAGCCTTTTCATTGTGTTTCCTACATGACCCCTTTACAGTGTGGACTGGGAGCCTTTTCACTGTGTCTCCTACACGGCCACCTTACAGTGTGGACTGGGAGCCTTTTCATTGTGTTTCCTACACGGCCACCTTACAGTGTGGACTGGGAGCCTTTTCATTGTGTCTCCTACATGGCCACCTTACAGTGTGGACTGTTGTGTCATCGACACAGTGGACGGAATGGGAGAGGGAGGATGGGGTAGGATGGAAATCTGTGTAGTAAATATAGATTTTAAATTTCCGTATATGGCATCAGACTTCGATTGAAAGAGTCTTGGGAAAAAAATAAGCTCAAAATTTTGAAGTATTTTAACATGAAAGAAAGAGAGATCAAACAAAACAGCAGATGTAATATTGTGCTAGCGATAAAGGAACAAGTAAATGTTTTATATTTGATATTGTTATAATTGGAAAGCACAATATTACCCCACCCCTAAGGAATTTGAGAAAATTTGTAAGTATTCAGGTTTTAGATGTCTGAAATATGTGGAGAAATATGGTAACCAAGATAACTGTAACAGTCCTTACACATCACTCAACTTCCAGAACATTTTAATTCTACTTGGAAGAACTTTCAATAAATCTAACATCAATACTACTCCAAATCTAGTGTTGCTAGGGAATGATTATATTTGAAGGAGTGTTATATCTTTGGTCAGAAATCTTCAAATCAAAGAAGAGTATCTTCTGCCACAGTCTTGATATCGAAGGGGAGTCTTAATATTAAAGGAGAGTATCTTCTGTAAAAAGTTTTGATATCAAAGAAGAGTATCTTTTGCCAAAAGTCTTAATACTGAAGGAGAGTATCTTCTGCCAAAAGTCTTGATATTGAAGGAGAGTCTTGATATTGAAGGAGAGTCTTGATATCAAAAGAGAGTATCTTTTGCCAAAAGTCTTGATATGAAAAGAGAGTATCTTTTGCCAAAAGTCTTGATATCAAAAGAGAGTATCTTCTGCTAAAAGTCTTAATATTGAAGGAAAGTATCTTCTGCTAAAATCTTGATATTAAAGGAGAGTATCTTCTACCAAAAGTCTTAATACTGAAGGAGAGAATTTCCTGCCAAAAGTGTTGATATCAAAGGAAAGTACCTCAGACCAAAAGATAGTATCTTCTGACAGAAGTCTTCAGATCAAACGAAAGAGACATTATTTATATATTTTCAGCAGTCTACATCTATGCTGCTAATACAAATACGAATGAAAAATAATTGTTTTTACGTTAGGCACAAGGTCAGCAATTACCCAGTGCATTACTGGTACTTTATTTTATCGACCCCCGTAAGGATGAAAGGCAAAGTTAAATAATGGTTTCCAATTTTGGCTCAAGGCCAGCACTTTTGTGGGAGGTTTAACCCTTTAGCATTAACATTACTCTATATTTACAATTATATTTTCATGGGAAAGGTTTTACGTCATGTAATTATCTTACATGATATCACATCTATGAGATTTTGATATTATTTATTTTGAGAACAATACCATAACACCAATATGAGTAGCCAGTTATGGCCGGTTTGAACAGAAATAGGTTAGAGAATGCTGGCCGGATACAACCAGTTTAAATGCTAAAGGGTTAATTCAGTTGCCACCATGTCTTTTTATGTCATGTGTTCAAATCTTGCTAAAGTTAACTTTTTATTCTTCTGATGTCGAAGACTGATGAACAAAGACTGGGAGAGAGTAGATATAATGAAACATCCTCTAATATGGGAGAAGGTTTCTAAGATAAAAATATCTAGGTTAACCCCAAGGGGTGACAATTGAGCTTCAGAATTGTTAGAATAAGATTGATAAAATTTAGTACCAGTATAATAATTGTTTCCACTTTTGGCACAAGGCCAGCAATTACCCCAGTGTATTACTGGTGCTTTATTTTAATGACCCCCATAAGGTAAAGTTAACCTCGGCGGGATACCAGTCATGCACAGGGGCCCATTTAATAGACTTTCCCTTCCCCCAAAATTGCTGGCCTTGTGCCTATACTAGAAATCATTATTATTATTATCATTATTATTATTATTCTGAGGCTGATAAAATATGTACAATACCAGCATGAGTGTCGATTTAATCGACCCCTTTTATCTTCTCCAACGCCACCATTGTTGCCACCCCTACAACATGTGCAACTTCCAAAATCAATACAAATAGACAGACAAAGCATTGGTATTTCAATTTATTGATTTTGTACCATGTGACAACAATTGTTTCATGCTGTCAGCCTTGTGGCAAGATAACTATCTCAACATTTCACCTTCGAGTGGTTAGAAGCAGTTAACTTTCATACCTCAACTTTCAATACATCAGAAGCATTACAGATTAATTTTTTACTGTTTTTGTTAGGGGAAAAAATCTATGTGCTTCTTCCAAACCCTTCAACACTGGGGGGTGGGGGAGAAGAGACGCAAGGATAGTCAAACCAGAAATCTGACTTAACCCTTTAGCATTTACATTCTTCTCCATTTACTATTGTATTTTCATAGTAAAGACTTTATCTCACATAATGAATGGGCAAAGTAAGCATTAGAGATGAATTTTTTACTGTTTTTGTTAGGAAAAGAAGGGCAAAAATCTATGTGCCTCTTCCGAACCCTTAAACACTGGTGGGAGGAAGAAGGGAAGCAAGAGAGTCAAACCAGAAATTTGACTTAACCCTTTAGCATTTACATTCTTCTCCATTTACTATTGTATTTTCATAGTAAAGACTTTATCTCACATAATGAATGGGAAAAGTAAGCATTAGAGATGAATTTTTTACTGTTTTTGTTAGGAAAAGAAGGGCAAAAATCTATGTGCCTCTTCCAAACCCTTAAACACTGGTGGGAGGAAGAAGGGAAGCAAGGAGAGTCAAACCAGAAATCTGACTTAACCCTTTAGCATTTACATTCTTCTCCATTTACTATTGTATTTTCATAGTAAAGACTTTATCTCACATAATGAATGGGAAAAGTAAGCATTAGAGATGAATTTTTTACTGTTTTTGTTAGGAAAAGAAGGGCAAAAATCTATGTGCCTCTTCCGAACCCTTAAACACTGGTGGGAGGAAGAAGGGAAGCAAGGAGAGTCAAACCAGAAATCTGACTTAACCCTTTAGCATGTACATTCTTCTCCATTTACTATTGTATTTTCATAGTAAAGACTTTATCTCACATAATGAATTTTTTACTGTTTTTGTTAGGAAAAGAAGGGCAAAAAAATCTATGTACCTCTTCCGAACCCTTCAACACTGGTGGGAGTAAGAAGGGAAGCAAGGAGAGTCAAACCAGAAATCTGACTTAACCCTTTAGCATTTACATTCTTCTCCATTTACTATTGTATTTTCATAGTAAAGACTTTATCTCACATAATGAATGGGAAAAGTAAGCATTAGAGATGAATTTTTTACTGTTTTTGTTAGGAAAAGAAGGGCAAAAATCTATGTGCCTCTTCCGAACCCTTAAACACTGGTGGGAGGAAGAAGGGAAGCAAGAGAGTCAAACCAGAAATTTGACTTAACCCTTTAGCATTTACATTCTTCTCCATTTACTATTGTATTTTCATAGTAAAGACTTTATCTCACATAATGAATTGGCAAAGTAAGCATTTGAGATTAATTTTTTACTGTTTTTGTTAGGAAAAGAAGGGCAAAAATCTATGTGCCTCTTCCGAACCCTTAAACACTGGTGGGGGGAAGAAGGGAAGCAAGAGAGTCAAACCAGAAATTTGACTTAACCCTTTAGCATTTACATTCTTCTCCATTTACTATTGTATTTTCATAGTAAAGACTTTATCTCACATAATGAATTGGCAAAGTAAGCATTTGAAATGAATTTTTTACTGTTTTTGTTAGGAAAAGAAGGGCAAAAATCTATGTGCCTCTTCCGAACCCTTAAACACTGGTGGGAGGAAGAAGGGAAGCAAGGAGAGTCAAACCAGAAATCTGACTTAACATTAGTCTACATTTACTATTGTATTTTCATAGTAAAGGCTTTATCTCACGTAATGAATTGACTAAGTTGTTAGGGTACTGGATAATATTTTGTGATATATATTCCAGCTTTTCTGAACTCTGACTTCAAATCCTGCTGTGGTCAATTTTGCCTTTCACCTTTTCTCGGGTTGATAAAATAAAGTACTATTTCAGATTCAGTTGATTGATAAAATAAAGGTGGTTTGGGGAACTGTAGTGTTTAAGATGTTGATAAGATAAAAGTAATTTGGTGTATCTGTAGAGATAAAGATAAGATGTTGATAAAATACAGGTAAATTAGTGGAACTGTACTGCTTAACCCTTTAGCATTTAAACTTGCAGAATTCTCTCACCTCTTTCTGTTCAAACTGGCTGTAATGGTCACTCATACTGATGTTAAGGTATTGTTCTCAAAATAAATAATATCAAAATCTCATAGTTTCGATATAATGTGAGATAATTATGTGAGGTAAAGCCTTTACCGGGAAAATATAATAGTAAATATAAAGTAGATAATATCAAAATCTCATAGTTTCGATATAATGTGAGATAATTATGTGAGGTAAAGCCTTTACCGGGAAAATATAATAGTATATATAAAGTAGATAATATCAAAATCTCATAGATTCGATATTATGTGAGATAATTATGTGAGGTGAAGCCTTTACCAGGAAAATATAATATTATATATAAAGTAGATAATATCAAAATCTCATAGATTCGATATTATGTGAGATAATTATGTGAGGTGAAGCCTTTACCAGGAAAATATAATATTATATAGAGTAATGTAAATACAAAAAAAGTTAAGGTAGGATGTTGATAAAATAGAGGTGATTTGGTAGATTTATTAGTGTCAGATGAGATGAGATGCCATGTAGTATCTACTTCTGTACAAGTTCAAATTTCACTAAATTGATTCAAATCCTAAAAATGTTGAGGGTTAGCCCTTTAGCATTTAAACTGGCTGTATCCAACCAGGATTTTCTTACCTCTTTCTGTTCAAATTGGTTGTAACTGGCCACTCATACTGATGTTAAGGTATTGTTCTCAAAATAAATAATATCTAAATCTCATATATCCAATTTTATGTGAGATAATTATGTGATATAATCATGGGAAGTAAAGCCTTTACCATGAAAATACAATAGTATATATAGAGTAATGTAAATGGTGAAGAGTTAATCACCCAACTATGGTGACAGCAACTGATTATGAAAGCTGGGATGAGTGGAAGAAGATTGTGGCTATTTGTTACTGTTGGATCTATGATAGACTGATATATACCAAGTAATACTCAGAGTGGGATTTACGTATAAGCTAAACAAACTATAGCTTAGGGCCCCCACTTCCTTGAGGCCCCGAAAAAAATTGAAAAAAACCGTGTGTACATTTTCAAAATATAAGATAAAAAAGAACTAAAATAATGCAATAGTTTTAAACAGTTTTCTGCTTTAATATTGAACGTGGACGTAAAAATGAAATGAAATGAAAAATGAAAATGATACACATATATATACATATATATATACATATATATATACATATATATATATATACATATATATATACATATATATAACTTTTTTTTCTACATTCTGTTGAAAAAGAAAGCAGTCTCTTCAAAAACAACAAAATATTTTGTGGTGAAGTTAAAAGCAGGAAAAAATTTAATTTTATAAACATCAATTGAGGGAAAAATCTAGAAATGTGAACGGACACTAGAATGTTCCTCATCAGGTTTAAATGATTTGATTGTGTCATGAAGAAGCTTTGGCATTTTTAGATTTGATTGGATCGTGTGTAATTTGTTCATATTTTTATTTACTTCTTTCTATGACTGGTTTGACATTCAAAAAGTTAGAGAGAGAGAGTACTCTGGTCGAATGAATAGCGAGGAAGGAGATTGTGACTGAGTTTTTATGTTGCTTCTGACTTGATGGAGCTAAAAGAATGTAGTGACATATATGAAGATAAATAAAACAAACAACAAAATATATAATAATGAAGAAGATTTGAAATGTCAATAAAATAGTTCAACATTTTGGAGAACAGTTTTGATTGATACATTGATGATTCAATAAGGAATATTTGGGTAGCTGATGGAGAGAACTGGCTTCGCAGTATTAAGAATGAAAAACTGTTGGTTAAACCTCTAGCATTTACATTACTCTATATAAACTATTGTATTTTTGCAGTAAAGGCTTTATCTCACATAATTATCTCATAATATTAAATCTACGAGATTTTTATATTATTTATTTTATGAGTGGCCAGTTACGGCCGGTTTGAACAGAAAGTGGTGAGAGAATTCTGGCTGGATATGGCCGGTTTAAATGCTAAAGGGTCAATGATAATTTCACTAGCAATGCAAATCTCTCTCTTCAAAGCCTCTCCTATGACACACTACTTGCTCTCCCACTGTGCTAGTGCCACAACAAAAACCACCCACTCCACCCTGTACAATGGTAGTGCTTGTGCTATGACTAAAGCAACCAGTCTACTCTGTAAGGGGTCATACTCCAGCCATAATAACATTTACTCTGTTCAACCTGTAAGGTGGTAGTGATGGTGCCATGAAAAAGCCTCCCAGTACATGCTCCAAAGCAACCAGTCCACTCTGTAAGGAGAAAATTGTAATGAAATATTCACTGACAAAAAATAACTTTAAACCGGCCATAACCAGCCAGAATTCTTTCATCTCATACTGATGTTAAGGTATTGTTCTCAAAATAAATAATATCAAAATCTCATAGACTCAATATTATGTAAAATAATTATGTGAGGTAAAGCCTTTACTGTGAAAATATAATAGTAAATATAATAGTATATATAGAATATTGGCGGGTGGCTGAGTGGTTAGAGAATTGGATTTGCAATCATGAGGCTGTGAGTTCCATTCCCAAACCGGGCAATGCGTTATGTCCTTGGGCAAGACACTTTATTTCACATTGCTCCTTCTACCTGGAGTTGCAACCGATAGATAGTATTAGCAATTGGAAAGACCAATGGAAACATTGTTTCCACGGTCCGATTTGACGAAAGTCGATCGATTGTCAATATATAGAATAATGTAAATGCTAAAGGGTTAACTACTCATTCCCATATATTTCATTGAATTACATGAGATTAGTGTATTTATAGTTCTACTGATCCTATAGAGATAAACTGTTGCTATCTTAGTTTTAGATTTAGTTTGTGTTCTGAGATGAGATTAAAACCCATTACTGTGTCATTGTGACTGGACAATAAACTCAGTTGACATAAAATACACATACAATATAACAGGTCAACTGATAGGACAACATGATAGCTTTTAATCTGATTAAATATCTTAGGAACAATTAAAGGGTTTGAGTAGTATAGCTCAGTGATTAGAGTGTTAGGCTTATAGTTGTAAATTTGTGGTGTTCAATTCCTTGAATGGTGTGGTGTGTTCTTAACCCCTTAGCATTTAAACCAGCTGTATCCGGCCAGAATTCTCTCACCTATTTCTGTTCAAACCGGTTGTAACTGGTCACTCATACTTATGTTAAGGTATTGTTCTCAAAATAAATAATATCAAAATCTCATAGTTTGATATTATATGAGATATTATGTAAGATAAAACTTTTGCTGTGAAAATATAATATTCTATATAGAGTAATGTAAATGCTCAAAGGTTAAGCAAAACATTTCATTTCACATTGCTCCAGTCCACTCAACTGAAAATGAGACACAGCAGCAGCAGCAGCAGCAACATCTAGGAATTAAACAGCAGTAGTAGGAGCAGCAATAGCAGCAGCACCAACATTAGTAGTAGTAGCAGAAGCAACATTAGTAGTAGTTGTAGTAGTAGTAATAGTAGCAGCAGCAACAGTACTAGCAGCAGCAGCAGCAACAGCAGCAGTAGTAGCAACAGTAGTAGTAGTAGCAGTAGTAGTAATCAACTATACCACTATTATCTAATGTGGTGATCAAAAATAAATACCTCGGGTTTTGTTCGTCAAAAGAATTCTATCAACGACTATTAGATTTTTATAATCTAATCATACTACCATGGTCTTTCTGTTGGAAACAGATAAATAGTTTTTTTCTTCATTAGAAGTAAGATTTAACCAATTTATATTTCTACTTAGTAACAAATGGCAAAATGTTTTCCAATACCTAGAAATAATTGACCTCACAATGGTTTTCGTTGTTGAATAAAAATGGTAACAACAAAAAAAAAACAAAAACAAAACAACAACAACAACAACACTATTCAAACAAAAGACAATTTTGCTTTCTTTGGCATGTTTCAAAGATGGAAGATGGCTTGAGGTGTCTTTAGGTTGAAATAAGCATGTAATTCCTGCTGTGTGATCACGTGAGCGTTTAAAATGAGGCTCGTTTAAAACGTGGCTTGTTTGCTGTTTCTTTTGTTTTTATTACTCGCATGTGCGCTATAGTCAGTTAGAAAATAGTAACCTGAGTAAACATGAAAGAACAGCCGAACTCCCACTGTCATCGCCTCCATCTCTCTCGCCCTCCCCATCTTTCCGTATGGTGAGCAAATGGGGTCCCACGTGAATACAGTAATATGGATCACAGAACAAAATTGTTTTTAAGAATAGTCTCAACTAAATTGAATTAGTCAGTATGGTTGAATGTATGGGTACGTTGACTCTAGATAATGAACACAACCACAAGGATATGGTCTGAACATGGAAAGATCGAACTCCCACTGTCATCGCCTCCATCTCTCTCGCCCTCCCCATCTCTCTGTATGGTGAACAAATGGGGTCCCATGTGCTGGCCTCCCCACAGCCCCTACGGACAGAATGGAGAAGGCATTTCTCCGGAGGACGGTAAGGGAGATGCGCTGGAAGAGCCATTCCAGGTTGCGAGGCTCACACCTGCGGCTGGCCAGCTCAGCACCTATGGTGGTGAGGGGTGAGTAGTGAGGTAGCCCTAGGGCCAAGGATACCAGAAGTCGCCACTGCTATGGGTAGCCAGCTCAGCACCTATGGTGGTGAATAGTGAGGTAGCCTTAGGGCCAAGGACACCAGGAGTCTCCACTGCCAAGGGCACGACTGCGAACCTGTCGGAGAGCAACCGGTTTTTTCTGGTCGATTGTTACATGTGTGTGAAATGGAGGGCACAACATGTTTAGTTTATAACTTTTGTTCTAACTTTTACATTTTGAGTTTTACAGTAAGTCTTTAGTAAAAAGTTTGTGGTTTTGAGCTTAGGATGTTTAATTTGTGATTGTAAGGTTGTGAGTTTCATCCCCAAACCATCATCATCATCATCATCATCATCGTTTAACGTCTATCTTCCACGCTAGCATGATGTTTTATGTTCTTGAGCAATGCACTTCATTTCACATTGCTCCAGTTCTCTCACCTGAACATGAGTACCAGTGGCAGTTAGGGGTGACCACTGTGAAGAACTGGTATCTTATCCAGGGGGAAATCTTCTACACTTAATCCCATAATACCCAGGAAACTGTGATAAGCTCTAGGTAGCAACTTAGCTTCAGTTCCTATTATAATCAATTCATTTACCTTATACACCTAATGGCTTTCACTAAATAAATATATTCTTTTATTTAATAAGATATTATAGTTTGCTTGAAGCATTGTATATGATATATAGCTTTGGAAAAGATAGAAGGCTGAACAATGCAAAATAGTCCATTTTGTAAGATGAGGTAACGAAAGGTAAAAGTAAGTTACCTGGTAATCTTTGTTTATTTGTTGTTGTTGTTTTATCTGACCAATATTTAAAATATCAATTTGAAAGATATATCATTAGACTGGTGCATTACCTTAAAGTGATTTACTCTGTCATATCACCATTAGCACTTATTCTTTAAGCCTGATACTTATTTTATCGATCTCTTTTGTGTCAAACTGCTATGTTTACAGGACATCATACATGCATGTACACACACACACACACACACAAACGTAAATACTGAGATTCTACAGTTTCTGTCTACCGAATTCCATTCACAAGGCATTGTTCAATCTGAGTGTATAGTAGAAGAGACTTATCTAAAAAACTGAACCCAGAATCATGTGGTTGAGAAGCCAACTCCTTAACCATACCACCGTCCTCACACTCATGACACTGACAAATAAATAAATAAATAAATAAATAAATAAACAAACAAATAAATAAATATATAAATACATATATACAGTCTTATTTGCTATATTTACTTTCCTCCATAAATTTGTACCATTGTCTAAGGAAGAAGAAGAAGGCAGCTGAAGAATTTTGTGTCATTGAATTAGTGTAGTTAAAATCTGACCCCTTAAATTTTGAACTGAAACCCTGCTAGCAGTTATATATCAATTTAAAAGATATATCAATTTAAAACAGATATCAGTTGAAAACTTATATCAATTTAAAATATATCAATTTAAAATATATCAATTTAAAACATATCAATTTAAAACATATCAATTCAAAACATATATCAGTCGAAAACATATATCAGTTTAAAATATATCGATTTCAAACATATCAATTTAAAATATGTTTTAAAGTGATATATGTTTTAAATTGATATATATTTTAAATTGATATATGTTTAAGCCACTGGGATGACGCTAGCATGTTGTTAGTAGTTTTAGAATTGCAACACGTGCGATGGGTCACTCGCAGATTTGCATTTGATGTGTAAACACAGATAGTTAAATCTTCTCCCTTGCAGAAGATCTGGGATTTGACTACTGTGACTTTATGGATTAATGGTGAAATATATTTCTTTAATGAAATATATACAAGGAAGATTAATAATTTTTTAAAATGTAATATTTGAAGCTCTAGTTAAACTTTAATTAGTTACCTACCTAGCTATGTGTGATTACACACTTTACAAATTATACCATGTGATTGTTTCATGTGTTTATTTTAAATATATATATATATGTCAATCAATTTCTAGTTGATATGTTTAAATTAATATATTTTAAATTGATATATGTTTTGAACTGATATATGCTTTAAATTGACATGTTTTAAATTGATATATGTTTTAAATTGGTACATTTTAGATAACATTTAATCCTATCCATCTTGAATATTGGAAAATATCAGCTTATCAAAACTAAATTTTGTCTGTGGGAGCTATTTCCTTTGCTATTTTGTCAGAGAACTAAATGACACTATATAAGAGCAGCTTCCTAAATTGGTTTTGGTGTTATACAGCACAAGAGGTATTTATCTAATTAGCTACTGACATTAGATACACAATATTACATGCTACAGCTACATTATTATAATAGGATTGGAAGCTGGTGGCTTTGTTGGAGTTATATAGGTTTCACTCTTTGTTGGTGTATGTTTTTAATAATTTGGATATCAACGTGGCAAAGGAATCAATAAATGTGTCAAGCATATCAGAAATATAGTACATCCACAGAGGTCTCGATAATAAGGCGTTAAATGAGAAATGCTGTAATAATTTGGTATTAAGTTCTTCAGCCACACAACAGCTGCGCACCAGAGGCAGGCAACAATGCACTATTGTTAATTAGAATTGATAATATAATAAACTAGTGCATAATTGGTACGAGTTTTGTGCAACACCTGCTCACCTTTCACAGTCAAATACTTGCTTTGACATGGAAACAGTTGCACAAGTTTATACACATTATTCATATTATTATTATCATTATTATTATCCAATTTACGGTGGATTGGCAGTATCGGTAGAACGTCGGATGCCATGCTTTGCAGCATAGAGTTATGGCCCTTTATGATCAGAGTTCAAATCCCGCCGAGGTTAACTTTGTCTTTCATCCTTACGGAGTCGATAAAATAAAGTACCAGCCATGCACTGGGGCCCATTTTAATCGACTTTCCCCTCCCCCAAAATTGCTGGCCTTGTGCCTATATACGAAACCATTGGCAGTATCGGTAGAGGGTCGGACGTCATGCTTTCCAGCATAGTTACGTCCCTTTACGATCTGAATTCAAATCCCGCCGAGGTTGACTTTGCCTTTCATCCTTACGGGGGTCGATAAAATAAAGTACCAGTAATGCACTGGGTGATTGCTGGCCTTGTGTCTAAAGTAGAAACAATTATTATTATTATCCAATTATATGCCAATAAGGGCGGTGGATTGGCAGTATAGGTAGAGGGTCTGACGCCATGCTTCAAAGCATAGAGTTACCTCCCTTTATGATCTGAGTTCAAATCCCGCCGAGGTTAACTTTGCCTTTCATCTTTACGGGGTCGATAAAATAAAGTACCAGTAATACACTGGGATAATTGCTGGCCTTGTACCAAAAGTAGAAACAATTATTATTATCCAATTTGCAGCTTTGCAGTGTTTAAGCAGGCAGATCAAATACATATGTAGAAATAAATACAATCATTTCAGATAATCATTGTTGCTAGATTAAATTCTCCCAAGATTTTCCACCCAAACTTGTCTTTGATATTCTGTAAAAAGTTGAAGCTTCTCTCAAGTTTAGAAGCTAATCAACCTGAAGCCTATCCTGCTTTCAGTTGTGTTAAGTGATTGATATTACAAGTCTGTCGTGAGTATTGCTATAGGTACCTAGCTTAGTATATGTATATATATAAACACACACACACACACACACACACACACATATATATAAAAATAAAAGGTAGAGTTAATAATTCATATTGATACCCTGTAATTAACAAGCTCACACATATAAATACATATATATGCTCGAATATATATGTGTATTTTCATATATATACTCTAATATATATACACACACATATATATATATATATATACTCTAATATATATTTATACATATATATACTCTAATATATATATATATACTCATATATATATATATATATATATATATATATATACTCATATATATATATATATACTCATATATATATATACTCATATATATATATATACTCATATATATATATATATATAAACTCTAATATATATATACTCATATATATATACTCTAATATATATACATATATATATTCATATATACACTCATATATATACTCTAATATATATACTTATTCATATATATATATATACATTTATATATTCATATATATATATATATCATCATCATCATCATACGTCCATCTGCCATGCTTTTCCCCACTTATGAATATATATATATATATATATATACATATACATATATATATATATATACATATATATATATACATATATATATATATATACATATATATATACACATATATATATTCATAAGTAGGGAAAAGCAAGCAAGATAAAATATTAATGTACTTACTTGAGATGTCCCAACTGACTGCGGTTTCACCAGATGAGATCGACATTAGATATTCTAATAAGTTGGGATATTGGATATCAGGAGAACGACAGCTCCTCGGGGGACTTGCTCACATCAAGAGGAATCTTTACATGACCGCTACATAGGATTTTTTTAAATGGGAAAAATGTCACATATCGACACACACACACACACAAACACACATACACACACATTAACAGAAAGCGATCAGTAGTTTCATGATAGAGTTTTAAAAAATAACCCAAAGATCATTGGACCATGTAAGACTGTCAATCTTCAATGAAGGTTCCATAATTCATGTATATTTACGGGATACCAATTTATCTACAGTATATAGGCGGCGAATTGGAAGCCATTAGAGTGTCAGAATGCTTTATAGTATTCGTTCAAACTCTGTACTCTCTGAGTTCAAATCCTGCTGAGGTCAACTTTGCTTTTCATCCTTTCGGTGTCGATAAAAATAAATACCAGTCTAGTACTGGGGTTGATTCTTCCTCTCTCTGGAAGAAATCTGCTGTACTGAGGCCTGGAGAGGGATGGGCTCTGCCAGGCTTATTTCCCAAGAACCACCATATGTCAATTCAGCTCCCCTACGACTATCAGGAGTTACAGGACCATACATACATATTTGCAGGGCACTTTTAACAAACTACCCTATCTTGTGTGTTTACAGGACACTTACAATAGCAACCTATCTCATGTCTTTTTACAGGACACCTCCAACAAAAGTACTCTGTATATTTACAGCACAATTTCAATGAAAATACCCTGACTCATGTCTTTTTACAAGACATTCAACGAATGTACCCTATCTCATGTATATTTACAAGACACTTAAAACATAGCTATACTGTCTCATGTCTGTTTACAGGACATGTTTTCTTTTTAATGTTTTGCTGCTCTGCTCAGGTGTTACAAAGAGAACAAATCTATTAAACTCTATAGTTGTGTAGGCGCCACGGTAAAAAAGCACCCAGTACTCACTGTAAAGTGGTCATGTAGGCGCCATGGTAAAAAAAGCACCCAGTACTCACGTAGGTGCCATGGTAAAAAAGCACCCAGGACTCACTGTAAAGTGGTCATGTAGGCGGCATGGTAAAAAAGCACCCAGTACTCACTGCAAAGTAGTCATCTAGGCGCCACGGTAAAAAAAGCACCCAGAACTCACTGTAAAGTAGTCATGTAGGTGCCATGGTAAAAATGCACCCAGGACTCACTGTAAAGTGGTCATGTAGGTGCCACGGTAAAAAAGCACCCAGTACTCACTGTAAAGTAGTCATCTAGGCGCCACGGTAAAAAAGCACCCAGGACTCACTGTAAAGTGGTCATGTAGGTGCCACGGTAAAAAAGCACCCAGTACTCACTGTAAAGTAGTCATCTAGGCGCCACGGTAAAAAAGCACCCAGGACTCACTGTAAAGTGGTCATGTAGGTGCCACGGTAAAAAAGCACCCAGTACTCACTGTAAAGTCGTCGTGTAGGCACCATGGTATAAAAGCACCCAGTACTCACTGTAAATGAAGTTGGTATGAGGAAGGGCATCCAGCTGTAGAAACCAAACCAAAATCAGTTCCCGAATGAGCAAGACATGGTCACCCAACCTGGCATTGCCCACAACAGGACAACCCATCTAACCCATGCTAGCATGGAAGAATGGATGTAAAATGGTGATGATGATGATGTCTAAGTTGGGGTGGTCACTTTCAAATCGATAAATTATAGAAGATTATTAGATAATAGTGTGGCTCTAATGTAAGATAGTGGGCCTTGACTATCTCAGTCCTTACCATCTACCCATACTGCACCAGAAACACGAGAACCAGCCAAAGATCAAACTCATAATATTCTATACTACTCCAAGTATTGGTTATAGTTGCTAATGTTGTTAATACAGTTAATCTTGTTGAAATTTTTCAAAATAGTCTCGTTTTCTCTCAGAAAATTGACATGTCTTCTTGTGAATTATGTATATTCTTCTAAGAAATTGCATTTATTGTTGTTCTGTTTCTCATTTAGTCTTCATAGAAGTGTCTTTGAGTTCATTTAAGTTTTCTTCGATGTCTCAGCATGGAGTAAGTAGCCATGTTGTTAATTTACAAGTGGAAGAACATTTTTTTTTTTTTCACAAACAGCCATTTATTTCAATAACAGGGTAAGAGAAGAGAATTCTAAATTCTAAATATTCTTCTTGCAAAGTATCTACATAAATTCATACTTTATAAATTCATTTGATATGCTCCAAACCCATGCTAGCGTGGAAGATGGACGTTAAACGATGATGATGATGATGTAGAGCGTTCACATAAAAGGTATAATTTTCCAAGTGATTGTGTCAAGTCTAAAGTGCTAAGAGTTGAGTGAGTACATATCTGATAACAGAAAAAACAAAGATATCATTGTAATAATGGTGATGATGGTGATGATGATGGTGATGGTGATGATGGTGATGATAAGGATTGTTTCTACCTTTGGCACAAGGCCAGCAATTATCCCACTGCATTACTGTACTTTATTATATCAACCCATACGTACATATGTATATGTATATAGGTGTGTGTATATATATATGTGTATATGTATGCATACTTATATATATATATATATATATATATATATATATATATGTGTGTGTGTGTGTGTGTATATAAATATGTGTATATATATATATGTGTGTGTGTGTATATAAATATGTATATATATATATATATATATGTGTGTGTGTGTATATATATATAAATATGTGTATATATATATACATGTGTGTGTATATATATATGTGTGTATATATATATAAACATATGTATGTATACATATATAAATATGTGTATGATGATGATGATGATGATATAAATAAATGTGTGTATATATGTATACATATATATACACACACATACACATATATATATATGTATATAAATATGTGTATGTATATATATATATGTGTACATATATATATATGTATATATATACCCACACATATACACACACACATATATATATATATATACATACACACATATACACACATATATATATATATATAATTATATAATATATATGAGTGTGTGTGTGTGCGTGAGAGAGTATTGGTAATCAATTAACAACTATTTGTAAGCAAATAGAGAGCAGGAAATACTTCTCCTATTTGTTGGTGCTGCCATCTGTTAGGCTTATTTTTCATGAAATTTTTTTCCTTAGTTAGAAATAATTGATGCATCATGTTTCAACTGTTACTCACAAATAAGGAACTGAATAATAAATAATTGACATAAAGGCATGTAACTATGTCCCCCTTACCCACCTTATATATATAATATATATATATATATATATATATAATATATATATATATATAAAATAAAGTTAAATAAAAAGTCAAATGATTAAAATTTAGCTTCGTTTATTACTGCTATATATATTTCAGTGACAGCCATCTTTGGCTGTGACCTCTTCAGGCAGTTTGAATTAGTATGGTATAGACAAGTACATATGTTGTTGAGGTGTATAATATTGTCAATACTCTGATATGCCCAGTTCCTGGTTGTGTTGTTATTTCACTGAGGAATTCAAACTGCCTGAAGAGGTCACAGCCAAAGATGGCTGCCACTGAAATATATATAGCAGTAATAACATTTACACTACTCTGGAGTATATATAGCAGTAATAACAATTACACTACTCTGGAGTAACCAAACCAACCTGCGCACTTCGTCGAGTGCTCCAGCCTGCATACTGAGGTGTTGGTATACAACCAACATAAACTCAAAATCTATACCTATGGTAAGGTTTTGCGTATTCTTGTGTATGTACGTATCTGTTTGCGTGTATGTATTTATTTGCTTCTATTACTTCTGTATTGTATTTATTTACTTTGTTCTTAACTCTGTAGCGGAGATTCATTTGGTCTCCTAGTTAGAATTTTAGTCTACGAATTCTGCTATACCATTTACATGGTTTTGTCTTTGCGTGCTTTGTTCTTCACGCTCCACATATGACTTATTATCTTCGTTTTTTCGTTCATTGCCAGAGAACGTCTCTATACACCACCTAAGAGAACATTAATCTACGACCTCTATTAAACCATAAACGTGGTTCTGTCTTTGCGCGTAATTGTTTTTCACCGCTCCTATTAATGACGTATTATTCGTTTTTTCCCGTTCTTTGCCAGCGAACGTTTCCACGAACCAAAGTATCGTCTTCCTGTCTTCCTCCGGTGGCAACGTTTTTTGAAATATCCAGTTCTGCGTTTACAGATTGACTTTGTTAGTTTCAGAAGATCCCGTTAAGGGTGAAAGCAGCGATTCTTTGCTTAAACTTTAATCTGTTATTTTAATAAATATATATATATATATATATATATATATATCATCATCATCATCATCACCGTTTTACGTCCGTTCTTCCACGCTAGCATGGGTTAGACGGGTTGTCCTGTTGTGGGCAGTGTCTGGTCGGCTGACCATGCCTTGCTCATACAGGAACTGATTTGGCTTGATTTCTACAGCTGGATGCCCTTCCTAACACCAACCTCATTTACAGTGAGTGCTGGGTGCTTTTTTCCGTGGTGCCTACACGTCCACTTTACAGTGTGGGCTGGGTGCTTTTTTGCCGTGGCACCTCCACGACCACCTTGCGGTAGGGGGTGTGGGGGCATATTGTCCATATGCTTCAGCTTGTACCCACGGGAGGTCGGGTACTCTGTATTACTGCGTGACACCAGAGGTCACGGTCGTGTGTATATATATATATGTGAAGGTGTTAGGAAGGGAATCCAGCTGTAGAAAACCCGCC
>OZ024754.1:37351523-37359023 GCA_964016885.1 Eledone cirrhosa
CTGGCAAGGCGGGTCTTCTCTATTACTGAGTACCGCCAAAGGTCTCGGTCCAGTGACATTGTCTTGGAGAGGTGTAAGTGTGTGAGGTCGGAGTTTATCAGCTCATCCCATGTTTTTCTAGGTCTGCCTATTCCGTGGCTACCGTCTATCTTTATTGCCCTGCACTTTGTAATACAGCTATCGACTTTCATGTGCATCACGTGTCCATACCAACGCAGCCTTCTATGTATGTACATATGTATGTACATATGTATGTACGTATGTATGTACATATGTATGTACGTATGTATGTACGTATGTATGTACGTATGTATGTATAGATCATTGGCCGTTTCGATAGGTAGACAGGTCTAGCTGTCGAAATGGCCAGAGCTCAGCCGGCGGGGTCCTGACTGTTTTCTTGTAACCCACTCTACTACCCTAAGTATTGAGTACTCTGGTGCGTTATGGTCCACCTAGCTCCTTACCACACTTCCTTTGTTATATGTGTGTGTGTGTGTGTGTGTGTGTGTGTGTGTGTGTGTGTGTGTGTGTGTGTGAAGGCGTGTGGCTGATTGGTTAGAGAACTGGATTTGCAATCATGAGGTTGTCAGTTCGATTCCCAGACCGGGTGATGTGTTATGTCCTTGAGCAAGACTCCTTATTCCCCGTTGCTCCTTCTACCTGGAGTTGCGGCCGATAGATAGTATTAGCAATTGGAAAGACCAACGGAAACATTGTTTCCTCGGTCCGATTTGATGAAAATTGATCAACAACTTTTTATATATATATATATATATATGTATATATATATATATCTATATATATATATCTATATATCTATCTATATCTATATATCTATATCTATCTATTAAAACCTACTCCAGCCAGTAGGCATCTCTAACAAAATACACCCCGTCCCACCACCCCCCACCCCATCCACACCACCCCGTTCTATGTAAAGTTATGTTGGTGCCGCGCCATCCAGGCCGAAACAAATGAGATCGTGTAGGTGTCACGACAAAAAAACACACAGTCCACGCTGTAATGTGGCCGTGTAGGCAACACGGTAAAAACCTCCCAGACCCACACTGTAAATGTGGTTGGTGTTAGGAAGGGCATCCAGCTGTAGAAAACCTGCCAGACAGTCCTATGCGAGCAAGACAATCACTCTTGCCTCAAGTGGGACTACCCCCGTCCAAACCCATGCAAGCGTGGAACACGGACGTTAAACGTTGATGATGATGATGATGATGATATATATAATATATATATAGATATATACACACACATATATATGTATATATAATAGCAACAAGTCTCTTGTTTATTTTCTCCTACTCCTTTAAGTTCTCTCCTCAAGATAGCTAATGATTTTTAAAGTGAGTTTCATAAAACCCACTTAGTCAGACATCCGGATTTCAAGGCAGAACTTGTATAGTTGTTCATGTTCATTATTAACCAGCTTGTGTTGTTAGTACAGTAGTAATAACAAACTAACAAATACTAACAAAACATTGAAATAAAAAAATACAAAAAAAAAAAAAAAAAAAATCAAAACCCACCCAAAATAAAACCAAACTATAACAACAAAAATAATGATGGTGATGATTGATAAATGGAAACAAAACTGAAGGAAGAGGAAAATCACTAACAATAATAATGATAATAACACTACTACTACTATTATTGCTACTACTACTACTACTATTATTATTGCTACTACTACTACTACTATTGCTACTACTACTACTGCTACTACTGCTACTACTACTACGGATACTACTACTACCACCACCACTACTACTACTACTATTACTACTACCAATACCACTACTACCACCACCACTACTACTAATAATGATGATGGTGATGGTGGTGATGATGATAATAATGTTTTAAAAAACAAGGGAAACTGAAGCTGGTTTCCAGTTAGGAAAGTAATTGCCGCGGCTGCCGTAGAATATGCTGAATATTAGATCTATAGTAATCAAATGAAGGGTGTTAATACACAAATCAATAATACATTAACATCCTAAAAGCATTCTAGCATTGTAAAGTGCTTTCGACACTTCCCTCTTATTTCAAATAACACAGTTATATAGGGTTTCTCTCTAGAACTAGAATCTTCAATCCCTCAGGCTATTTTTCGCATTTAGCTTTTCTATGTGTTGTTTTGGTTTTCTGTTTGTGCTTTTGTTTTGTTTTTGTCCCCTTCTTATTCCTTATTTGTTTGGCTTCATCTTCTTTTCCTTCTAGAGGACATTTGACCCTAAACTTCAAACTGTTTTGTTGTTCAAGAGATGTCTTGTTAAACTTTATAGACTTTGAAGAGAACATGGCGAAATATATTATTAGCCACCTTATATCTCTCTAACTTTCTATTTTTCCGCCTGCCGAGGTGTCTATCTGTCTACCTGTATCTATCTATCTATCCATCTACCTGTCTATCTATTTACCTACTTATCTATCTATCAGGATGGAGAGAGAGGTGCTGTACCCCAGCAAGTTTTATGAAAGGTGGGTGAAAGTGGCGAGAATGGCCCGAGTGAATGGGCCTTCTCTCTATATCAGCCTGTAGGTTGAGGAAAAAGAGGAAGAGTGGAAAGGGGTACAAACTCTTCGTACTCCTGGAGATGAGGGTTGCACATTTTTTCGGGGGTATGTGTTACCCATATGTAATGTCTCCCCCTATTGGGTAAAATCGATTGGTTTTTTAAATTGCATTTGTGATAGTATTTTACACGTTTTTATTGTATGTAAACTTCCCCTTTGTATTTGTCCCCTTCTTTTGTGCCCCTGTGGCTAATAAAGAAACATATCTATCTATCTACCTCTCTATCTATTTACCTACCTATCTACCTACCTATCTACCAATTTAGCTACTTACCTTTCTATCTATTTATCTACCTATCTACCTACATATCTACCAATTTAGCTACTTACCTTTCTATCTATTTACCTACCTATCTATTTACCTTTCTACCAGTTTAGCTACTTACCTTTCTATCTATTTACCTACCTATCTATCTACCTATCTACCAATTTAGCTACTTACCTTTCTATCTATTTATCTACCTATCTATCTACCTATCTATTTATGTATACCACTTTTTCCAGCTACCAAATAAAGTACACCATACTTTCCATCTACCAAATTAGGTACAATTTACTTTCTATCTACCAAATTTCAGTCACAAGTCTATGATTCACCTGGGGCTTACTATATAATTTACAAATCAGAATGGAGTGCAGTGGGATTAGATCTAAAGCCACATGGTGTTAAGGCCAACTTTATATGGTACCTAAACATCTTCAATGCTGCAAATTATTTCTCTTTCATGAATAATTGTTTGATAAGTTTAATTTCTAGAATCGTTAGAATGTGGGATAGAATGGTTTGTGGTATTTGTTCTGGCTTTCTGCTATCTCAGTTCAATCTTGCTAAACTTTGATTTTCATCCTTTTGAGATCGATTAAAAAAAGTACCAGTCAAGTACTGGGGTTGATTCTTCCTTTATATCTCTTTCTCACTTCCATTCTATCACTCTCTCTCTCTCTCTCCTTCTCTGGAAGAAATCTGCTGTATTCAGACCTGGAGAGGAGATGAGCTCCATCAGGTTTAAAAACACCCTAGAAATGCTGTATGTCAATACAGTACCCCTATAACTCACCCAGAAGTTGCAACTTGAACAACATTTAATAAATATATATTATTACAGTAAAGTGGTTGTGTAGGTGTCACGACAAAAAATACCCAGTCCACACTGTAAAGTCGTCGTGTATGGGCTCCACCAGGTTTAAAATGCCCCCCAAAACGCTGCATATGCCCCCCCCCCTGTAACTCCAACAGGATCTGCAGGATTATCACATCATACAGTACTTGTAGTGTGGTGCCAGGTGTATGTTGGATTTCCATTGGTTCAAATTAAAAGAATTCCATTTTTATGACAAATGGAATAGCCTACTCATGAAATTGACATTCAAGTGACTGCGCATTCTACAGTCACTTATACCCTTAATGCAATTCTAAAGGAGATTCAGTGCAACACAGTATGTGAGATGGCTGACCCTTTAAATTACAGGTACAACTAATTTTTTTCTGGCTGAGTGGACTGGGACAACATGAAATAAAATGCCTTGTTCAAGAACACAACAAGATCTCAGGAATTGAACTCATGACGTCAGGATGACCCTAAATACTAAGCCACACATACCTTTACTGTGATGCTAAGTAAAGATATAAATATTGCTAGACTTTAGCTTAGAGTTATCTAACTGTCCTCATAGATGTTGCTGCTACTGTTACTGCTTTTGCTGCTGCTGTTGTTGTTGTTGTTGGAGCTACTGCTGTTGCTGCTGCTGTTGTTGTTGTTCTTCAGATTTATATTTGAATTATTTATACACTGTCAGATTTGCTTTTAAGATTATTGCTTTAACAAATTTTATTTTTACCATTTCCACACAGAAAAATGTCTGTTTTAGTTGATGGCCCCAGGGAAAAAAAATCTGGAATAATTCAATTCCTACATTTAAAAAAAAAATTATTTTAATAATTGAACACAAAAAAAAAAAAAAAAAAAAAAAATAACACTTTCACTGACTAAAATATCTAAGAATAGAACAGAATTAAATTTTAAGAACTTGCCCCAAATAAAGGGTGTCTGTAATATCTTATAAACTGTCATAATTACAAGTTCTTAGAGACTAAAAAAAAAACTCAAAATAAATAGGAATGGTAGAGGAGGAGGAATGGGGGGGGGGGGGGGGGGCTGTGTGGTATTCATACATTGTTTTAGGATATTAGCTGGGTAAGTGAGGTGGTTTTACATAATCAAAACTCAAACTATTCTCTCTTATGAAAAGATTATGTCCATAACATTCAATATTAGAAATAACAAAAGTAGAGGAGATATATTTTTTGATCAGAGATATTGTGATTCCAGCTATTGATTTTTTTTTTTTTTATTCCGCTAGTCTACATATTATACATATACAATGATATATATATCATCATCATCATCATCATTTTATGTCCGCTTTTCCCTGCTTGCAAGGGTGGGACGGGAACTGATTCTGGCTTGATTTCTACAGCTGGATGCCCTTCCTAACACCAACCTCATTTACAGTGAGTGCTGGGGGCTTTTTTTCCATGGCGCCGACACATCCACTTTACAGTGTGGGTTGGGTGCTTTTTTTGCCGTGGCACCTCCACGACCACTTTGCAGTGGAATGATATGGACCCCAGTCCCTATCATCTCATTTCTACAGCTGAGTAAACTGGAGCAACGTGAAATAAAGTGCCTTGCTCAAGGAAACAACACATCACCCGGTCTGAGAATTGAACTCACAACCTTTCGATTGCAAGGCCAATGCTCTAACCACTAAGCCATGTGCCTCCATATATATATAAATGAAAAGATTCAGGACTCCGACGGCTGAGCTCCGGCCATTTCGACAGCTAGATCCAAATTGGTGGGTTATGGTCCACCTGGTATTTTACCATATATATATATATATATATATATATATATAAAGCACCCAGCCCACACTGTAAAGTGGACGTGTAGGCGCCACGAAAAAGCACCCAGCATTCACTGTAAATGAGGTTGGTGTTAGGAAGGGCATCCAGCTGTAGAAATCAAGCCAAATCAGTTCCTGTATGAGCAAGGCATGGTCAGCCGACCAGACACTGCCCACAACAGGACAACCCGTCTAACCCAAGCTAGCGTGGAAGAACGGACATAAAACGGTGATGATGATGATGATGATGATGATGATGATATATAAGGAAAATGATTAAAAAAAAAAAGGTTTGATGATCCAAAACAGAGAAAGCAGACTTTGCTAACATCAATTTGTTATACACGTTATAAAGATCCTTTATAAATATATACCAGGTGCACTTTTCAAAGCCTTTTCATTATCATTTTCTAACGTCCACACTTTTTTTCACTACAAATATATGTGTGTGTGTGTGTGTGTGTGTGTGTGTGTGTGTGTGTGTGTGTGTGTGTGTGTGTGTGTGTGTGTGTGTGTGTGTGTGTGTGTGTGTGTGTGTGTGTGTGTGTGTGTGTGTACACATTATCAAGTAACTGACTTTCAATCTGGTCTAAGATACCCCTGCTTTTCTTTCTGTTAGAAAATTCCAACTGAACATTGCAGTTTCCATTTGTTCCTACCACCATCACCACTCCCCACTGCAGCTCAACCCCATCCCCACCACAGCCACCTATACCACCACCACCACCACCCTCACCACCATGTCAAACAAATCAATATCAATGATATTCCATTATATCTCAAGATAGCCATTTGATAAAATAATCTATATTATGAAAGCTCATACCTATTATCAAAACACTATACTGCTGTGAAGTTAGTGAAGTGAAAGTAACAATTCCCAACACTGCCATATATATGTTTACTTTACACATTCTTTTATTGATTCATTTATTCATTAATTAGACTGGAGTCATATGGGTAAGCCTGTGGTCGTAGTGAGATGCCTGTGGTTATATTTTAATATCTGCAGTCATATTGACGTTTTGTGGCCGTGTTAAGGTGTTTGTGTTTGTGTTGTGATGTGATGATGCAATCATGTTCACATACCTGCAGTACCTGTTGAGGTACTTGAAGTCCTGTTGAGGTACTTGTGGATATATTGAGGTAGTGAGGTGACGAGGAGGTACTTGTGGATATATTGAGGTAGTGATGTCATGAGGAGGTACCTGTAGATATATTGAGGTAGTGAGGTCATGATGAGGTACTTGTGGATTTATTGAGGTAGTGATGTCATGAGGAGGTACTTGTAGAGGTAGTGAGGTCATGGTGAGGTACTTGTGGATATATTGAGATAGTGAGGTCATGATGAGGTACTTGTAGATATATTGAGGTAGTGAGGTCATGAGGTGGTACTTGTAGAGTTAGTGAGGTCATGAGGAGGTACATATGGATATATTGAGGTAGTGAGGTCATGATGAGGTACATATGGATACAGTGAAGTAGTGGGGTGGGATGAGGTACTTGTGGATATATTGAGGCAGTGAGGTCATGATGAGGTACCTGTAGATATATTGAGGTAGTGAGGTCATGATGAGGTACTTGTGGATATATTGAGGTAGTGAGGTCATGATGAGGTACATATGGATACAGTGAGGAGGTACTTGTGGATATATTGAAGTACCTGTCATTTTATTGAGGTAGTGAGGTTGGGATTAGGTACCTGTAGATATATTGAGGTAGGGAGGTTGTGATGAGTTACCTGTGGATATATTGAAATACCTGTGGTCTTGTTATGGTACTGCAGTCATATTGAGGAACTGTGGTGATGTTGTGATACCAGTGGGTATATTGTGGCCATGCAGTGATATCTGATATATATATATATATATATATATATATATATATATATATATATCATCATCATTTCATTTTACGTCCGCTTTCCCTGCTTGCAAGGGTGGGACGGGAACTGATTCTGGCTGGATTTCTACAGCTGGATGCCCTTCCTAACACCAA
>OZ024754.1:37364023-37366523 GCA_964016885.1 Eledone cirrhosa
TATATATATAATTATATTCGGGGATGGTCATGTAGCCAATAAGAACAAATGCACCCTATGATTTTCACTTAATCTTTTTTTACTAGTTAATCATTAGTTCATCAAAGGTCTTTCGTCACACATTCTGTGACCTCATCAATGACTATTTGTTCTCTTTTGTGCCTCTTCTTCTTTCTGGACTTAATCTGTTACTCTTGTCTTAAATATATATATATATATATATATATATATATATATATATATATATATATAGAGAGAGAGAGAGAGAGAGAGAGAGAGAGAGAGAGAGAGAGACTGCATATAAAATGCTTGCACACTTCAGGAAAAGAACATTTTGTATAAAAATGTTAATACTAATTTACTATAGTACACAGTGTGTATATATATATATATATATATATATATATATATATATATATATGTGTGTGTATATACACACACACATACATACATAGATATATACATATATTTGAATGTATATATATGTATGTATGCAGTGTATGTGTATTTAATAAACTCATTTCACCTTTATTATCAGTATTAACAAAATTTTTTTTATAATTTTTGAATTGCCAGCATGTCTGGTTAGCTCTCACGGTTTGAGGCCAAATATTGGAATATTTTCATTGTTATTCAGGATTTAACGGAAGTACTTCTACACTTTACCGATATTATATGTATTTAACCTATTTTGTTATCTAGAAATTGACTAATGTCTAAATCTTGGGTGGGCAACCTTTTCAATCTGAACAGCCACTTTTTGCTAATAATAATAATAATAATATTGTTTCTACGTTAGGCACAAGGCCAGCAATCACCCAGTACATTACTGGTACTTTATTTTATCGACCCCCGTAAGGATGAAAGGCAAAGTTAACCTCGGCGAATTTGAAGTGAGAACGTAAAGGGCCATAACACTATCCTGAAAAACATGGTGTCTGATGCTCTACTGATACTGCTAATAATAATAATAATAATAATAATTGTTTCTACTTTAGGCACAAGGCCAGCAATTATCCCAGTGCATTACTGGTACTTTATTTTATCGACCCCGTAAGGATGATAGGCAAACTTAACCTCGGCGAATTTGAAGTCAGAACGTAAAGGGCCATAACACTATCCTGAAAAACATGGTGTCTGATGCTCTACTGATACTGCTAATAATAATAATAATAATAATAATAATGGTTTCTGATGTAGGCACAAGGCCAGCAATTTTGGGGAGGAGGAGAAAGTAAATAAAATTGACCCCAGTGCATTACTGGTGCTTTATTTTATCAACCTCGTAAGGATGAAAGGCAAAGTTAACCTTGGTGGAATTTGAACTCAGAACAATGGAGGCACATGGCTTAGTGGTTAGAGCATTGGCCTTGCAATCGAAAGGTTGTGAGTTCAATTCTCAGACCGGGTGATGTGTTGTTTCCTTGAGCAAGACACTTTATTTCACATTGCTCCAGTTTACTCAGCTGTAGAAATGAGATGATAGGGACTGGGGTCCATATCATTCCACTGCAAAGTGGTTGTGGAGGTGCCACGGCAAAAAAAGCACCCAGCACTCACTGTAAATGAGGTTGGTGTTAGGAAGGGCATCCAGCTGTAGAAATCAAGTCAGAGTCAGTTCCCGTCCCACCCTTGCAAGCAGGGAAAAGCGGACGTAAAATGAAATGAATGATGAATGAACGTAAAGAACCGTAACTCATGGTGTCTGATGCTAGAGCCAATTGTGTACATTTCTGTGTACATGACTATTGTACATAAAAAGCTATGTAATGAAAGTTTTACAAGAGAAGCTGGTAAGAACTATCTAGTTCAGTCATGGGCAACCTGCGGCCCGCAAGCCACATACGGCTCACAAAGCTTTCTGACTGGCTCGCCTAAGTCACCTTAGTGAAATCTTTCTGATTTTTTTACAACTTTTCAGTCGGAATTTATCTTTCTATCATTTTTACGATTGAGGAAAACAACGTGTACGAATTCTGGTCTACTTCTAGATTTGTTTTGTGGAAATAATTCTCTCTCTCTCTCTCTATATATATATATCATCATCATCACTGTTTTACGTCCATTCTTGCTCATACGGGAATTATATATATATATATATATATATATATATATTTATATATACATACCATATTTCCCAGTGTCAAAAAAAATCTATCATGCATCCTGGAGGCCAAAGGTTGTTTCTTTTTTTTTTCAAATTTTTGTTTGTCAAAATTTGAGTGCGTCCTCGAGGACAAAGTGTCTTTGGCGCCAGGAAATACGGTATCTATCTATCTATCTATATATATATATATTGTGATAAAAAACTCAAAACATGTTTTATGATTTGAATTCATTATCTATATATATGACAAGAAAAGAACAGCAGTAATCTAACTACTTGTATTTACCCCTACCCCACTACTACCTGTATTTACCCCTAAGCCACTACTACCTGTATTTACCCCTACCCCACTTATAGATACAGACAACATTGTATTTGAATTGAATGTGTTTT
>OZ024754.1:37374023-37436523 GCA_964016885.1 Eledone cirrhosa
TACTACTGCTGTTGCTTCTGCTGCTGCTACTACTACTACTACTACTGCAACTACTACTACTACTACTGTTGCTTCTGCTACTACTACTACTACTACTACTACTACTACCACTGCTGCTTCTGCTGCTACCAGTACTACTAATACTACTACTACTAGCACTGCTGTTAATACTACTACTACTATTACTACTACTACTACTGCTGCTACTTCTGCTACTACTACAACCACCACAATACTTACAATAATTCTAAAGCAGAGTTTTGGAATCAGCATATCCCCTTCATTTTTTCTAAACCTGAGAGTACACCATTGAAAAGTAGAAGAACAATAAAATACCACCACTAGGCACTGTAGAAACATTACGTATGTTAAAATATTTAACCCTTTAGAATTTAGAGATCTTTGGCGCCATGCAGTTGTACAGAAGACCTGACTACCATTGCATACAAACCTACAGTCAGTAGGCACCTCTTAACTCAAAGTACACCCCCACCCCATCCTCATTCTCCTGTTCCGTCCACAGTTGATGACACAACAGTCCACACTGTAAGGTGGTCGTGTAGGAGACACAGTGAAAAGGCTCCCATTCCACACTGTAAATGTGGTTGGTGTTAGGAAGGGCATCCAGCTGTAAAAAAACCCTGCTAGAGACACTTCCGTACGAGCGAGACACGGTCTCCCAACCATTCCTGCATCAAATGGAACAAAACCGTCTAACCCATGCTAGCGTGGAAGATGGACGTTAAACTTACATAATTATCTCACATAATATTGAATCTATGAGATTTTGATGTTATTTATTTTGAGAACAATACCTTAACATCAGTATAAGCGGTCAGTTACAGCCGGTTTGAACAGAAAAAGGGGAGAGAATTCTGGCCGGATATGGCCAGTTTAAATGCTAAAGGGTTAAATCTGTGTTACAGAAGACATTGGCAGATTTTAAATGCTACAGAGTTAAATCTGTGTTACAGAAGACATTGGCAGGTTTTAAATGCTACAGAGTTAAATCTGTGTTACAGAAGACATTGGCAGGTTTTAAATGCTAAAGGGTTAAATCTGTGTTACAGAAGACATTGGCAGATTTTAAATGCTAAAGAGTTAAATCTGTGTTACAGAAGACATTGGCAGGTTTTAAATGCTAAAGAGTTAAATCTGTGTTACAGAAGACATTGGCAGGTTTTAAATGCTAAAGGGTTAAATCTGTGTTACAGAAGATATTGGCAGGTTTTAAATGCTAAAGGGTTAAATCTGTGTTACAGAAGACATTGGCAGGTTTTAAATGCTAAAGGGTTAAATCTGTGTTACAGAAGACATTGGCAGGTTTTAAAGGCTAAAGGGTTAAATCTGTGTTACAAAAGACATTGGCAGATTTTAAATGCTAAAGAGTTAAATCTGTGTTACAGAAGACATTGGCAGGTTTTAAATGCTAAAGGGTTAAATCTGTGTTACAGAAGACATTGGCAGGTTTTAAATGCTAAAGGGTTAAATCTGTGTTACAGAAGACATTGGCAGGTTTTAAATGTTAAAGGGTTAAATCTGTGTTACAGAAGACATTGGCAGGTTTTAAATGTTAAAGGGTTAAATCTGTGTTACAGAAGAGATTGGCAGGTTTTAAATGTTAAAGGGTTAAATCTGTGTTACAGAAGACATTGGCAGGTTTTGAACTCAGAAGCTGGTAATCAGGTGGATTTTTCTAGTTGATTAAATCTTCCTATCCCAGCCACACAAAAAGCAAGACCTGTTAAAAGGATGAATGGACTCCACCCCAAAGATGGGTTAAATGGCCTGACCTCCTTGCAATTGGCCAAGTATGGAGGGTATGGCTACACCCCTGACATGACCAAAACAAATAGAAATCGATGGTAGTCAACCAGGGAGGGGTTCCTCCAACAGGAGTGAGAGGGCCAGGGATTGGATTGGAAATCTCCCTGTTATAGATTATGGTGGTGGTTGTAGTGAGGGTAATGATGGTGATGGTGGTGGTGATGGTAGTGATGATGGTGGTGGTGGATGACAGTGGTGGTGATGATGATGGTGGTGATGGTGGTGATGCTGATAGTAATGATGATGGTGATGATGATGGTAGGGATGATGGTGGTGGTGATGACAGTGATGATGATGGTGATGATGATGATGGAAGGGGTGGTGGTGGTGATGACAGTGACGATGATGGTGATGATGGAAGGAATGATGGTGGTGGTGGTGATGACAGTGGTGGTGATGGTGATGATGGAAGGGATGGTGGTGGTGATGACAGTGATGGTGATGGTGATGATGGTTGTGGTGGTGGTGATGACAGTGATGATGATGGTGATGATGGAAGGGATGGTGGTGGTGATGACAGTGATGGTGATGGTGATGATGATGGAAGGGATGGTTGTGGTGGTGGT
The DNA here is from genome assembly GCA_964016885.1 of Eledone cirrhosa. NCBI lineage: Eukaryota > Metazoa > Mollusca > Cephalopoda > Octopoda > Eledonidae > Eledone > Eledone cirrhosa. Next base: position 37,376,417 of record OZ024754.1, read on the forward strand.
GATGACAGTGATGATGATGGAAGGGATGGTGGTGGTGATGACAGTGATGGTGATGGTGATGATGATGGAAGGGATGGTTGTGGTGGTGGTGATGACAGTGATGGTGATGGTGATGATGGAAGGGATGGTGGTGATGGAAGGGATGGTGGTGGCGGTGGTGATGACAGTGATGGTGATGGTGATGAATAAAGATGAAGTGATGGAGGCGGAACATTCTGATGGTTAACGAGCTTGATGATTTTAGTTTACAGGGAAGATGTTGACATTTGATGATATTGATGATGCTGGTGATGATGATGATGATGATGATGATGATGATGATGATGATGATGATGATTATGGTGGTGGTGGTGGTAATAATGATGATGATTATGATGATGATGATGATGGTGGTGGTGATGAGGATGAAAATAATTAGAGTTTTGTTGGTGATGAAAGATAAAAGTGATGAAGATGGAGCTGTTGATAAAGGTGTCGATAGCGACGATAGTGATTAGAACGTAAGGAAAACTGTCACAACCATGTTGATTGTGTTGATGATGATGATGATGATGATGATAATTAACTAACTAATGATTATAATGATGATGATGTTGATGGTGATGATGAGCTAACTAATGATTATGATGATGATGATGTTGATGGTGATGATGAGCTAACTAATGATTATGATGATGTTGATGGTGATGATGAGCTAACTAATGATTATGATGATGATGATGTTGATGGTGATGATGAGCTAACTAATGATTATGATGATGATGATGTTGATGGTGATGATTAGCTAACTAATGATGATGGTGATGATGATGTTGATGGTGATGATTAGCTAACTAATGATTATGATGATGATGATGTTGATGGTGATGATTAGCTAACTAATGATGATGGTGATGATGATGTTGATGGTGATGATTAGCTAACTAATGATTATGATGATGATGATGTTGATGGTGATGATTAGCTAACTAATGATGATGGTGATGATGATGTTGATGGTGATGATTAGCTAACTAATGATGATGGTGATGATGATGTTGATGGTGATGATGAGCTAACTAATGATTATGATGATGTTGATGGTGATGATTAGCTAACTAATGATGATGGTGATGATGATGTTGATGGTGATGATTAGCTAACTAATGATTATGATGATGTTGATGGTGATGATTAGCTAACTAATGATGATGGTGATGATGATGTTGATGGTGATGATGAGCTAACTAATGATTATGATGATGTTGATGGTGATGATTAGCTAACTAATGATGATGGTGATGATGATGTTGATGGTGATGATGAGCTAACTAATGATTATGATGATGTTGATGGTGATGATTAGCTAACTAATGATGATGGTGATGATGATGTTGATGGTGATGATGAGCTAACTAATGATTATGATGATGTTGATGGTGATGATTAGCTAACTAATGATGATGGTGATGATGATGTTGATGGTGATGATTAGCTAACTAATGATTATGATGATGTTGATGGTGATGATTAGCTAACTAATGATGATGGTGATGATGATGTTGATGGTGATGATGAGCTAACTAATGATTATGATGATGTTGATGGTGATGATTAGCTAACTAATGATGATGGTGATGATGATGTTGATGGTGATGATGAGCTAACTAATGATTATGATGATGTTGATGGTGATGATTAGCTAACTAATGATGATGGTGATGGTGATGATGATGTTGATGGTGATTAGCTAACTAATGATTATGATGATGATGATGTTGATGGTGATGATTAGCTAACTAATGATGATGGTGATGATGATGTTGATGGTGATGATGATTAGCTAACTAATGATTATGATGATGATGATGATGTTGATGGTGATGATTAGCTAACTAATGATGATGGTGATGATGATGTTGATGGTGATGATTAGCTAACTAATGATGATGGTGATGATGATGTTGATGGTGATGATTAGCTAACTAATGATGATGGTGATGATGATGTTGATGGTGATGATTAGCTAACTAATGATGATGGTGATGATGATGTTGATGGTGATGATTAGCTAACTAATGATGATGGTGATGATGATGTTGATGGTGATGATGAGCTAACTAATGATTATGATGATGTTGATGGTGATGATTAGCTAACTAATGATGATGGTGATGATGATGTTGATGGTGATGATGATTAGCTAACTAATGATTATGATGATGATGATGATGTTGATGGTGATGATTAGCTAACTAATGATGATGGTGATGATGATGTTGATGGTGATGATTAGCTAACTAATGATGATGGTGATGATGATGTTGATGGTGATGATGAGCTAACTAATGATTATAATGATGATGATGATGATGATGATGAGCTAACTAATGATTATGATGATGTTGATGGTGATGATTAGCTAACTAATGATGATGGTGATGATGATGTTGATGGTGATGATGATTAGCTAACTAATGATGGTGATGATGATGTTGATGGTGATGATTAGCTAACTAATGATGATGGTGATGATGATGTTGATGGTGATTAGCTAACTAATGATTATGATGGTGATGATGATGTTGATGGTGATGATGAGCTAACTAATGATTATAATGATGATGATGATGATGATGATGAGCTAACTAATGATTATGATGATGTTGATGGTGATGATTAGCTAACTAATGATGATGGTGATGATGATGTTGATGGTGATGATGATTAGCTAACTAATGATGGTGATGATGATGTTGATGGTGATGATTAGCTAACTAATGATGATGGTGATGATGATGTTGATGGTGATTAGCTAACTAATGATTATGATGGTGATGATGATGTTGATGGTGATGATTAGCTAACTAATGATTATGATGGTGATGATGATGTTGATGGTGATGATTAGCTAACTAATGATGATGGTGATGATGATGTTGATGGTGATTAGCTAACTAATGATTATGATGATGATGATGTTGATGGTGATGATTAGCTAACTAATGATTATGATGGTGATGATGATGTTGATGGTGATGATGATTAGCTAACTAATGATTATGATGATGATGATGATGTTGATGGTGATGATTAGCTAACTAATGATTATAATGATGTTGATGGTGATGATTAGCTAACTAATGATGATGGTGATGATGATGTTGATGATGATGACGATGGTGATGATGATCTTGATGGTGATGATTAGCTAATTAATGATGATGGTGATGATGATGTTGATGATGATGATGATTAGCTAACTAATGATGATGGTGATGATGATGTTGATGGTGATGATTAGCTAACTAATGATTATGATGATGATGATGTTGATGGTGATGATTAGCTAACTAATGATGATGGTGATGATGATGTTGATGGTGATGATGATTAGCTAACTAATGATGATGGTGATGATGATGTTGATGATGGTGATGATTAGCTAACTAATGATGATGGTGATGATGATGTTGATGATGATGACGATGGTGATGATGATCTTGATGGTGATGATTAGCTAATTAATGATGATGGTGATGATGATGTTGATGATGATGATGATTAGCTAACTAATGATGATGGTGATGGTGATGGTTGTAATTATTCTGATTAAAGAACAAAGTATTGAGATGGGAAAAAGATGCTATTTTTTGTGAAGATGACAACGGTTATTATTATTATTGGGGGCGGTGGATTGGCAGAATCGGTAGAGCGCCGGACAACATGCTTAGCAACATAGAGTTATGGCTCTTTATGTTCTGAGTTCAAATCCTGCCAAGTTTAGCTGTGCCTTTAATATTAACAGGGTCAATAAAATAAAGTACCAGTAATGCACTGGGATCGACTTTCCCCTTCCCCCAAGATTGTTCATTTGTGCCTAAATCAGAAAACATTATTATTATGAGTCCAGTGGATTAGAGATATTGATAGAGCTTTGGACAACATGTTTTGCATCATATAGTTACGTCCCTTTACATTCAGAGTTCAAATCCCAGATTTAAAAAAATAAAGCACCAGTAATGCACTGGAATTGATTTAATCGACTTTCCCTTCTTCTTTGCCCACTTATTCCTGAGAGAGTCGTGGGGGACAGAGTCTTCAAACACTCCTTCTAGTGGGTCTTGTCAGAAGCAACCATCTCCAAATGATCCCAGCTGGATCCCCAAGTGAGACTAGCCAAGCCCATGGATGTTATCTAACCATCTTGCTTGAGGTCTACCCCAGGGTCTCATGCCAGTTGGTTTTGCCTGTAAAATCTGTCCAGAGATTCTTTCCTGAGACATTCTAACCACATGCCCATAGTATTGGAGCTGTGATCTCTCAATTCAGAGAAGTAGTGGCTCTACATGGAGTGACTCTCTGATCTCTGAGCTACAGATATGACCAGTGATTCTTTCCTGAGACATTCTAACCACATGTCCATAGTTTCAGAGCAATGATCTCTCAATTCAGAGAAGTAGTGGCTCTACCTAGAGTGACTCTCTGATCTCTGAGCTACAGATATGACCAGTGATTCTTTCCTGAGACATTTTAACCACATGCCCATAGTATCGGAGCTGTGATCTCTCAATTCAGAGAAGTAGTGGCTCTACCTGGGGTGACTCTCTGATCTCTGAGCTACAGATATGACCAGTGATTCTTTCCTGAGACATTTTAACCACATGCCCATAGTATCAGAGCTGTGATCTCTCAATTCGGAGAAGTAGCGGCTCTACCTGGAGTGACTCTCTGATCTCTGAGCTACAGATATGCCCAGTGATTCTTTCCTGAGACATTCTAACCACATGCCCATAGTATCAGAGCAATGATCTCTCAATTCAGAGAAGTAGTGGCTCTACCTGGAGTGACTCTCTGATCTCTGAGCTACAGATATGACGAGTGATTCTTTCCTGAGACATTCTAACCACATGTCTATAGTATCGGAGCTGTGATCTCTCAATTCAGAGAAGTAGTGGCTCTACTTGGAGTGACTCTCTGATCTTCGAGTTACACACTATCAAGTAACAATACTTCAAAAACCCTTCAGAGGAACCCCATTTCAGCTACTTGTATTCGCAATCATATTCTTTCGGTCATACTCCAAGATTCATGACCACAGGCATGGGTTAGCACGAATACCAAATTGTTGGCCTTGTGCCTAAATCAGAAATTATTGAAATTAGATTCACAGAGGAAAGGTTGATGGTGATGGTGATGGTGATGATGATAACAGCTAGTGATGATAGTGGGTGGGGGTGCTAATGAATGTAAAGGTTGTGAAGTGTGGGGGGGGGGGGGGTAAAAAATGATGAGAAAGAATAATTACAGTGATTTAAGACATGCTGCTACTGCTGCTTATGTTGATCAATATCCCCCCCCCCCACACACACACACATACACCCAATCTGCCAAATCAATATGAAAAGCTACACTATAAAATAGAACTTCATAAGGAAGCCTTTAGGTTTTAACAAATTGGAGAATTTAGCACTAAGAGCTAAACATATATTATAGTTTGAAAAATAATATATATTATATGTATGCATACAAATACACACACACATATATATATATATATATATATATATATATATATGATTATATATATATATATATATATGATTATATATATATATATATATGATTATATATATATATATATATGATTATATATATATATATAATTATATATATATATATATATGATTATATATATATATATATATATATGATTATATATATATATATATATATGATTATATATATATATATGATTATATATATATATATATATGATTATATATATATATATATATGATTATATATATATATATATATATGATTATATATATATATATATATATGATTATATATATATATATATATATGATTATATATATATATAGATGATTATATATATATATAGATGATTATATATATATATATATATATGATTATATATATATATAGATGATTATATATATATATATATATGATTATATATATATATATATATGATTATATATATATATATATATATATATATATATATATATATATATATATGATTATATATATATATATATGATTATATATATATATATATGATTATATATATATATATGATTATATATATATATATGATTATATATATATATATATGATTATATATATATATATATATGATTATATATATATATATATGATTATATATATATATATGATTATATATATATATATATATAATTATATATATATATAATTATATATATATATATATATGATTATATATATATATATATATGATTATATATATATATATATATGATTATATATATATATGATTATATATATATATGATTATATATATATATGATTATATATATATGATTATATATATATGATTATATATATATATGATTATATATATGATTATATATATATATATATATGATTATATATATATGATTATATATATATATGATTATATATATATATATATGATTATATATATATATGATTATATATATATATATATGATTATATATATATATATATATATATATATATATGATTATATATATATATATATGATTATATATATATATGATTATATATATATGATTATATATATATATATGATTATATATATATATATATGATTATATATATATGATTATATATATATATATGATTATATATATATATGATTATATATATATATGATTATATATATATATATATATATGATTATATATATATATATATATGATTATATATATATATATATGATTATATATATATATATATATGATTATATATATATATATATATATGATTATATATATATATATATATATGATTATATATATATATATATATATGATTATATATATATATATATGATTATATATATATATATATATGATTATATATATATATATATATGATTATATATATATATATATATGATTATATATATATATATATGATTATATATATATATATATGATTATATATATATATATATATGATTATATATATATATATGATTATATATATATATATAATCATATATGTATATATATATAATCATATATATATATATATAATCATATATATATATTACATATATATATATATATATATAATCATATATATATATTACATATATATAATTATATATATATATATATATAATCATATATATATATTACATATATATAATTATATATATATATATATGATTATATATATATATATGATTATATATATATATATGATTATATATATATATGTATATGATTTTATATATATATATGAGTGTGTGTGTATATATATATATGATTTTATATATATGTGTGTGTGTATGTGTATGTGTACACACATACCCCCACACACACATATAATGATGCATTTCAATTTTCCTTGGAGGTAGGAAATGATCACCATCACCCCATCACCATCACCACCACCATCACCATCATCATCACCATCAACGTTTTTTAATAAGAAACAAAAATAACTACTACATACAGAATATCTTGCAAATAGAATCAGTGGGGTGTTTTGTTCTTTTTTTTAAAATTTGATTTGATTTATTTTTCTGATATTTTTTATTATTTATTTTGGTGATGGTGGTGGTGGTTGTAGTGGTTGTGTGTATATGGGGTGGGAGTTATTTTGAAAATAATTTCTGAAGCATTAATGGGTAAGAATAAGGTATAGAACTAACTGTAGGTTTCGATGTAAGAAGCCAATTAGTGACTAATGTAACTTGAGGCAAAACATATTTCATGCTGCCACACAAACGACAAACATTAACTGATGTGGTTAAATTAAGGGAATATTGAAACTTGTTTATTGAAATAGTGTATGACAACTATTCTATCAGCAGTTTTCAGATCAAATATTTATGTTTGTATTTAAATATATTTGCAAAAATGATTTACAAGAAATTTTATTTATTTAGCCATGGGACTACAACGAATAAAGGTAGGATAGGGGAAGAGGAAATATATATGTCTCTCTCTACAAATAAGAGAGATTACAGTTTCTAGCTAAAAGGTAACTGGTAGCTGTATATAGTTGCTTCTTGATAACATCTAGCTACTACACATTATGGTGAATAAGTACGGACTTTAATGTTTTTAATACACAAAGCAGTTTAAGCTATAAAATATTACAAAACATATATTTCATTGCTCAAACATTTTCTGTAATTCATTGCTGTTTAACGTTTTAATGTTCAAACCGGCCAAAACAAGCCAGAATTCTCTACCTCTTTCTGTTGAAACTGGCTGTAACTGGTTGCTCAAACTGATGTTAAGGTATTGTTCTCAAAATAAATACTTTCAAAATCTCATAAATTCGATATTATGTGAGATAAAGTCTTTACCATGAAAATATAACAGTATATGTGAATACTAAACAGTTAAGATGTATTATGTATTAAATCGAGCATGGTTAATTACTGGTATTTTATTTTATTGACACCATAAAGATGAAAGGCAAAGCTAACCTCAGCCGGTGTATTATAAAATTAATTGTTTCTGCTTTTGTAACAAGGCCAGCAATTACCCAGCGCATTACTGGTACTTTATTTTATCGACCCCGTAAGGATGAAAAAGCAAAGTTAACCTCGGTGGGATTTGAACTCAGGCCATAAAGGGACGTAACTCTATGCTGGAAAGCACGGTGTCCGGCCCTCTACCGATACTGCCAATCCACTGCCCTTGTATATGTGATAAAAATTGTTTCTACTTTTGCCACAAGGCCAGCAATTACCCCAGTGCATTACTGGTACTTTATTTTATCAACCCTGTAAAAATTGTTTCTACTTTTGCCACAAGGCCAGCAATTACCCCCAGTGCATTACTGGTACTTTATTTTATCAACCCTGTAATAATTGTTTCTACTTTTGCCACAAGGCCAGCAATTACCCCAGTGTGTTACTGGTACTTTATTTTATTGACCCTGTAAGGATGAAAGGCTAAAGTGGGATTTGAACTCAGACCGTAAAGGGCCGAAACTCTATGCTGCACAGCATGGCGTCCGATCCTCTACTGATGCTGCTAATCCACCAGCTGTAGTATTATAAAATTAATGCAGTAGCAATAGCAAGTTTAGTTAGTTGCACCAATCGTGGTCTCAGAAAAGAAGTGGCTACGTTTTATGACCTTTGAAAGCTCTTCCATTCTGTTGACATTATAAATGTGGTGAAAAGGGCAGCGGATTGTCAGTATCAGTAGAGGGTCGGACACCATGCTTTGCAACACAGAGTTTCGGCCCTTTACGGCCTGAGTTCAAATCCCACTTAGCCTTTCATCCTTACAGGGTCAATAAAATAAAGTACCAGTAACAACACACTGGGGTCGATTTAATTGACTTTCTCCCCCCCAAAAAAATTGCTGCCCTTGTGCCTATATAAGAAACCATTGTTAGAATGTCGGACGTTTTGCAGCATAGAGTTATGGCCCTTTGTGTTCTGAGTTCAAATCCTGCTGAGGTTAGCTTTGCCTTTCATCCATATGGTGTTAATAAAATACAGTACCAGTAATGCACCATGGTCGATTTAATCAATTTTCCCCACCTCCTTTCAACCCTTTAGCATTTACATTACTCTATATATACTATTGTATTTTCACAGTAAAGGCTTTACCTCACATAATATCAAATCTATGAGATTTTGATACTGATTATTTTGAGAACAATACCTTAACATCAGTATGAGTGGCCAGTTATGATCAGTTTGAACAGAAAGAGGTGAGAGAATTCTAGCCGGATACGGCTGGTTTAAATGCTGAAGGGTTAAATTGCTGGCCTTGTGCCTGAAGTAAAAACAATTATTAATTTGGTGACTAAAACTATATATATGGAACCAAATACAATATGTTTACGGGTATTAACTCTTTAGCATTTAAACTGGCCATATCCAGCCAGAATTCTCTTACCTCTTTCTGTTCAAACCGGCCATAACTGGCCTCTCATACTGATGTTAAGGTATTGTTATCCAAATATATAATATCATAATCTCATAGATTCAACATTATGTGAGGTAAAGCCTTTACTGTGAAAATACAATAGTATATATATAGTAAACACTAAAGGGTTAAACATACATGTAGTCTCACTGAAAATATTTTAAGCTGTGAATCACACTGTGTTAGTGCTATCATTGAATGATGTAATTGGGTATTGGCATAAACATTTGCAGATTAAAATCAGCAATACAAGGTATTAGAGGTGGGATGGAATAACAGGGCGGAGTCTGAATGCTTGTAATGTATAGAGTTTTGCTAAAGGTACTCAGACGAGATGAGAGTGTTTCATGATAGTGGTGGGGCAGTGATCTGAATAGCTTTGCTAAACGTACTCTAGAGACCAGGTGAGAGTGTTTCACCTAGAGGTGTGATAAGCCTGCCATTAAAAGTATTGGATCTGAAATGAGATTATGTGATAAAATTACATCAACTTTGCATCATTTACTCAAATGGTAAAATAACTACAAGCAATTGACTGTGGTTGAAATAATCAACATTTTTTTTCTCCCCCCTACTTCATTAATGGGCCTTTTGGACAAGGAAGATAGCACATGTTCTTAAATATAACCAATATAATATTTTATTACACAACTTTAAAGGCTGTTGAACAAGTGGAAACCCCTCCAGCTTATTCAGATTCTTTGTAGGGTTCCAGTCACTTCACATATTCTGTGAGTACAGTTGGATAATCTCAAATATGACAAATTACCCCCCACCCCCCTTTTTTTGCCAGCTGAAAATCAAAATTTTCTTTCATTCTTTTACTGGTTTCAGTCATTAGACTGTGGCCATGCTGGGGCACCACACTCTGTTACTGGTTTCAGTCATTAAACTGTGGTCATGCTAGGGCTCCATATTCTTTTACTGGTCTCAGTCATTAGACTGTGGCCATGCTGGGGCACCACACTCTGTTACTGGTCTCAGTCATTAGACTGTGGCCATGCTGGGGCACCACACTCTGTTACTGGTCTCAGTCATTAGACTGTGGCCATGCTGGGGCACCACATTTTTTTTACTGGTTTCAGTCATTAGACTGTGACCATGCTGGGCACCACATTTTTTTTACTGGTTTCAGTCATTAGACTGTGGCCATGCTGGGGCACCACATTCTTGAACTGGTTTCAGTCATTAGACTGTGGCCATGCTGGGGCACCACATTCTTGAACTGGTTTCAGTCATTAAACTGTGGCCATGCTGGGGCACCACATTCTTGAACTGGTTTCAGTCATTAGACTGTGGCCATGCTGGGGCACCACATTCTTGAACTGGTTTCAGTCATTAGACTGTGGCCATGCTGGGGCACTACATTCTTTTACTGAATATTACTTGTCGCAGGAATGCTACTACTTAAAATAAAATTTCACCGGAGATAGGTTAGCAAAAATTTAATAAGCAGAGGGCTTGAAATAAAAGCAGGTTGTGGGGTTAGAAAAAATATATACATATATATATATACACACACACACGTGTGTGTGTATATATATATGTGTATCTCTATCTGACGACCGGTACAGACGTATATATTATTATCGTCTGGGATCCAGAAACCTTTGGTAATAGAATAGTTATATTTTGTGTTGTTCACTTTCTAATTAAATATATATATATATATATATATACACACACACACGTGTATATGTATATATATATGTGTATATATATATATATGTGTGTCTGTATATATATGTATAAATATGTGTGTATATATATATGTGTGTGCATGTGAGTATATATATATGTGTGTGCATGTGAGTGTGTGTATATATATATGTATGTATATATATATATGTATGTATGTATGTATATATGTATATATATATATAATATATATATATGGAGGCACATGGCTTAGTGGTTAGAGCATTGGCCTTGCAATCAAAAGGTTGTGAGTTCAATTCTCAGACTGGGTGATGTGTTGTTTCCTTGAGCAAGACACTTTATTTCACATTGCTCCAGTTTACTCAGCTGTAGAAATGAGATGATAGGGACTGGGGTCCCTATCATTCCACTGTAAAGTGGTCGTGGAGGTGCTACGGCAAAAAAGCACCCAGCACTCACTGTAAATGAGGTTAGTGTTAGGAAGGGCATCCAGCTGTAGAAATCAAGTCAGAATCAGTTCCCGTCCCACCCTTGCAAGCAGGGAAAAAGCAGACGTAAAATGAAATGATGATGAATGATGAATGATGCATATATATCGCTTGATCAGTAAATATTATAAATATATAGCATTTGATGTACGTGAAATGAAAAAGTGTTTGATAAATTTTCCATTTGATGTTCTAATCAATATTACTTCTTTCAGTTCATCTAACATCTAGGAAAATATATTTTATATGTTTCATTGAGAAAAGTTTGATTTTCAGTGAACTTTATAAAATTTAACCATTAAAATGTAAACATGATTAATTACACAACCCCTTTAATCATTCATTGTGACCTATTTAGGGAAGGGCCAGATTTTCACCTGGTGAGGCTATAAGCTATATGAAATTTGAGGCCCTTCTCTAGAAAAATATTATTAGTTTTTTTTTATATTACTCTTAATTATAAGGGATGAATAATATAGATTGTTGATGAATATATATAGATTGTTGGTCTGTAGGTGTCCGTGTGGGTAGTAGTAGTGTATCTATGCATGCTTTATGTATGTATAGATTGGGGGTAGGGTTTCAATCTTCTTTATTTAAAATTTACTCACTGTAAATGAGGTTGGTGTTAGGAAGGGCGTCCAGCTGTAGAAATCAAGCCAGAATCAGTTCCCGTCCCACCCTTGCAAGCAGGGAAAAAGCGGATGTAAAATGAGATGATGATGATGATGATATATATATGTGTGTATATGTATATATGTATATATATGTATATATGTGTGTATATGTATATATATGTATATATATATGTATATATATGTGTATATATATATGTATATATATGTGTGTGTGTGTATGTATATATTCTAATAAGAAACGAGCTTGGTTGTAGTGCCGTGATTTGAGCGTGGTATGGGTCGATGAGTGCTCCTCTACGGAAGTAAGAGTTATCAGAAGACTTACCAGTGTTCGGATCTAGCTATGGAGGAGATGACAAAGGACTGTGACGGGTGGAGAGATGCTGTGCTGAATAAGACCCGTCCCACCCTTGCAAGCAGGGAAAAGCGGACGTAAAATGATGATGATGATATATATCATCATCATCATCATTTTACGTCTGCTTTTCCCTGCTTGCAAGGGTTGGACGGGTCCTATTCAGCACAGCATCTCTCCACCCATCACGGTCCTTTGTCATCTCCTCCGTGAGCTTCAGCGATCTGAGGTCTGCTCTCACTACCACCGCCCATGTTTTTCGTGATCTTCTACTACTGCGTCTTCCTTCTGCTGCGATTTCTTGGCACTTCTTTAGCCAGCGGTCATCTTTCATGTGCATCATATATATATATATATATATATATATATAGGAACGAGTAGGACCCCGACGGCTGAGCTCAAGCCGTTTCAACGGCTAATGGTCCATCTGTTTCCTTACCACATTTCCTTCGTTATATATATATATATATTGGAAAATTTGTGAAATCCTTGGTACACTTAGGTATATTTTAAAAAAGGAAAAGAATGACTTCACATGTAGTTCTAAACAATTTAATTTAATTTTATAATATTATGATTTTACAATTTGATTTTGTAGAAGGAGAAAGAAAGTTTGACATGTCGGGTTTTAGCCCTTCTTCGGGAGTACAAAAATAGAGACAGGATCACAAAGGATAGAACAGAAAATAAAATATATATATATATATATATATATTATCATCATCATCATCATCGTTTAACGTCAATCTTCCACGCTTGCATGGGTTTGGACGGGAGTTTTCCCACTTGAGGCAAGATTGGTTATCCTGCTCGTATAGGGCTGTCTGGTGGGTTTTCTACGGCTGGATGCCCTTCCTAACACCAACCACGTTTACAGTGTGGACTGGGAGGTTTTTACCGTGTTACCTACATGGCCACATTACAGCGTGGATTGTGTGTTTTTTTGTCATGACACCTACACGTCTGGCGGGTTTTCTATGGCTGGATGCCCTTCCCAACACCAACAGCATTTACAGTGTGTACTGGGAGGTTTTTACCGTGTTACCTACACGGCCACATTACAGCGTGGACTGTGTGTTTTTTTGTCATGACACCTACACGACCTCATTTATTTCGGACTGGATGTTGTGGTACCAACATACTTCACATTTAAGGGGGTGGTGTGGATGGGGTGGGTGTGGATGGGGTGGGCGTAGTGGGACGGGGGTGTATTTTGTTAGAGGTGCCTACTGACTGTAGGTTTCGCTTTGTACTTAGGCAAGGCGGGTCTTCTGTATAACTTTGTAGCGCCAAAGATATATGTATATATACGATATTAATAAATGGAAACTATATTTATAAACCATATTTATTTCATTATACATATTTCAAGGACACCAAGTTAAATTATGGTGTGCTTTCATCAGACAAAATATAATATAGATCAGTTTTATAAATAAATATTGACATACCCTTAAAAAATGCAACCATCACTGTTGGAAGCTCCCGGATTGTATATATATATAAATATATATATATATGTATATATATATATATATGTATATATATATATATATGTATATATATATATATATGTATATATATATATGTATATATATATATATATTTATATATATATATATATGTATATATATATATATATGTATATATATATATGTATATATATATATATATGTATATATATATATATATGTATATATATATATATATGTATATATATATATGTATATATATATATATATGTATATATATATATATATGTATATATATATATATGTATATATATATATATATGTATATATATATATATGTATATATATATGTATATATATATGTATATATATATATATATGTATATATATATATGTATATATATATGTATATATATATATATATGTATATATATATATGTATATATATATATATGTATATATATATATATATATATATGTATATATATATATGTATATATATATGTATATATATATGTATATATATATATATGTATATATATATGTATATATATATATATGTATATATATATGTATATATATATATATGTATATATATATATATATATATATATATATGTATATATATATATATATATATGTATATATATATATGTATATGTATATATATGTATATATATATATATATATATGTATATATATATATGTATATGTATATATATATATATATATGTATATATATATATGTATATATATATATATATATGTATATATATATATATGTATATATATATATGTATATATATATATGTATATATATATATACATATATATATATATATATGTATATATATATATGTATATATATATATACATATATATATATATATATATGTATATATATATATACATATATATATATATATATGTATATATATATATATATATGTATGTATATATATGTATATATATATATATATGTATGTATATATATGTATATATATATATATATATATGTATATATATGTATATATATATATATCTATATATCTATATATGTGTATATATATATATATATATATCAACTACAAGTAGCCAATTAAAATACCTTTTATAAAAGGCATGAGAATGTTTGAAAGAAAAGCACTCTCGCACTTCAAACGATTACTCTCCTTTCCATAGTTGCTTTGTAGTCCATATATTTACTATGCGTAAATTTAAAAATAACCTAGCTTCTCTTCAATCATTCTCTTTCATTTTAATGATCATAGCACTTTTATCATCAAACTCTTTTTCGGAATCTAATAAACAGTTTATATAATCTCAACATACAACACACTGCGTCTTTATTTAAATATATTCCAGCATGCTAAGAGTGGCTTTGAATGTAACTTGAAGAGTGACTGTATGGGAACCTTCCTCCAGTATCAGACATCATCAAAGAGTGTAGAGTTAGATTCACAGGACATTATTGGAAGCCTAAACATGCAATCACGCTTATCAACAGACGCCATGTATATATGTATATATATATATGTGTTATATATGAACAATTATTAATTGATATATATATATATATATATATATATATATATATAACCCATGCTAGCGTGGAAGATGGACTTAAACGAAGATGATGATGATGATGAAGGCCATCCATTGGAACTATAGATATAATTATATGAATTCCGTAACGTAATTTCACATTCTTTGAAACACAAATACAAATACACACAGAGAAACATATAATTTAAATGTACAACACACTACATTTTTATTTAAATATATTCCAACATGCTAACATGGCTTTGATTTTAACTTGAAGTGCGACTGTATGGGAACCTTCGTCCAATATCAGACATCATCAAAGAGTGTAGAGTTAGATTCACAGGACATTATTGGAAGCCTAAAG
This sequence comes from Eledone cirrhosa, assembly GCA_964016885.1. NCBI lineage: Eukaryota > Metazoa > Mollusca > Cephalopoda > Octopoda > Eledonidae > Eledone > Eledone cirrhosa. The sequence goes on from OZ024754.1 coordinate 37,392,885, forward strand.
ACGAAATTGTTAGTGAAGTACTTTTATGGGAGCCTACACAAGGAAGAGTTATCAGAAGATAAGCCAAACCTTATATCAAGCAGATTTGTAATGACATAAACTGCAATTATTCTGACTTGCAGAATACGATGAACAAAAGAATTGGATGGCGACAAGGGGGATCCGAACAAGCAGTACAACCTATTGATTGATAATAAATGTAATTAAAGTGGGATTTTGATTGATTTCTTTTGTGGAACAGCTATTTGGTTATACAGAGAGGAAATCTGTTGCTCTTAAGGTTCCTATTGGTTAATTTCATTGAAGCAGATAATTTTCTTTCAGTTATTCTATGGTATAACTTTGATAATTTTAATAGGTTTCGGCCAGTATTGGCCTAGGCCATGTCTAACTTAATAGTATAGCTTAGGTTTAGTTATGATGGCAGCTTCTCTGATTATTGTATTGCATATGATATCAGTTTTAAGATTATTCTGTAATGATATTACATTACAACTAATATTGCACTCAACAAGTAAGTTCAGTTTACTGTTCAAGTGTATACCAACCAACCCACCCACCGACCGACCAACCCACCAACCGACCCACCCACCAACCAACCCACCGACCAAGAGTTGGATTTATCCGGGGGAACAGCCATGGGTCCCTCAAAGCTGAACTGCTCCAGGACCCCCAAGATCTAAATATAGCTCTTTGAGTGATTTAATTAATTTGTTGTATCATCGTTTACCAACCAGAACCACCAGTTCTACCTGTTGGTAAACAGTCTAATATAAATTAAAAAGAAGTCACCAGCCATTGCTACAATGACAGCTTCTTTTTCAGTCTTTAAGGATCTTCACCCTATTTTATTAGCTAATTTATAGCATAATCGCTTCATTCTTTATATTAACTTTATCCTCTCAACACTTCGTAAAAATCAAAGAGATCAGCTACGTATACATGATGTTTGTCCATCCATCCATCCATCCATCCATCCATATCCTCATCCTCATCATCAGGTTTAGCGTCCGTGTTCCACGCTTGCATGGGTTTGGACGGGGGTTTTCCCACTTGAGGCAAGAGTGGTTGTCTTGCTCGCATAGGACTGTCTGGCGGGTTTTCTACAGTTGGATGCCCTTCCTAACACCAACCACATTTACAGTGTGGGGCTGGGAGGTTTTTACCGTGTTGCCTACACGGCCACATTACAGCGTGGACTGTCTGGCGGGTTTTCTACAGCTGGATGCCCTTCCTAACACCAACCACATTTACAGTGTGGGGCTGGGAGGTTTTTACCGTGTTGCCTACACGGCCACATTACAGCGTGGACTGTCTGGCGGGTTTTCTACAGCTGGATGCCCTTCCTAACACCAACCACATTTACAGTGTGGGGCTGGGAGGTTTTTACCGTGTTGCCTACACGGCCACATTACAGCGTGGACTGTCTGGCGGGTTTTCTACAGCTGGATGCCCTTCCTAACACCAACCACATTTACAGTGTGGGGCTGGGAGGTTTTTACCGTGTTGCCTACACGGCCACATTACAGCGTGGACTGTCTGGCGGGTTTTCTACAGCTGGATGCCCTTCCTAACACCAACCACATTTACAGTGTGGGGCTGGGAGGTTTTTACCGTGTTGCCTACACGGCCACATTACAGCGTGGACTGTCTGGCGGGTTTTCTACAGCTGGATGCCCTTCCTAACACCAACCACATTTACAGTGTGGGGCTGGGAGGTTTTTACCGTGTTGCCTACACGGCCACATTACAGCGTGGACTGTCTGGCGGGTTTTCTACAGCTGGATGCCCTTCCTAACACCAACCACATTTACAGTGTGGGGCTGGGAGGTTTTTACCGTGTTGCCTACACGGCCACATTACAGCGTGGACTGTCTGGCGGGTTTTCTACAGCTGGATGCCCTTCCTAACACCAACCACATTTACAGTGTGGGGCTGGGAGGTTTTTACCGTGTTGCCTACACGGCCACATTTACAGCGTGGACTGTGTGTTTTTTTGTCGTGACACCTACACGATCTCATTTGTTTCGGCCTGGATGTTGTGGGACCAACATAACTTTACATTGAAAGGGGCGGTGTGGATGGGGTGGAGGTGGTGGGACGGGGGTGTGTTATATATATATATATACATAATCATCATCATCATCGTTTAACATCCATCTTCCATGCTAGCACGGGTTAGACGGTTTTGTTCTATTTGACGCAGGAATGGTCGGGAGACCGTGTCTCGCTTGTACGGAAGTGTCTCTGGGAGGTTTTCTACGGCTGGATGCCCTTCCTAACACTAACCACATTTCCAGTGTGGACATATATATATATATATATATATACATCTTAGGTATTTCCGAAGAAAAAGCAAAGGAAAAAAGAGTGCTCTATGTATAGAACAGAGCTATTTAATTAGAAAGTGAACAACACAATATATAACTACTTCATTACCAAAGGTTTCAGGACCCTAGACAATATTAATATATGTCTAGATCGTTCATCAGACTAGACATATGTTAATATTGTCTGGGATCCTGAAACCTTTGGTAATGGAGTAGCTATATATTGTGTTGTTAACTTTCTAATTATATATATATATATATATATATATATATATATATATATATATATATATATATATGGGAAAATATTTAACCCCGACGGCAGAGCTCAAGCCGTTTCGACGGCTATTTCTGGACTAAATTAGAATTTTTATTTAGTCCTGAATTCTAATTTAGTCTAGAAATAGCTGTTGGAACGGCTTGAGCTCTGCCGTCGGGGTTAAATATTTTCCTATTACCCACTCTACTACCCTAAGTATTGAGTACTCTGGTGCGTTATGGTCCATCTGGTTCCTTGCCACATCTCCTTCGTTATTATATATATATATATTATAAATTTCTATCTCTATCTCTTGCTGCACCCCCCCCCTCCCCCTCAGTCGTAATATAAGTTTACTGCAGATACATGCACATGGAGATTTGAATTCACTAGCAACAAATGAAAGTATTAGTCATCATCCAATTGGAGTCAGTTCATAACATCTACTAATCCATGACAATGACCTAGTCCATAGCCATTTATTTTGTTGCTAAATAATTGCAATGAGTAACTATAGAAAATGGTAACAATGACAACACCCAACTGTCACAACCTGTTCTCTTTTCTGTAGTTATATTTAAGATATTTATATATCAAGGTTACATCTTAAAAGGTTATGGGGAAAGGTTATGGACAAAGTAGATCACAGGCTTTGTGGAGACTTTTATTTTTTTTAAACTATTTTTGTTTCTGTTATTCAACAATGGATCAGGCAGTAATATTTATTTTAAAATAGATATAACAAGAAAAAAAAAATAAAATAAAATAAAGAGAACTGGAATTGTGAACATTTTCTTTTCTCATCCTACACTGAATGTTGACTTTTAAATCTGCATGATTTTAACCTTAAACTAATTTATTATGGAAACATTTTATATGACCAGGAAACATCTAGATGATAATTAATTTCCTTTTTTATTCTATTTCAGGCTAAGGATCTCACGCCTAAACAACGTGAAGGTAAGCTAAAAAAATTACGTTTTTTTTTCAAGAATCCTTTGTCCCTCGCCACCAAAACAAATCCTCTAAAATCTCCTGAACCTTTTGAAAGATGTTATATCATGTGACTGTGACATTCCACTAAATATAACAAAAATGTAAAATAGCTGTGTGAACTGAAATATTTTGTTATTCACATGAATAACATAGTTAGTGATAATAGTAACTGTTAGTGACTAACACAACGCGATTCATGACAAAGGTACTTATCAACTCGTACACATCATCATCATCCTTTTGACTTCAGAGTCGGGCCAGATCAATACAGATCGAACCTTGAGCTGATCAATAGCAAAACGCGCGTCACCAATCAATAAACGTAATGAAAGCTTAACAAATTTTAAACCTTTATGATCTGAGTTTAAATCCTGCCGAGGTTAACTTTGCCTTTCATCCTTACGGGTTTGATAAAATAAAGTACCAGTCATGCACTGGGTCTTGTGTCTATATAAGAAACCATTATATGTATTGCAATCTGTGGTCATATCACAGTTATCTCAAATTTGATCTTGAATCAGCAAGAAAAGTAGATATCCCTTCAACAGCCTCATGTAGAGTCAAGTAGAGTCAGTATAGCATACTATGACAAGGCTGCACTTTTGAATTACAGGTTCAGTCCATTTAAAGATATCTTCCTATGGTTTGATCCCTTCTCATCCTCTTTGCTGAGGGTCAGGGACCATGGATAATTGCACCATTGCTCATCATCATCATCATCCTTTTAGGTCCGCTTTTCCCTGCTTGCAAGGGTGGGACGGTTCCTATTCAGCACAGCATCTCTCCATTCGTTATGGTCCTTCATCATCTATATGATAATGTATGTCCATGATTCTCATCTGGAAAAAGTGATGTCAGTGTGTCTCGAATGCTCAACTGACCATTACTTAGAAGCAGGCGCTGAGCTAGCCAACTGCAGGTATGAACCTCGCGAGTTGGAATGGCTCTTCCAGCGCATCTCCCTTACCATCCTCTGGGCAAATGCCTTCTCCATCCTGTCCGCTGGGGCTGTGGGGAGGCCAGCACATGGGACCCCATTTGCTCACCATACGGATTAATAGGCAAAGTTATAAACTATTGTAAATAAATGTTTGTGAATCATATAATAAACACAACATATATGCTACCCAGCTACATCTCATCTGACATCATCACAAGAATGAAGCCATTGACAACTTGAAAGGTGACTAAGGAATCCTTCATAATCTGGTTTTGAAATTAGTGTGATCCTTCTCTATTACTATAACATATATTTCACAGCAAAATTCCTATCAAAGACAATATAGACATTGACAATCACGTCAGATTAAATTAAATAAAAGAATCTCAAACCTTTATCATCACCAAAATGTAGTCAAAATGGCACAAACTCAAAATGTTCTCCGTTTGACTGTTAAGCTTATGGCCAGGTTTCACTTTATATACCAAGTACCATACATCCTGTACAAACAATGGCCTCATAACAATAACTTGTATGATGCTTACGAGATGGTCAGAAATTTGAGCATTGGCCAATTGCAGCTTCCTTAATTATTTCTCATGGTAATTATTTATTAATAAAGACATAGTTAATTAAAAGAATATATGGTTAATTGTCATTATATATATTGGTTTAAATCTCGCCGAGATTAACTTTGCCTTTCATCCTTACGGGGTCGGTAAAATAAAGTACCAGTAATGCACTGGGATAATTGCTGGCCTTGTGCCAATAGTAGAAACAATTATATATATTAGAGTGCATAACCAGAGAAAAATATCAGGTGATTGTATGTATACACTTGGTGACCTACATGATAAACATCCAGTACACTCTGTAAAGTGGTTGGTGATAGGGAGGGCATCCAGTCATAGAAAGCTTTTGCCAAAAAAAAAAAAAAAGAAATGGGAGAGCCCTTCACTTGTGTCAAGGACATGACACCCTCCCTAGTGTTGGTGATCTACAAGATAAACACCCAGTACATTCTGTAAAGTGGTTGGTGATAGAAAAGGCATTCAGTCATAGAAAGCTTGCCAAACAAAGGGTCGAGAGTACCCTTCACTTGTGTTAGAGACATGACAACCTCTCCAGTGCTGATGCAACAATAAAATGCACTCAGTAGAATGTTGAGCCATATATAAGTGAGATGCAGAGCCCTGGCCTCTCTGGGAGGTCAGTAGCCCCACTTCAGTACTGACATGATCTGTGAAGACAGGTCCAACACTTGTTAGCAGTGAAAGCAGACATTAAATGATGATGATCATCATTTATGTATATGTATGGTCTTTGCATTTATTATTAGTACTACTATATATCATCATCATCATCATCATCATCATTTTACGTCCGCTTTTCCCTGCTTGCAAGGGTGGAACAGGAACTGATTCTGGCTTGATTTCTACAGCTGGATGCCCTTCCTAACACCAACCTCATTTACAGTGAGTGCTGGGTTCTTTTTTGCCGTGGCACCTCCACGACCACTTTGCAGTGGAATGATAGGGACTGGAACCTCAGTCCCTATCATCTCATTTCTACAGCTGAGTAAACTGGAGCAATGTGAAATAAAGTGTCTTGCTCAAGGAAACAAAACATCACCCGGTCTGAGAATTGAACTCACAACCTTTCGATTGCAAGGCCAATGCTCTAACCACTAAGCCATGTGCCTCCATATATATGTATGTATATATATACATCGTTTAAAATCCATTTTTCATGATAGCATGAGTAGGACGGGCTGTCCCATTGTGACAGATCAGGTTGGAGGATTGTGTTTCACTCACACACAACTGATTTTGGCTTGGTTTCTACAGCAGGATGCCCTTCCTAATGCCAACCACATTTCAGTGTGTGTTGGGTGCTTTTTGTCATGACACCTACACGACCACTTTACAGTGTGGACTGGACACTTTTGTTGTGACACCTACATGGCCACTTTACAGTGTGGACTGGGTGCTATTTGTCATGACACCTACACGACCACTTTACAGTGTGGACTGGAAACTTTTGTCATGACACCTACACGACCACTTTACAGTGTGGACTGGGTGCTATTTCTCATGACACCTACACGACCACTTTACAGTGTGGACTGGGTGCTATTTGTCATGACACCTACACGACCACTTTACAGTGTGGACTGGACACTTTTGTTGCGACACCTACATGGCCACTTTACAGTGTGGACTGGGTGCTATTTGTCATGACACCTACACGACCACTTAACAGTATGGACTGGGTCCTTTTTGTCGTGAGACGTACATGACCACTTTACAGTGTGGACTGGACACTTTTGTCATGACACCTACACTATATGTATGTATGCACTAAGGAGGTTTCCACATTTTTGACACTCCACAAGAGTCATCACAACCCTTTGTTTGGCAGGTTTTCTATGGCCGGATGCCCTTCCTTTCACCAACCACCTTATATATTCTGAAGAGGTAGCAATTATATCAAAGTTTCACTTATTGTTCTGAAAGCTAGATGAGAATTTGGAGGCTTTATTGTCTCAACAAAGCACAAGAATATCTAAATAAGCAATCAACACACTATTATATGTGTTTGTTTGTGTATTCTTTAGGGATTTAGGTTTTTAGGTTGTTTATCCTACAGACCGACTTGCATGCGTGTGTCTGTGTGTGTCTGTGTGTGTCTGTGTGTGTCTGCATGAGAAACATTTCAACAGTATCACTAGGAATGGTTATTAAATTAATTCTCTTACATCTATTCACTCTGCGGAAGTTTTTTGTTTCTTAAATATGTAGTTGTACGAAACATGGTGCAGGCAGGCATTATTGTAGAAAGCGCAGTAGAATAGAAAGCCAGACAAAAATAAATGCATGAAATAATATAAAAAAGAAATATTTATATGCTTCTTTAATCAATTATTATTTTGATGAACAATCAGTGGATTGATTTTTACATTGAATGTCCATTATGGAAGAAGCATAATCTGTACAGAATTTGATGAAATGCCAATGAACAACAAATGGAATTGAAAGGTGATTCATAAATGTTTGTCAGATCTGTTATTTTCAAAAGTAGTTCCACTTCTAAACAATAAAAATCAATTATAAACACAACAATGTTAGCATGTTTTCTGTAATATAGATTCTGTGTGTGTTTTACATAGCATTCAGATCCATATCATGAAGAACAGAGATCAATACTATTAACTCATTTGTTAGAGAATGTAGTCCATAATTTAGTTTGTTATCAACTATGTATATGGCTATGCGATAGCATTTGTAAAACATATTGAAGGTAGATTGAAAAAATATGTTAAATGCAAATATCTTACAAAATGTTTAAGATACTTTTCTTGGCAGTCATCTAGTGCATTGATGAGCTTATAAAACTATTTCTTTTTGCTAAAAGAAAAATCTCTCAATCAGCAGCCTTTTCTTTTTTGTTTATTTTTAAGCTTAATATCATCATCATCACCATTTTCCATGTTAGTATGTATTAGACAAGTTGTCCTGTTGTGAGTAATGCTAGGTCAGGTGACCATGTCTTGCTCATAAAAAAACTGATTTTGACCTAGTTTCTAAAGCTGGATGCCCTTCCTAACGTCAACCACATTTACAGTGTGTGCTGGGTGCTTTTTGTTGTGATGCCTACATGACCACTTTACAGTGTAGACTGGGTGCTTTTTGTCATGGCACCTACATGACCACTTTACAGTGTGGACTGGGTGCTTTTTGTCATGGCACCTACACGACCACTTTACAGTGTGGACTGGGTGCTTTTTGTAATGGCACCAACACGACCACTTTACTGTAATAATAAATATTTATTAAATTTTGTTCAATTTGCAACTTCTGGGAGAATTATAGGGGTACTGTATTGACACAGCATTTCTAGGGCAATTTTAAACCTGGTGGAGCCCATCTCCTCTCCAGGTCTGAATACAGCAGATTTCTTCCAGAGAAGGATAGCGAGAGAGAGAGAGAGTGAGAGAATGGAATTGAGAAAGAGATATAGAGAACAAACCAACTCCAGTATATGACTGGTACTTTCTTTTATGGATCTCAAATGGGATTTGAGCTCACAGAGCAGAAAGTCAGAACAAATACTGCAAAGCATTCTATCCAACATTCTAATGACTTTCCCAATTTGTGACTGTATGGTACTTGATTTAACTCTTAACAAAAAGCATAATACATACTACCAAGACATACTGAATTGCAAGCGACAGTTGTAGTAATTTGTATTTTATTATATATTAATAATAACAACACAATTATATGATCAAAGAGTTAGTTGTCTAGATTCAGTGGTTTCACATAGACCTTTTTCATAATGAGTCAGTCATACAAAGTATTCATTGAACTCTACTTCAGCCTCGGTCAACACTTGTTAAAAACAGAATTTATTATACCTAATATTAATAAAAAAAAATACTTGCGGTCAAAAGTCACAAAAACAAAACATCATATGATGGAATATAATAAAAGATGGTGGTATATGGTGATGTATGGTGGTGTATGGTGGTTGTGTAAAGTGAAGAAAGCTAGAGAGAGTTTGATTTCTGATGAAAGTCATATACATTCACTTTCATTTTATTACAAATTTGTTTTTGTATGTATGTATGTATGTATGTATGTATGTATGTATGTATGTATGTATGTATGTATGTATGTATGTATGTATGTATCTATGTATATATGTATGTATGTATGTATGAGTGTGTGTGTGTGTGTTTGTGTATATATGTACATTTATATTTGAGTATATGTGTATGTATCTATTTATCAATGTAAGTATGCATACGTACACACACACATATATATATATATACATACATACACACACACACACATATATACATATATGTACGTATGGGTTTTATCGAATACTAATAATAATATTCGATTCGTTTGTAAACAAATGGAGCAATTTGAGGCCGTGCCGTGCCGGGTGACCGATTGTCACCTGTTTGTATCAGCTGTGCTAGGGTGAGAAATAAAATTCTAATTTTATTATCTATTTATCACATCTTTTTCTTGGTTGCATTAAATGCCAAGTACATGCTTGCATATGCCCTACTTCTGTTGATGGCACCTACATCTCACCACACATCTACATCTACATTTCTCCAACTTCTTTTAAGGGCGTATACAATTCTCTATCCTCAAAATGAATAAATTTGTTGGGTTAAAGATGCACTCTCTTTTGTGACATATATCATTCAACATCTCTCTTTCATTTTACTGGTACATGTAAGTCATTGCCGTCAAGGTGCTTTTGTTGTTTGGATGAAAGCGCCCATGTTTCACTTCCATATTAGCAAGATTGGTTGAATTGTTACTTGGAAGAGTCTGATCTGGTGACACTTACACTCGCCTGCTTCAACACATTCAGAATATAAGCTGGCGACATCTGACTTAGAGAAAGATATAAGCTGGTGATATCTGACTTAGAGAGAGATATAAGCTGGTGATATCTGACTTAGAGAGAGATATAAGCTGGCGACATCTGACTTAGAGAGAGATATAAGCTGGCGACATCTGACTTAGAGAGAGATATATGCCGGCCTCCCACACATATCTGTTGTTGTATGTAAAAAGGAGAGTAAGATATGCTGGCGACTGCCATCGTGCCACCTACGAGGCTGTGTCCCCATTAGTGCTTTGGAAACCACAAGTCATTAATAACAGTCATTAATAACAGTCATAACCACAGTCATTAATAACAGGGGTTGCAAGCTTTCCTACCCCGATGTCATCTCTAGAGATTCTGGTGTTGAAATCTAGGACTTGGCAACAGCAATGAATGACAGACCCACGTGGAGATGAATTGTTGAGTCCATTTTGGCTGTGGCTGCCGGATGATGATGTCATTGATTTTGACTCCCAATAATTGGAATAAGCAGTTGCTGATGTTCTTGCTGTTTACTATATTTACTACTATTGAAATTTATATTTCCTATATTTCCAACCCTATTTTTGCTTGTGTCTACCATTACACAGCTGTGTTTGACCCTTTACATTACTCTATATATATATATACTGTGGTTGACCCTTTACATTACTCTATATATATATATATACTGTGGTTGACCCTTTACATTACTCTATATATATACTGTGGTTGACCCTTTACATTACTCTATATATATATACTGTGGTTGACCCTTTACATTACTCTATATATATATACTGTGGTTGACCCTTTACATTACTCTCTATATATACTGTGGTTGACCCTTTACATTACTCTATATATATACTGTGGTTGACTCTTTACATTACTCTATATATATATACTGTGTTTGACCCTTTACATTACTCTCTCTATATATATATACTGTGTTTGACCCTTTACATTACTCTATATATATATACTGTGGTTGACCCTTTACATTACTCTATATATATATACTGTGTTTGACCCTTTACATTACTCTATATATATATACTGTGGTTGACCCTTTACATTACTCTATATATATATATATACTGTGTTTGACCCTTTACATTACTCTATATATATATACTGTGTTTGACCCTTTACATTACTCTATATATATATATACTGTGGTTGACCCTTTACATTACTCTATATATATATACTGTGGTTGACCCTTTACATTACTCTATATATATATACTGTGGTTGACCCTTTACATTACTCTATATATATACTGTGTTTGACCCTTTACATTACTCTATATATATATACTGTGGTTGACCCTTTACATTACTCTATATATATACTGTGGTTGACCCTTTACATTACTCTATATATATATACTGTGTTTGACCCTTTACATTACTCTATATATATATACTGTGTTTGACCCTTTACATTACTCTATATATATACTGTGGTTGACCCTTTACATTACTCTATATATATATACTGTGGTTGACCCTTTACATTACTCTATATATATATACTGTGGTTGACCCTTTACATTACTCTATATATATACTGTGTTTGACCCTTTACATTACTCTATATATATACTGTGTTTGACTCTTTACATTACTCTATATATATATACTGTGGTTGACCCTTTACATTACTCTATATATATACTGTGGTTGACCCTTTACATTACTCTATATATATATATACTGTGGTTGACCCTTTACATTACTCTATATATATACTGTGGTTGACCCTTTACATTACTCTATATATATATATACTGTGGTTGACCCTTTACATTACTCTATATACTGTGGTTGACCCTTTACATTACTCTATATATATATATACTGTGTTTGACCCTTTACATTATATATATATACTGTGGTTGACCCTTTACATTACTCTATATATATATATATACTGTGTTTGACCCTTTACATTACTCTATATATATATATATATATACTGTGGTTGACCCTTTACATTACTCTATATATATATACTGTGTTTGACCCTTTACATTACTCTATATATATATATATACTGTGGTTGACTCTTTACATAATATATATATACTGTGGTTGACCCTTTACATTACTCTATATATATATACTGTGTTTGACCCTTTACATTACTCTATATATATATACTGTGGTTGACTCTTTACATTATATATATATATATACTGTGGTTGACCCTTTACATTACTCTATATATATATACTGTGTTTGACCCTTTACATTATATATATATACTGTGGTTGACCCTTTACATTACTCTATATATATATATATACTGTGGTTGACCCTTTACATTACTCTATATATATACTGTGGTTGACCCTTTACATTACTCTATATATATATACTGTGGTTGACCCTTTACATTACTCTATATATATATACTGTGGTTGACCCTTTACATTACTCTCTATATATACTGTGGTTGACCCTTTACATTACTCTATATATATACTGTGGTTGACTCTTTACATTACTCTATATATATATACTGTGTTTGACCCTTTACATTACTCTCTCTATATATATATACTGTGTTTGACCCTTTACATTACTCTATATATATATACTGTGGTTGACCCTTTACATTACTCTATATATATATATATATACTGTGTTTGACCCTTTACATTACTCTATATATATATACTGTGGTTGACCCTTTACATTACTCTATATATATATATATATACTGTGTTTGACCCTTTACATTACTCTATATATATATACTGTGTTTGACCCTTTACATTACTCTATATATATATACTGTGGTTGACCCTTTACATTACTCTATATATATATACTGTGGTTGACCCTTTACATTACTCTATATATATATACTGTGGTTGACCCTTTACATTACTCTATATATATACTGTGTTTGACCCTTTACATTACTCTATATATATATACTGTGGTTGACCCTTTACATTACTCTATATATATACTGTGGTTGACCCTTTACATTACTCTATATATATATACTGTGTTTGACCCTTTACATTACTCTATATATATATACTGTGTTTGACCCTTTACATTACTCTATATATATACTGTGGTTGACCCTTTACATTACTCTATATATATATACTGTGGTTGACCCTTTACATTACTCTATATATATATACTGTGGTTGACCCTTTACATTACTCTATATATATACTGTGTTTGACCCTTTACATTACTCTATATATATACTGTGTTTGACTCTTTACATTACTCTATATATATATACTGTGGTTGACCCTTTACATTACTCTATATATATACTGTGGTTGACCCTTTACATTACTCTATATATATATATACTGTGGTTGACCCTTTACATTACTCTATATATATACTGTGGTTGACCCTTTACATTACTCTATATATATATATACTGTGGTTGACCCTTTACATTACTCTATATACTGTGGTTGACCCTTTACATTACTCTATATATATATATACTGTGTTTGACCCTTTACATTATATATATATACTGTGGTTGACCCTTTACATTACTCTATATATATATATATATATACTGTGTTTGACTCTTTACATTACTCTATATATATATATATATATATACTGTGGTTGACCCTTTACATTACTCTATATATATATACTGTGTTTGACCCTTTACATTACTCTATATATATATATATACTGTGGTTGACTCTTTACATAATATATATATACTGTGGTTGACCCTTTACATTACTCTATATATATATACTGTGTTTGACCCTTTACATTACTCTATATATATATACTGTGGTTGACTCTTTACATTATATATATATATATACTGTGGTTGACCCTTTACATTACTCTATATATATATACTGTGTTTGACCCTTTACATTATATATATATACTGTGGTTGACCCTTTACATTACTCTATATATATATATATACTGTGTTTGACCCTTTACATTACTCTATATATATATACTGTGGTTGACCCTTTACATTACTCTATATATATACTGTGTTTGACCCTTTACATTACTCTATATATATATATACTGTGGTTGACCCTTTACATTACTCTATATACTGTGGTTGACCCTTTACATTACTCTATATATATATATACTGTGTTTGACCCTTTACATTATATATATATACTGTGGTTGACCCTTTACATTACTCTATATATATATATATACTGTGTTTGACCCTTTACATTACTCTATATATATATACTGTGGTTGACCCTTTACATTACTCTATATATATACTGTGTTTGACCCTTTACATTACTCTATATATATATATACTGTGGTTGACCCTTTACATTACTCTATATACTGTGGTTGACCCTTTACATTACTCTATATATATACTGTGTTTGACCCTTTACATTATATATATATACTGTGGTTGACCCTTTACATTACTCTATATATATATATATACTGTGTTTGACCCTTTACATTACTCTATATATATACTGTGGTTGACCCTTTACATTACTCTATATATATATATACTGTGGTTGACCCTTTACATTACTCTATATATATATACTGTGGTTGACCCTTTACATTACTCTCTATATATACTGTGGTTGACCCTTTACATTACTCTATATATATACTGTGGTTGACTCTTTACATTACTCTATATATATATACTGTGTTTGACCCTTTACATTACTCTCTCTATATATATATATACTGTGTTTGACCCTTTACATTACTCTATATATATATACTGTGGTTGACCCTTTACATTACTCTATATATATATATATATACTGTGTTTGACCCTTTACATTACTCTATATATATATACTGTGGTTGACCCTTTACATTACTCTATATATATATATATACTGTGTTTGACCCTTTACATTACTCTATATATATATACTGTGTTTGACCCTTTACATTACTCTATATATATATACTGTGGTTGACCCTTTACATTACTCTATATATATATACTGTGGTTGACCCTTTACATTACTCTATATATATATACTGTGGTTGACCCTTTACATTACTCTATATATATACTGTGTTTGACCCTTTACATTACTCTATATATATATACTGTGGTTGACCCTTTACATTACTCTATATATATACTGTGGTTGACCCTTTACATTACTCTATATATATATACTGTGTTTGACCCTTTACATTACTCTATATATATATACTGTGTTTGACCCTTTACATTACTCTATATATATACTGTGGTTGACCCTTTACATTACTCTATATATATATACTGTGGTTGACCCTTTACATTACTCTATATATATATACTGTGGTTGACCCTTTACATTACTCTATATATATACTGTGTTTGACCCTTTACATTACTCTATATATATACTGTGTTTGACTCTTTACATTACTCTATATATATATACTGTGGTTGACCCTTTACATTACTCTATATATATACTGTGGTTGACCCTTTACATTACTCTATATATATATATACTGTGGTTGACCCTTTACATTACTCTATATATATACTGTGGTTGACCCTTTACATTACTCTATATATATATATACTGTGGTTAACCCTTTACATTACTCTATATACTGTGGTTGACCCTTTACATTACTCTATATATATATATACTGTGTTTGACCCTTTACATTATATATATATACTGTGGTTGACCCTTTACATTACTCTATATATATATATATACTGTGTTTGACCCTTTACATTACTCTATATATATATATATATATACTGTGGTTGACCCTTTACATTACTCTATATATATATACTGTGTTTGACCCTTTACATTACTCTATATATATATATATACTGTGGTTGACTCTTTACATAATATATATATACTGTGGTTGACCCTTTACATTACTCTATATATATATACTGTGTTTGACCCTTTACATTACTCTATATATATATACTGTGGTTGACTCTTTACATTATATATATATATATACTGTGGTTGACCCTTTACATTACTCTATATATATATACTGTGTTTGACCCTTTACATTATATATATATACTGTGGTTGACCCTTTACATTACTCTATATATATATATATACTGTGTTTGACCCTTTACATTACTCTATATATATATACTGTGGTTGACCCTTTACATTACTCTATATATATACTGTGTTTGACCCTTTACATTACTCTATATATATATATACTGTGGTTGACCCTTTACATTACTCTATATACTGTGGTTGACCCTTTACATTACTCTATATATATATATACTGTGTTTGACCCTTTACATTATATATATATACTGTGGTTGACCCTTTACATTACTCTATATATATATATATATACTGTGTTTGACCCTTTACATTACTCTATATATATATATATACTGTGGTTGACTCTTTACATAATATATATATACTGTGGTTGACCCTTTACATTACTCTATATATATATACTGTGTTTGACCCTTTACATTACTCTATATATATATACTGTGGTTGACTCTTTACATTATATATATATATATACTGTGGTTGACCCTTTACATTACTCTATATATATATACTGTGGTTGACCCTTTACATTACTCTATATATATATACTGTGGTTGACCCTTTACATTATATATATATATATATATATATATATATATATATATATGGTAGAATTTTGAGACTTATTTTAGGACAAAAGTAGTGTCTTCGGTGCATGGTAAACACTTTATTTCACACACTTTATTTGCCGGCACCGAAGACACTACTTTTGTCCTAAAATAAGTCTCAAAATTCTACCATGCGTCCTGGAGGCCGAAAGTTGTATATATATTTTTTTTCTAATTACCCCAGTGCATTACTGGTACTTTATTTTATCGACCCTGTAAGGATGAAAGATAAAGTTAACCTCGGCGGGATTTGAACTCAGAATGGCAAGGGCCGTAACTCTATGCGTCAAAACATAGCATTCAACCCTCTACCGATACTGCCAATCCACCATCCTAATAATAATATGATGATGATGATGATTTATCTTTAGATAAAAGAATTATCGACCAGCAATAATATGCACTTCTATTGCCTTATTAAAACCTCAACGCTTAAGTTCCTTCGAGATTTGTCTGCTCAAAATACCTGAGTTTCCACAATTCTCTCTGCAATTGCTTTTCTTTCACCATGCAGATTTTCTTTTAGAAAACAATGAAAGAATGGCTTCCTTTAATATCGATTGTTTTGTTCAATAACTTCTCTCTTTTTCTTCATCTTCTATAGAACTTTCACACTAAAAATATTTTAATTCTCGAGCCTTATCTAAACAACAGAGTAGTTACCTTCATTCTATTTTTGTCACTACTACTCTATGTATCAATCTATGTTGCTTTGTATGTGTATGTGTGTATGTGTACTTGTATGTGCATGCATGTGCGTAAGACATAAGTTCTTTTGAATCTTCTGCTCGTGTTTATAAGCACACATGTTCAGGAAATCTGCCTTCTACACTCAACACACATTTTCTCCATTTCAACAAACTTTTCTATTTTGGGTGAACATTTTTTTTTTCTAGTAAAATGTGACTTCAGTGTTTGCAGTTCATCTCTCTACAAATTATTTTATCTCCCTCAGTTTTCTTTATTCTCCATTTCATTCTTTTTAAGTTCATTTTAAAAGTTTTTCTCTGTTTGTATTCTTCTTAATGTTACACATTTCTTTAGAGTTTATTCTGCAATGGCTTCCATTGCAGTATAAGAATCTCATGATGTTCCCTAGCAAACCACAAAAAAAAATTCATCTATTGAAAGCTGTGGTAGAAAATAATAATAATAATTGTTTCTACTTTTGGCACAAGGCCAGCAATTACCCAGTGCATTACTGGTACTTTATTTTATCGACCCCGCAAGGATGAAAAAGCAATGTTAACCTCGACGGGATTTGAACTCAGAATGGCAAGGGCCATAACTCTATGCGTCAAAGCATGGCATCCGACACTCAACCAATACTGCCAATCCACCGCAATTTCCAGCAAAGAGTTACGGCCCTTGCCATTCTGAGTTCAAATCCCGTCGAGGTTAACTTTGCTTTTTCATCCTTGCGGGGTCGATAAATAATAATAATAATAATAATGGTTTCTTATATAGGCACAAGGCCAGCATATTTTGGGGGAGGGGGAAGTCGATTAAATCGACCCAAGCGCATGACTGGTACTTTCTTTTATCGACCCCGTAAGGATGAAAGGCAAAGTTAACCTCGGCGGGATTTGAACTCAGAATGGCAAGGGCCGTAACTCTATGCGTCAAAGCATGGCGTCCGACCCTCTACCGATACTGCCAATCCACTGCCCTAGGATGAAAAATAATAAAAATTATAGTTTCTAGGCCAACAAATTTGAAGGAACAGAGGGGAAATCTATTAACTCAACCCTGTACTTGACAAGTTCTATATTTTTTAGATCTTGCCAGGACAAAGAGGACTGGACTGAATACTTTAAAGCATTTATTTTGATGAATTTTTTAACAATTTTGCCAATCTACCACCATTTATTTTATTGAACCCAAAAAAGGATGACAGACAAAGTTGAATTCAGGAGGATTTGAACTCAGAACGTAAAAAGCCATAAATAAAGACCACGATGTTGAATTACAATAAACATTACAAAGATGGAAAACAAAATTTTTTTCAAATTTCTGTGATTTGTTTTTCTTTATGTCTGCCATCTTAGTGAAAGTATAGATAACTAATTGGATTATTTCTGAGTTGAACATAATGACGAGTGTACAACAAAGAAGAAAACTGAGGGGAATATCTTTTCTGGGAAATTTCATTAATTTTGGTAGAATTCTAATGAAAACATGGATAAAGAAATAGGTCAGAACTGCTACTTATTTCTCGTGTTCATATATTTCTGCCTTAAATTACAGATTCGTAACTTGATACAGAGGTGAAAAATTGGATTTCATCCTTACTGGCTCAATAAAACCACTAACTGCTGTCTCTCTTTGTATATATAAACACTAGCAACTTGTGGGATTGGCAGTATCAGTAGAGGGTCGGACGCCATGCTTTCCAGCATAGTTACGTCCCTTTACAGTCTGAGTTCAAATCCCGTCGAGGTTAAATTTGCCTTTCATCCTTATGGGGTCGATGAAATGAAGTACCAGTAATGTACTGGGGGTAATTGCTGGCCTTGTGCTAAAAGTAGAAACAATTATTATAGATAGTGATAGTAGACTCTCCCTCATATTTTTAATACTTCACTACCTCCTTATGGACAACTGATGCTGCACACCAGGAGGTCCGAACACAGGAGAGCCAACCTCCCACTATCATCACCTCCATCTCTCTCGCCCTCCCCATCTCTCTGTATTATGAGCAAAAGGTGTCCCATGTGCTGGCCACTCCATGACCCCGGGGGACAGAATGGAGAAGGCATTTCTCCGGAGGATGGTAAGGGAGATGCGCTGGAAGAGCCATTCCATCTTGTGAAGCTCACACCTGCAGCTAGCCAGCTCAGTGCCAATGGTAGTAAGTAGGAAGGTAGCCCTAGAGCCAAGGATACCAGAAGTCTCCACTGCTAGGGGCTCAATAAAATAAAGAACCAGTAATATATTGGGGTTGATGTAATCAACTTTTCTTCTCCACCCAAAATTGTTGGCCTTGTACCTAAGTTTATTATTATTATCATTATAAGGGTAGTGGATAAGCAGTGTCGTTCGAGTGTTGGAAAAATGTTTTGTGACATTTAGTTACAGCCCTTTACATTCTGAGTTCAAATCCTGCCATGGTCAAATTTGCCTTTTATCCCTTCAATGTCAATAAAATAAAGTAATTGTTTCTACTTTAGGCACAAGGCCAGCAATTATCCAGTGCATTACTGGTACTTTATTTTATCGACCCCGTAAGGATGAAAGGCAAAGTCAACCTCGGCGGAATTTTAAATCAGATCGTAAAGGGACGTAACTATGCTGGAAAGCATAGCGTCCAACCCACTACCGATATTGCCAATCCACCGCCCTTAATAAAATAAAGTAATAGTCAAGTATTGGGGTTGATGTAATTGATTTTCCT
This sequence comes from Eledone cirrhosa, assembly GCA_964016885.1. Classification (NCBI taxonomy): domain Eukaryota; kingdom Metazoa; phylum Mollusca; class Cephalopoda; order Octopoda; family Eledonidae; genus Eledone; species Eledone cirrhosa. The sequence goes on from OZ024754.1 coordinate 37,412,855, forward strand.
CTGTCCCCTAATTGGCAGAGCCATGAGATAGAATGCTTTATGTTATTTGTTCTAGATCTCTGATCTCTAAGTTCAAATCCTGCTGAGGCCAACTTTGCTTTTCTTCCTTATGAGATTGATAAAAAAAAGCCAGTCAAGTCGAGTACTGGGGAGATTCTTCCTCTATATCTCTTATATTGATATATTGATTTATATATATATAAGTATTGAGTACTCTGGTGAGTAATGGTTTAACTGGTTTTTACTGCTTCCATTCTGATTTATATATATCATCAGCATTATCATCGTTATCATCGTTTAATGTCCATCGTCCACGCTAGCACGGGTTGGAAGGTTTTGTTCTATTTGATGCGGGATTGGTCGGGAGACCGTGTCTCGCTCGTACAGAACTGTTCCTGGCAGGTTTTCTACGGTTGGATGCCCTTCCTAACACCAATCACATTTACAGTGTGGACTGGGAGCCTTTTTACCGTGTCTCCTACACGACCACTTTACAGTGTGGACCGAGTGCTTTTTACCACGTCTCCTACGTGACCACTTTACAGTGTGGACCGAGTGCTTTTTACCATGTCTCCTACGTGACCACTTTACAGTGTGGACTGGGTGCTTTTTGTCGTGTCACACCGACATGACCACTTTACAGTGTGGACTGAGTGCTTTTTACCATGTCTTCTACACAACCACTTTACAGTGTGGACCGAGTGCTTTTTACCATGTCTCCTACGTGACCACTTTACAGTGTGGACTGGGTGCTTTTTGTCGTGTCACACCGACATGACCACTTTACAGTGTGGACTGAGTGCTTTTTACCATGTCTCCTACGTGACCACTTTACAGTGTGGACTGGGTGCTTTTTGTCGTGTCACACCGACATGACCACTTTACAGTGTGGACTGAGTGCTTTTTACCATGTCTTTTACACAACCACTTTACAGTGTGGACCGAGTGCTTTTTACCATGTCTCCTACGTGACCACTTTACAGTGTGGACTAGGTGCTTTTTGTCATGTCACACCGACATGACCACTTTACAGTGTGGACTGAGTGCTTTTACCACGTCTCCTACATGACCACTTTACAGTGTGGACTGAGTGCTTTTTACCATGTCTCCTACACAACCACTTTACAGTGTGGACTGAGTGCTTTTTACCATGTCTCCTACACAACCACTTTACAGTGTGGACTGAGTGCTTTTTACCATGTCTCCTACACAACCACTTTACAGTGTGGACTGAGTGCTTTTTACCATGTCTCCTACACAACCACTTTACAGTGTGGACTGGGAACCTTTTTACCATGTCTCCTACACAACCACTTTACAGTGTGGACTGATTGCTTTTTACCATGTCTCCTACACAACCACTTTACAGTGTGGACTGGGAACCTTTTTACCATGTCACCGACACGACCACTTTACAGTGTACGGAAGTGGGACGATGGAGTAGGGTGTGTGGGGTGGGGTGTATATTGAGTTAAGAGGTGCGTATTGACTGTAGGTTTAAGTTTGTATGCAAGGTAAGGCAGGTCTTCTGTACAACTGCATAGCACCAAATATCTCAATATATACATATACATATATATATATATATATATATATATGTAAAAGTTCTATTTAAATTGTTGGGATACAACAAGCAAATATTTTTATAACTGATATAAAGCACTCAACAAATATTTGGAGTAAAAATACGATATATTAACAAATGGAAACTATATTTATAAAACCATATTTATTTCATTATACATATTTCAAGGACACCAAGTTAAATTATGGTGTGCTTTCATCAGATAAAATATAATATAGATCAGTTTTATAAATAAATATTGACATACCCTTAAAGAATGTAACCATTGCTGTTGGAAGCTCCCGGATAGTGGAGTTGTAGCTTTAATTATATTATTAGTATTGGATATTTTTATTTTTAAAATAAGCCGTTGGGTTACGGAGAAAGAGAAAGATAGAGAAGGAGAGAAAGAGAGAATGGTTGCATTCTTTAAGGGTATGTCAATATTTATTTATAAAACTGATCTATATTATATTTTATCTGATGAAAGCACATCATAATTTAACTTGGTGTCCTTGAAATATGTATAATGAAATAAATATGATTTTATAAATATAGTTTCCATTTGTTAATATCGTATATATATATATATATATTTATGCATTAGTACTTAGATTTGGGTGTGAAATACTGATTTATACTATGCAGGGTTCAAAACCTTGAATGATGAGTTTGAGAAGTCTATCTCTCAATTATCCCAATCCTACCATGTAATACTGTAACAATATAATTACTAACCTCCATCAGACTGGTAAATACATCTAGAGGTCTTGATATTTTCTATGGATTTAGTTCATGTGATTGTTTTCACTGAAGTAATTATGAAGCTATTCAAATCTTACAATGGAATGCTGTCGGCACATCAGGATTCAATTAAGCTAGCTACGAACCAAATCAAAGTGTTATTTGGCGCTGAAGTGGCAAAAGGTGGTCTTTTTTTTTTTTTTTGAAGTGTTTGTTTATTCTATGCTTTGTGTTTTTGAATAAATGATTAAGTAATGCTGGTCCTTGTTTGTTTGGTTGTATTAGTTATTGGTCCTGGGAGGAAATTTGGCACAAAGCTGACACCATCCATTACAGAATGGCAACAAATACTTAGTTTAGAGAACAAGCTTAATGCTGGTTTTCAACAATTGAGCTTTCAATTGTTATACATGGAATTGCCCAGGGAAGCAGCAACAGCAGCAACAGCAGAAACAGCAATAGCAGCAGCAACAACCCATTCGCTATATATGTCTGCAGTATTTAAGTTACACAAACTGAGATTCATTATCATACTCATCATCATTTAACAATGAAGGTCAATTTTGTCATTCACCCTTTCAGGTTGAGAAATAAATAACCAGTCAACTACTATGGTTAATTTATCTCACTCTCCCTCCTCCTCTCTCTATTGATGTGTCTATATATCTATCTATCTATCTATCTATCAAACTATCAATCCAGTTGACCACCGAGTCCATTGTCATGATCAAACCGCCACCCTCCTGCAAAAACGAAGGAGAGGCGGTTTTCCTTTGTGTGATAGCTATGGCGAAAGAGGTTGTATGGTGGACGAGGTTAAAAGGGCTGAGGTTAGACACCTTTCTCTCCAGCCAACAACTGATTCTTTTTTTCAAATACCACTTTGGAAGAAGAATCAGGATGGAGAGAGAGGTGCTGTACCCCAGCAAGTTTTATGAAAGGTGGGTGAAAGTGGCGAGAATGGCCCGAGTGAATGGGCCTTCTCTCTATATCAGCCTGTAGGTTGAGGAAAAAGAGGAAGAGAGGAAAGGAGTACAAACTCTTCGTACTCCTGGAGATGAGGGTTGCACATTTTTTTCGGGGGTATGTGTTACCCATATGAACTGTCTCCCCCTATTGGGGAAAATCGATTAACTTTTAATTTACATTTGTGATAACATTTTACACATTTTTATTGTATGTAAACTCCCCCCTTTGTAATTGTCCCCTTCTTTTGTGCCCCTGTGGCTAATAAAGAAAGATATCTATCTATCAAACTATCTAGCTAGCTCTCTCTCCATTTATCTATCTTTCTCTCTCTCTCTCTATCTATCTTTCTCTCTCGCTCTCTATCTATCTTTCTCTCTCTCTCTCTATCTATCTTTCTCTCTCTCTATCTATCTTTCTCTCTCTCTCTATCTATCTTTCTCTCTCTATCTATCTATCTTTCTCTCTCTCTATCTATCTCTCGAACTGTCTATATAAACCTGTAGGTTGAAGAAATCGAGAGAAGATGAGAGCACTTGCTAAACATGTTCCTGGTGTTTAGGGTTATTCTATCTACAGGGTCTAACACAACCCTGCAGTGACGTTCCACCCTATTAGGGATTTCAATTGTTTATTTATAATTGTTAAATTTATTTACACGCTTCCATGTAAAATTCCTGCTGGCCCATGTTTTGTAATGTCTCATTTCTTGTGTGCCCTTGTGGCAAATAAAGAAATCTATCTACTTACCAACCTATCTACCTATCGAACTATCTATCTATCTATTTGTTTACATTCAATTCCTGGCAACATATTGTGTCCTTGAGCAAGTCACTTTATTTTACATTGTTTCAGTCAACTTATCTGAAAAAAATGAATTCTACCTTTTAAATTCAAGGGGCCTGCCTTGTTACACTCTGTGTTATGCCAAATCTCCCTGAGCACTATGTTAAAGGTACACGTGATTGTGGAATGCTCAGCCACTCACATGTTAGTTTTACTAACAAGTTGTTCTGTTGATCATAAAACTAGAAAACACTTTGTCAAACTGACAGCCATCTAACAACTGCGTTGGGTATGAAAGCACACACACACACACACACACACACACACATATATGTTTATCCCAGGTTCAATTAGGGGTAACCATAGTAAGTAAGGTACTCAATATAGCAGAGTATAAATATTTAATATATATATATATATATAAAGCTCATAGTGCATGTGTGTATATGTTTGTATGTGTATGTATGTAAGCACATATGTGTGTGTGTGTGTGTGTAGAGAGAGAGAGAGATAGAAAGCGAGAGAAAGAAAGAGAGAGAGAGAGAGAAAGAGAGAGAGCGAGAGAGAGAGCGAGAGAAAGAGAGAGAGAGAGAAAGAGAGAGAGAGAGTCCACAGTGTTGAGACCGGAGGGACTATTTATCATTTTCGAATAAATTTTGGTTTTACATTTAATTTTTTAAATTTTTTTTTTTGTCAAATTTCAGGTTGATTTATATTTTTGATTTTGTAGAGGTTGGGGGTTGTTTTTAGTTATTTTAAGAATTTTTTTTTTTTGTCAAATTAAAACATTTACATGGTATTAAATTCTTCTAAAATAATTAATTTTTTCAAAAATGTTTCTATAATAATTTGGTCTTTTTAAGAATTTTCCTGAAAAAATCTTAGACTTTTTTTTTTAAATTTGAATTGTTAAAAAAATAGAATTATAAAAAATATAGATTAAATGAACACTTGAAACACTCAACAAAAACTAATTGCAAGTGAATAAAGTGAGTTTATCAGCTACTATATATATTAAGGGTACATTTTAACCCTTTAGCATTTAAACCAGCCATATCTGGCCAGAATTCTTTCACCTCTTTCTGTTCAAACTGAGCGTAACTGGCCACTCATACTTATGTTAAGGTATTGTTCTCAAAAGAAATATTACCAAAATGTCATAGATTCCATATCGCGTGAGATAATTATGTAAGATAAAGCCTTTACCACAAAAATACAATAGTATATATAGAGTAATGTAAATTCTAAAGGGTTAAGCCCTCTACAAAAGCTAGTTGCAAGTGAATAAAGTGAGTTTATCAGCTACTATATATATATTAAGTGTATATTTTAAGTCTTCTACAAAAGCTAGCTGTGAGTGAACAAAGCGGGTTTATCAGCTACTTTACTTATTAACTAATTACACTAATTAACTACCCATTTCTAATCTATGCAAATTGATTAAACCAATAAACGGGCTCGATTCATACAACTATATAATTAGTCAAGGGAAAGAACCAGTTATATCTTCATTACTGCTTCTTGTTGTTTATTACTTCATCATGCTATGATCGTGTTTAATGTAGTCCAAAGCTCATTGAGGGAGAGAGAGAGAAAGAGGTGGGAGCTATTGTATACTATGAGTAATGAATCACTGACACAATCTAATTTAGGTGGTTCACTAAGTAAGTTCTATAGTCTATAGAGTTTCTCTTAGCCAACAGAAGTGAAAGCGCATGGCTTAGTGGTTAGAGAATTGGATTCACAATAGTGAGGTAACAAGCTCGATTTCTGGACTGTCTTTAGCAAGACACTTTATTTCATGTTCCTCTTTTCTGCCAGGAGTTGCAGCGGGGAGATATGTAACGGAATTCTTCTATGTTTTACCTGGCAAAGATTTAGAGGCGAGAAATTTTAGATTCGATTTCGAATCTTCGCCAGGTAAATCATAGAAGAATTCCGTTACAGATAGTATGACCAATGAAAAGAGCTATGCAAATATTGTCTCCTTGGTCTGATTTGACAAGTTCCACCCCATCGGTAAGTGAATGAGATCTGGGATCTTGTCGATCATATAGAAAAAAATATGTCTTAGTTAGGGAAAGGAAGAGATGTTCCCATGCAACGTTTTGCAATACTTGGCAAGCTGATATAAAAATTGAGATGGTTGATAGCAACTCTATCTATCTGTAAGTCAGCCTCTACAGGAAAGATGGGAACAGAGGGTGGGTGGGGGTAAACTAAGAGGCGGGTCTATTTTAGAATGCTTTTAGCATAATGAACTCTGTGAAAGGAAGCACCAAGGGTTAGGCTGGTGGCATTAAATGGAGCCACACACTCTCACACACACACACACATATATATATATATGTATATATATATATATATATTATATAAACTTAAAATATATATGGAGAGAGAAAAAAGAAGTATATCCATTGATCTTTTTTATTGAGAAACCTGATCATCATACATTTATTATATATTGATACCTTAACATAGTATGCATGATTGTGTGTGTATATATATATATATATATATATATATATATATATATATACACACACACACACATAGCCTTGTTTAATATTGACAGTGAGAAGAGTATGTCCACAACACCATAGTAAACAGTAATTGTTTATTAAAGTCAAGTCAGAGTCCAGTTACTTTGGCATTTCACCTGTGTATTCACTGTGTGTGTGTGTATATATATGTATGTATGTATGTATGTAAAAGGTAAACAGTAATAACAACACAATTGGTACATTATATATGGAAAGAATATATTAGGTTAACGCTACTCCTTCATCAGAAGAAAGAATGAGAAATTATATATATATAGAAATATATATATATATATAGAGAGAGAGAGGTATAAATATATATATAAATAAATATATATATATATAGGAACAAGTATGACCCCGACGGCAGTGCTCAAGCCGTTTCGACGGCTAATTCAGTCCAGAATTAGCCGTCGAAACGGCTTGAGCTTTGCCGTCGGGGTTACACTTGTTCCTATTACCCACTCTACTACCCTAAGTATTGAGTACTTTGGTGCGTTATGGTCCATCTGGTTCCTTACCACATTTCCTTCGTTAAATATATATATATAGAGAGAAAGAGAGAGACAGAGAGAGAGAGAGAGAGAGAGAGACAGAGAGAGAGAGAGGTAAAGTCCATACATACAAATAAAAGGACACAATTTGGATTAAGAAGAGTGACTGAACAAAAGGTGACTGACTAGAGACAGCTTGAGAGGAGAGAGACTGCGAGGACATTACCTGACTGGAGAGGCCATGAGATCAACCAACTCCAAGGAACAGAAGCCATTATATTAATAGTAGAGAGAGGAAGGAGGAGTGTATTGGTGAGACATTTCATATATATATACATATATATACATATATATACATATATATATATATAAAGTCTCTCACCAATACACTCAGAGCACAGTATATATTTATATGTATATATATGTATATGTATATATATATATATTCAGGTTGTCTCTAAAAAATGTATACATACTTTGAATATCTGTACAAACAATATTTATCAGAATGGTGTATACATTTTAGGGGACACCCTGTATATATATATATATATATATATATATATATATATATATATATATATATATATATATATATATGTGTGTGTATATATATATATAATATGTGTGTGTATATATATACATACATATATATATGTGTATATGTATATATATATATATATATATATATGTATATGTATATATATATATATATATATATGTGTGTGTGTGTGTCTGTGTATGTATGTACATATATATATATATATATATATATATATATATATATATATATATATATATTTAATGTCTGTATATATATATATATAATGTGTGTGTGTGTATATATATATATATATATATATATATATATATGTGTGTGTGTGTATATAATGTGTGTGTGTATGCAAATATTGCAATATTGATATTGATATTTCCAAGTGATTGATTACTTTGATCACATTGATCAGATCTAATTATATATCATTTGATTGAATTAGAAGATAATAATCGAATATCATATTTTCTTCTCGTGGGAAGAGAGTGAGAATTAATTTCGAAATAATTAACATCACAGATTAAGGGACCAAATGTTGGGGAGGGGCTGCCTTAGTAGAGTCGGTAGAGCATCAGATAGCATTCATTGCAGTGTTTGTTACATTTTTCTGAGCTCTGAGTTCAAATCCCACCAAGGTCAACTTTGCTTTTCGTCCTTTCAGGGTCAAGATGTAAAGTACTAGTTCAAATATTATGGTTGATCAGTCATACTCCTCTCTCCTTATCTATCAATATTGATCTATCAATCTATCTCCCTATCAATCTATAGGTCTATATATATCCTAATTGAACCTGAACCGATAAGGTCTGGTTTCTTGGATATGTCACCATTTATAAAACAAATTTTGTATTTTATCTGATGAGGGCGTACCAAAATTTTGGTACCCTTGAAATATATATAATAAAATAAATATGGTTTTATAAATATAGTTTCCATTTATTTAATATCATTGATATTATACTCCAGAAAAACTGTAGAGTGCTTCGAATCTGTTATAAATAAATTTGTTGAATAATCAACAAATTAAATATCTCTTTACTTTATATATGGTAATAATAATTGTTTCTACTTTTGGCACAAGGCCAGCAATTACCCAGTGCATTACTGGTACTTTATTTTATCGACCCCGTAAGGATGAAAGGCAAAGTTAACCTCGGTGGGATTTGAACTCAGAATGGCAAGGGCCGTAACTCTATGCATCAAAGCATGGCATCCAACCCTCTACCGATACTGCCAATTCACCTAATAATAAATGTGAAGAGGGCTCGACAAGGATAATATATATAATCGATATATATCGATACATATAAAACCATAGAGCAAATATTTATTAAAATAACAGATTAAAGTTTAAGCAAAGAATCGCTGCTTTCACCCTTAACGGGATCTTTCACACACACATATCACACAGACACACTTTCACACACACATATCACACAGACACATCACACATAGACATCACACATACACATATACATATTCTCACATTCACATATCAAACACACACACACATTCTCACATTCACATATCAAACACACATACACATTCTCAAACACACATATCAAACACACACACATATCAAACACACACACACATCAAACACACACACACATTCTCACACACACATATCACACAGACACTTCTGAATGCAAGTTTCCTATGCAACTCTCTCACACACACATATCAAACACACACACATTACACATATCAAACACACATATCACACACACACATATCAAACACACACACAGACACACACATATCACACACACACATATCAAACACACACACAGACACACACATATCACACACACACATATCAAACACACACACTCACACACATATTAAACACACACATTCTCAAGCACATATCACACACACATATCAAACTCACACATACACACACACCACACAAGTCTCCTAACCAGAGAGCCATTCCATGTGTCCATATTGGAGGAATTGTCTATATGATGTACACAATACTATTACCTTACATATAAGACAAGCATGCATGGTTTAACAGGAAGTAACTGACTTATATATCATTATGGTTTATTGTTGTACATCAAGTAGAGTTCAAAGGAAGAGCATTCAAACTGAAATTGTATGGTTAGTAATGGTGGAATTCAATAGAAACAGTCAATTAACTATTATATATGTGACTAAAAAATGTATATTTATCAAACACACTCCTTTTCTTATATTTTCCTTCTTGTCCCACCTTCTACCACACCCCTCAAAATTCCCTTCTGACTTATTACCATGGTAATTTTAATTCACATGGATTTTACGGCTTTCGAAATACACATACCCACTTTTCTTTTTCATATATTCATACATATATATATATATATATATATATATATATATATATATATATATATATATATAGTAATATTAATAAATTTGAAGACTAAAATCCAAAGAGGGCTCGATAAGGAAAAATATATATCAAATATATAAGAACCGTAGAGCAAATAGTTTCAGAAGATCCTGTTAAGGGTGAAAGCAGCGATTCTTTGCTTAAACTTTAATCTGTTATTTTAATAAATATATATATATATAGGTTTGTTTTAATTGATTTATTATTTTAAATCGACACAGGCAAACTGTATTAATTTAATTAGTATTTTTCAATCTAGCTAACTTGGTTGTTTGCAATACAAACACTTATATACTTGTATTAGTGTTTATCCCTATCATATATTCATTTGTATTAGACGGCTCAGAAATATCCCTTTCTTTGAGCTATTTAATTGTAAAAGACTGTTTGAGTTTATAACTCTATATATAATATACATATATATATATATATATATATATATATATATATATATATATATATATATATATAAATGTAATCTGAGTTTTTCGGATATCAATAATAATATTCAATTCGTTTGCAATTATGCAAAACAAGCCTCATTTTTAAAGCCATGTCTGTAAAATGAGCCCCTCATTCAGCCATGTAGAGCGAAAATTTATATATATATATCTTTATCAGACCAATGTGATAACACATTGGTCTGGCAAACCAAAAATGTGAGTTCGTGTCCCATGTACATCAATACTCATCCTTTTTTTCCATTCAAAGGTTTTTTTTTTAAATCCCAACTTACAGACTAATTCTATTTAGTCAAATACGGCATAAGCACATATTACTACCTAATTTTTAAATTTGCTAACTGTTTCTAAACAAAGCTTGCTTTGTGTCTCCATATATATATATATATATATATCACCTGTTTCAGAGGTATGGCAAAAAGCCAAAGATGGAACTGCTGTGTGTTTGCACCATCTGCTTAAAATATCTGTCAAATCTTCTTCAAATTGTACTCTACTGTATTAGAATAAGAAGGACACGTTAAACATATCAATCATAGTTATTTACAAAAATATATTATGATCATCATGATTTGAACACCTTTTGATCATAGACCTGCTCAATCAGCATTGATCAGGAGTAAAAATCAACTTCAACAACAAGCCAGTAAAGGTCACAGATACAGCTCCTATCCTCTAACTCAGGCATGTTAAACATGTGGCCCTTTACAAGCACCCCTGTGGCCTGCACAAAGGTTTTTACAGTGCAAGCATGTTTTATCTTCGTAATATAAAATAAAAACAATTGTTGTAATGTGCGCAATTAGTTGTCATGTGTGGCCCTCAGACAATACATGTGACTCATGTGGCCCTCGGGAGACCCTCTGTTTGATATGCCCGCTCTAACTAACCCCTAAAATATCCTACTCAATGTAAGTAAAGAGAGAGAAGAACAGATTTCCTTTATCGTTATTGTTCATCCTGGCCATTGTTTCTGCTCTTTGATTTTTGCTGTCAATGGCAATGGCAATAATTGGCAGCAACATTTATTTTCGTTTAGTTTTATCAAATTCATATCTGCCTTCTCCAATAAATAGGCTGAAATTATTTAATAAAATGTGAATTATTTAGCAGCAGAGAATTGAAGCATATATGCATTAACCTTGTATGTACATCTCTTATATATTGTATACAATCTACAATCATGTGTATTGAACATAATGCACTTGTCTATAGAATATCTGTCTATATTATCATGTGTTACTACAGTTATATTTTTGAATAGCTTTTCTGTCATAATAGACAAGCAGACAACAAGATATTACAGATAATACATCAACCTACTTTCGCTTTTTAAAATTCTCTTATTTCTCTGTGGATATCAGAATTTTATCATTTTAAGGACAAAAACTGTATTGTGATTGTATATGTGTCCACATTTCATTCCATGTTCTATATTCTAGCTCATTTTAGAGATCAAAGATACAGGAAATCATTATTATTGTGCCATTTCTAAATGGAGACTTCTATCAATGTTTCATCAGAAATTTGATGAAGAAATTTTTTTATTTTTTCCACTTGTTTTCCTTCGATAATACATAAAATATAATATTCTGAACACACAAATTAAAATCGAAAGCTAATGGGATTTAAATCATGTACTTTGCTTCATTTTGGTGTTTTATAGCGTTTCCTGCTTGTTCATTACCATACTATTGATTTCTATTGGGTGTTTAAATATTTCATATAAAACAGTGTTAGTTTGATAGCTTGATGGTAGGGTGTTATGGCAGATAGTTGCAGAATTCAAGATCTGACCCTTTTAACCCTTAGATTTAACTATTTAGGGGTGACAGCCATTAACATAGCATTAGACTTTAATTAGGAGGACATGTTGTCCTGGTAGAGTCTATTATATTTCAAGCTATACCCCATGGAAAAGTGGAATTTAGCAGCTAAAATAATAGAACAATCCTGAGATAATGTCAGTTTACTAGAACAGGACATTTGGATTTAAATGGCCTTCACTTGAATATAGTTTAATCCTTTAGCCTTTAAACTGGCCGTATCCAGTGAGAATACTCTCACCTCTTTTTGTTCAAACAGGCTGTAATCGGCCACTCATACTGATGTTAAGGTATTGTTCTCAAAATAGATATCACAATTTCGTAAATTCGATATTATGTGAGATAATTATGTAAGATAAATCCTTTACCACAAAAATACTTTAGTAACTATAGAGTAAAGTAAAGTAAATGCTAAAGGGTTAAACCAGCTATATCTGGCAAAAATACTCTCACCTCTTTCTGTTCAAACTGGCTATAACTGGTTGCTCATACTGACATTAAGGTATTGTTCTCAAAATAAATAAATCTCAAAATAACAGATTTGATATTATGTGAGATAATTATGTGAGATAAAGTGTTCACCATGAAAATATGATGGTAAATATAGAGTAATGTAAATGGTAAAGGGCTAAAACCATCACTTGCATGTAGGGTGTTTTTAGCATAGTTCACTTTGTTGTAACATACAGACCAGTGTTACAGTCCATTGTAACATACAATATATTTGTGTTATATATACAATAAATATCTAAGGTTAGCTTTGCCTTCCATCCTTACAGGGTCGATAAAATAAAATACCTGTCATACACTAGAGTCAATTTAATCGACTTTCCCCTACCCCAAAATTGTTGGCCTTGTACCTAAATCACAAACCCTTATATGTATATAATATATTTGTATTATGTGTATACAATATATATCTGTATTATATCATCATCATCATCATATATATATATACATGGCTTAGTGGTTAGAGCATTGGCCTTACAATCGAAAGGTTGTGAGTTCAATTCTCAGACTGGGTGATGTGTTGTTTCCTTGAGCAAGACACTTTATTTCACATTGCTCCAGTTTACTCAGCTGTAGAAATGAGATGATAGGGACTGGGGTCCCTATCATTCCACTGCAAAGTGGTCGTGGAGGTGCCACGGCAAAAAAGCACCCAGCACTCACTGTAAATGCGGTTGGTGTTAGGAAGGGCATCCAGCTGTAGAAATCTAGCCAGAATCAGTTCCCGTCCCACCCTTGCTAGCAAGGAAAAGTGGACGTAAAATGATGATGATGATGATGATGATAGAACACTGGAAGGTAATATCTATAGTGGTGGAGCACTCAGTCCATGGGATGAGTTAGGTAGAAGTGGTAACACAACAGTTAGTTCACCATACCGAGAACAATTGTTTCACCTTAGCGGGTCCTCAGCGGGTCCTCAGCGGGTCCATTATGAGCTGAAGATTCACTAAGGTGAAACAATTGTTCTCGGTATGGTGAACTAACTGTTGTGTAACCACTTTATATATATATATATATATATATATATATATATATATATATACGTAGGTCCCGGGTTGAGTCGGGGATAACCACAGTAAGTAAGGTACTCAATACATGGCAGAGTAAAATTTTTTTATTTTATAGAAGGAGCTTCTACAGGACTAGTACTGTTTCATTCAGATGAAATCTTCAGGAGCTTCCTGAAGATTTCATCTGAATGAAACAGTACTAATCCTGTAGAAGCTCCTTCTATAAAATAAATATATATATATCATCATCACTGTTTTATGCCCATTCTTCCATGCTAGCATGGGTTAGACGGGTTGTCCTGTTGTGGGCAATGCCAAGTCAGGTGACCTTGTCTTGCTCATATAGAACCAATTTTGGCTTGATTTCTACAGCTGGATGCCCTTCCTAACACCAACCTCATTTACAGTGAGTGCTGGGTGCTTTTTTTCCGTGGTGCCTACACGTCCACTTTACAATGTGGGCTGGGTGCTTTTTTGTGATGATACCTTCACGACCACTTTGCAATGGGAGGGGGGTGGGGACATATTGTCTATATGCTTCAGCTTTGGCTTATACCCGTGCAAATGCAATATATTTGTATTATGTGTATACAATATATATATATATATATATATATATATATCATATGTATGTAATATGTGTATTATATATATACAATATATATATGTATTATATGTATTATATATATTATATATATATGTATTATATGTATGTAATATATATGTATTATATGTATGTAATATATATGTATTATGAGTATACAATATATATATGTATTATATATTTGTATTATGTGTGTACAATATATATGTATTATATATATGTATTATATATATGTATTATGTGTGTACAATATATATGTATTATATATATGTATTATGTGTGTACAATATATATATGTATTATATATTTGTATTATGTGTGTACAATATATATATGTATTATATATATGTATTATATATATGTATTATGTGTGTACAATATATATGTATTATATATATGTATTATATATATGTATTATGTGTGTACAATATATATATGTATTATATATATGTATTATGTATGTACAATATATATATGTATTATATATATGTATTATATATTTACAATATATACATGTATTATATATATGTATTATATATATGTATTATGTGTGTACAATATATATATGTATTATATGTATGTAATATATTTTTTATTAAATGTCTGATAATATTAAATGTTTCATAATATTTTCTACATTTTCTCTATTTCATAAACTTTTTTCCAGAAATCAAAGAAGCCTTTGACATGTTTGATATTGATCACGATGGTCAAATCACAAGCAGTGAACTGAAAGAGGTGATGAAATCACTGGGTCAATCACCTTCTAAATTGGAATTGGAGGAAATGATTAGGGAAGTTGACACGGACGGTAAGTGACAAACTTATAGTTATTGGCTTATTTCAGAGGACATGCAGAAAATATTCAAATAATAATGGTTTCTACGTTAGGCACAAGGCCAGCAATTATCCAGTGCATTACTGGTACTTTATTTTATCGACCCCGTAAGGATGAAAGGCAAAGTCAACCTCGGCGGGATTTGAACTCAGATCGTAAAAGGACGTAACTATGCTGGAAAGCATGGCGTCTGACCCTCCACCGATACTGCCAATCCACCGCCCTTTCAAATAATAATAATAATTGTTTCTACTTTTGGCACAAGGCCAGCAATTATCCCAGAATGTAAAGGGCTGTAACTAAATGTCACAAAGCATTTTTCCAACACTCGAACGACACTGCTTATCCACTACCCTTATAATGATAATAATAATTGTTTCTACTTTTGGCACAAGGCCAGCAATTATCCCAGTGCATTACTGGTACTCTATTTTATCTACCCCATAAGGATAAAAGGCAAAGTTAACCTCGGCAGGATTTGAACTCAGATCATAAAGAGCCATAACTATGCTGAAAAGCATGGAGTCCGACTCTCTACCAATACAATCACCGTTTAACATTCATTTTCCATGCTAGCATGGGTTAGACAAGTTGTCCCATTGCGAAACAAGTCAGATCAGTTGACAGACAATGTCTTGCTTATACAGAACATTTCTCCACTACTTTTTGTTATGTCACCAACATGACCACCTTGCAGAGTGGACTGGGTGCTTATTTGATGTCACCAACATGACCACCTTGCAAGGTGGACTGGCTGCTTATTTGATGTCACCAACATGACCACCTTGCAGGGTGGACTGGCTGCTTATTTGATGTCACCAACATGACCACCTTGCAGGGTGGACTGGGTACTTATTTGATGTCACCAACATGACCACCTTGCAGGGTGGACTGGGTGCTTATTTGATGTCACCAACATGACCACCTTGCAGAGTGGACTGGCTGCTTATTTGATGTCACCAACATGACCACCTTGCAGGGTGGACTGGGTGCTTATTTGATGTCACCAACATGACCACCTTGCAGAGTGGACTGGCTGCTTATTTGATGTCACCAACATGACCACCTTGCAGAGTGGACTGGCTGCTTATTTGATGTCACCAACACGACCACCTTGCAGAGTGGACTGGCTGCTTATTTGATGTCACCAACACGGCCACCTTGCAGGGTGGACTGGGTGCTTATTTGATGTCACCAACATGACCACCTTGCAGGGTGGACTGGCTGCTTATTTGATGTCACCAACATGACCACCTTGCAGGGTGGACTGGGTGCTTATTTGATGTCACCAACATGACCACCTTGCAGGGTGGACTGGCTGCTTATTTGATGTCACCAACATGACCACCTTGCAGGGTGGGGATGTTAGATTTACCTTTCATTCTTACAGGATCAATAGATAGATAGATAGATAGATAGATATCTTTATTACAGATAGATATATTTCTTTATTTGCCACAAGGGCACACACAAAAAGGGGACAAAACAAAGACATGCCGGGGATTTTACATACAATCGTGTAAAAATATGAAACAAACAAATATAACAATCGAAATCCCCAATAAGGGGGAAGATAGATAGATAGATAGATAGATATGTTTCTTTATTAGCCACAGGGGCACAAAAGAAGGGGACAAATACAAAGGGGAAAGATAGATAGATAGATAGATTAGTGCCTGTTTACATGCATGGACATGTGATTTGTGAGTACCTGCATGGCTTGTGTATGTGTGTATGTGTATGTGTGTATGTGTGTGTGCGTATATGTATCTATGTATCTATGTGTGTGTGTGTGTAAGGAGATGGGGGAAGGGAGATAATTCTTAACTATTCTTCAGGAGATTGAAAAGTGAAGTGAAAAAGACAACATTGATCAAATGAAATTGCAATTAAATCTACGAAAGAGATATTGATGACAGGAAGATATAGCAGCAGCACCAGCACTAACAGCAGCAGCACCAGCACCACTAACAGCAGCAGTACCAGCATCAGCATCAGTAGCACCAGCATCAGTAACACCAGCACCACTAACAGCAGCAGTACCAGCATCAGTAGCAGCAGCACCAGCAGTAGCATCAGTAGCACAAGCAGCAGTAACACAAGCATCAGCAGCAGTAGCACCAGCAGCACTAACAGCAGCAGTAGCAGCATCAGTAGCAGCAGTTGTTCCAGTAGGCACTACCAACAACAACAACAACTGCTACTACAATAGAAGCAGGAACAACTACAGCAGGAACATCCACCACCACCACCACCACTACCACCACCACAAACACCACCACCACTACCACCACCACAAACACCACCACCACTACTACCAACACAAACAACAACAACTACTATTACTATGATTATACTACTACTATACCACCACCACTACTACTACTACTACTATACCACCACCACCACCACCACCACAACCACAACCACCACTACTACTACTACTACTACCACTACAACCAACGAGTAGCAACAACTATATCCTGAAACGATAGAAATAAAACGCCACCACTACCACCACCAACCATAATAACAACAGCAGCAGTAGCAGCAGCAATAGCTGTCAAAACAAAATGGTGATGATGATAAGAAGAAGAGAAGGAGGAAAAATAAGTAGAAGAATGTAGTTTGTTCGTTTTAATTCTCTAATCTTTTAGCTGTATAAATGAAGAAAGAGAGATTTACTTTAGTTAAATCAATTTATTGCCGTTACTGTTCAAAACAAGATTAGATTTAAGGTGTCAGAGACAAATGTGTCGGGTCTCATTATATCTTCTAAGTCTAAAGTCTGCCTCAAGCCCGGAGACTCATCAAGCTGGTACTTAGCCCAGTTTCTCTGACATTAAGCAACTGAGAGTACAAGACTGCTCTCTGGACAGGATGCCAGTCCATTGCAAGGTTAAAGTCTGTCTTGAACCCAGGTTAAAGTTGCAAGGTTAAAGTCTGTCTTCATCAAGCCAGTGCTTTTCCCAGTTTCCTTGGCATTGAGCAACCAAGAATACAAGGCTCCCTGCTAGACAGGACACCAGTCCATTCTATTGCAGGGTTAAACCCCAAACTATTGCTGGTACTCATTTTCAGCCAAGTATACTGGAGCAATGTGATATGAAGTGTTTTGTTCAAGAAAAAAAAAACACACAACCCAGTCAAGGAATCAAACCCATGACTTAATGATCATAAGACCAACACCTTTACTACTAGGCCACTTGGTCAATGAAGTTCAAGTGAAACTTCTAGAATCATCCACATTCTCCTTCTCAGCACAACACTGCAAGAGAGGATTTGCTTCATGAAGCTTGGGCTGAAAGATGGTGCAACACAATAATATATCAGTGGACCAGATGTTATAACGCTACACAATAATATATCAGTGTACCAGATGTTATAACACAACACAATGATAGATCAGTGTACCAGATGTTATAACACAACACAATGATAGATCAGTGTACCAGATGTTCTAACACAACACAATGATTGATCAGTGTACCAGCTGTTATAATACAACACAATGATAGATCAGTGTACCAGATGTTATAACACAACACAATAATATATCTGTGGACCAGATGTTATAATCAACACAACACAATAATAGATTTGTGTACCAACAGTAAATCAGGCTAAATGTTTATAACACCAGTCTAATAGATCAGTGTGTAGTGGGTGTTGATGATAGGGGCCTTTATAACAGGCTGGTGACTTTTCCTAGTATGTCTCAACCTCTTTCAGACCTACTACAGCTCATTTGTTTATAATAATTGTTTCTACTTTTGGCACAAGGCCAGCAATTATCCCAGTGTATTACTGGTACTTTATTTTATCGACCCCGTAAGGATGAAAGGCAAAGTTAACCTCGACGGGATTTGAACTCAGACCATAAAGGGCTGTAACTCTATGCTGCAAAGCATGGCATCCGACCCTCTACCGATACTGCCAATCTACCGCCCTTTATAATAATTGTTTCTACTTTAGGCACAAGGCCAGCAATTACCCAGTGCATTACTGGTACTTTATGTTAGCAAAGTAGAGCTCAAACCAATAACAGCCGTCAACAGTACCAGATAACATGAGACCCCCACTGTTCTCTATTGCTGGAGGGGATATTGGGATCTTGTGTCAAAATAAAGATAGTTGATAGATTGATAGTTTCAATGTTTCAAATTACATGACTGATAAACTGATGAGTTACAACTGTAGAAAATATCTTGACATATTGATCATTCTGTATAAACAAATCTACTAGAATCAATAGTGTTTGTTTTCATATAGAAATACTAATTATTCAGTGATGTATCAAATGTTGGTTTCTAACGTACCATGAGCTGTATAGGTCATTTTTAGAAATAAATTTTATATGAGTTGTCTCTATTTAGAGAGAAAACAAGCATCCTCTGTTTTAAACAAACCTATAAAACATGTAACTTAAGATCCTCAATGACCTTAAATAAGTTATGAGCAAACTCAGAATATACATCTGGGACAGAGTTTATTTAGATAATAAGAATAAGTTACATAGGAGTAAAAACTAAATTGACAAAGATAAAATATGCTGATATTTTGAATTGCTATTTCTTTAGATAAGATGTTTAGATACTTATACATCAAATCTACACAAGGGGATAATATTTTGAAAGTTTTTCATCGTTTCTGAATATTTAAGGATAATTAAAACAGTTTTCTAATGTAAAAGCCTAAAGAACTTAATGATTAGTTCAGTACAACAATTTTAAATACACAAGTTCTTGTGTGTAACTTATCTTTAGTAGTTTGAATAGTGTAGTGTGTTATCCAAGATCGATAGTGTCTTTTGACAGGTTACACATGAATTTAGAATGGCCGAATGGTTAAGAGGTTTGCACTGCAATCATTAAGTCCTGGGTTTAATCCTACCATGTGGTATCTTGGGCAAGTGTCATTTACCATAATCTAGGATTAACCCAAGCCTTGTAAGTGAAATTGGCTATATGGAGAGAGTTAGCAATGTCTCCACAGTTTTACAATCTTTTTAGATATGATTGGATGTTAACAGAACCTAATACCAGCAGATACTCTGTCTACTATTACCCAGCACTACTACTACATTCTATAGAGGGTTAGTGGAGAGCAAGAGCAATGACAACCCTGGGAAAACTGAGTGTCGACGAAAGCCAACTAGCTATTCTTTTCCGGAGGACTTTTGATCCCGGGCCAATGGATAATTTCCAGAAATCCCTGTCCTGACTTTGTATGTTTTTTCTGCCCAGATGGCACCCATAGCCTTTTGGACCTGGGACTCAGTCTCCCATTCCACCTGGCGTGATTTGTGTCCAATTGTACAGTATGAGACTGTACACAGACGTCGGTTTTTCAGGACGTCGGGTGGATGGGGGAGACTGACTCTGTGGCTGCTCTTCTTCACCAAAAGCTTTGCCCCCCCCCCCTCATCTTCTCATTGCTGGCATGGACCCTTTCTACGTTTTTAGTTGCCCTCGCGAAGGATACGGTCCTTTGGGTGGGTCCTATCTGCTTCGAGGGTTCATCATCTCTGCTTCTGCTGTTGCTGTTGTTGCTGCTGCTGCCACTACTGCTGTTGATGCTGTTGGTAGTGGTGGTGGCAGTGTTTGTACTGGTGTTAATGTTAGTGAGTGTGGTGGTGGTGGTGGTGGTGTTGGTGATGGTATAATTTACCTTCAGGTCTACATCTGACATACTAAAATGGCGCATACTTTTCTCGTGCAAAGTTTTTGTGTTTTGGCTCATGGAAGGGGACCGGGGGTTGGTGGGTTACCTCCATATTTCTTCTTCTGTAAAGATAAACCCTGTTATAGCAGGGGAAATGGTTTTACCATGCTTGTTGTTGTTACTTGACTTGCGGTGGTAGTATCTCAGATTTATAGATATTCCTTTCACCTTCAGACTGTTATACATGTTATACATAATACCATGTTAGTAATATATATTATATATAGTACCTTGTTAGATATATATATGTCATACATAGTACCTTGTTAGATATATATATATATTATACATAGTCAGACATATATTATATATAGTACCTTGTTAGATATATATATGTCATACATAGTACCTTGTTAGATATATATATATATATATATATTATACATAGTCAGACATATATTATATGTAGTACCTTGTTAGATATATATTATATATAGTACCTTGTTAGATATATATTATATATAGTACCTTGTTAGATATATATATTATATATAGTACTTTGTTAGTAATATATATTATATATAGTACCTTGATAGATATATATAGTACCTTCTTAGAAATATATATTATATATAGTTTCTTGTTAGATATATATATATATGTTATATATAGTTCCACACTGTAAATGTGGTTGGTGTTAGGAAGGGCATCCAGCCATAGAAAACCTGCCAGATAGTCCTATATGAGCGAGACACGGTCACCCGACCAACCTTGCCTCAAGTGGGACAACTCCCGTCTAACCCATGCTAGCGTGAAAAATGGACGTTAAATGAAGATGATGATGATGATGATGATAGTACCTTGTTAGATATATATATTATATATAGTACCTTGTTAGATATATATGTTAGATATATATATGTTATATATAGTTCCTTGTTAGATATATATATATGTTATATATATAGTACCTTGTTAGATATATATTATATATAGTACCTTCTTAGATATACATATTATGTATAGTACCGAGCTAGAAGTTCACATTATACATAATGCCTTAGTAGAAATATTTATTAGATACATTGTTGTTAAAAAAAATCAATATAAAAGTTGATCACAGAATCTGTTTTCACATTTCCATGTAATGCAAATGAAGCCGTATAATAAGTCAAGTTTTCCTATTACTAAAGGCTATACTTGTAAAAACAACCTGGAAGAAAGAAGAAAAACTTTAATCCAATAACTCCATTCTCTACTTCAAACACATTAAGAATATCTTAAATCAAACTTTAGATTATTTTAGAATCTTTTTAGTCTCATTCTATAGATAATTAGCTTTCACCAGTAACATACAGTTTTATCAAATTTTAGTATTACTACAAATAATTGTTTCTATTTTAGGCACAAGGCCAGCAATTACCCAGTACATTACTGGTACTTTATTTTATCGATCCCGTAAGGATGAAAGGCAAAGTTAACCTCGGCGGGATTTGAACTCAGATCATAAAGGGATGTAACTCTATGCTGCAAAGCATGGTACAAATAATTGTTTCTACGTTAGGCACAAGGCCAGCAATTACCCAGTGCATTACTGGTACTTTATTTTATCGACCCCCGTAAGGATGAAAGGCAAAGTCAACCTCGGCGGGATTTGAACTCAGATCGTAAAGGGACGTAACTATGCTGGAAAGCATGGCGTCCGACCCTCTACTGCCAAATAATTGTTTCTACTTTAGGCACAAGGCCAGCAATTATCCAGTGTATTACTGGTACTTTATTTTATCGACCCCGTAAGGATGAAAGGCAAAGTCAACCTCGGCGGGATTTGAACTCAGATCGTAAAGGGATGTAACTATGCTGGAAAGCATGGCGTCCGACCCTCTACTGCCAAATAATTGTTTCTACTTTAGGCACAAGGCCAGCAATTATCCAGTGTATTACTGGTACTTTATTTTATCGACCCCGTAAGGATGAAAGGCAAAGTCAACCTCGGCGGGATTTGAACTCAGATCGTAAAGGGACGTAACTATGTTGAAAGCATGGCGTCCGACCCTCTACTGCCAAATAATGTTTCTCTAACATTGGCTACATTTCAACAGTGTTAATCTAGTTAATCTAGTTAATCAGTTAATCCATATTTTCAAAGGTGTTAGACTTCTTTCCAATTCATGATACTAAAATCATGGAATCATACTTGAAACTTAATTTTGTTTCATTCTGTTTTATAAATCACCATCATCGGGCAGCCTCAGCTGAAATTGACTCAACAATTGATCTCCGCGTGGGTCTGTTGTTCATTGCCGCCACCAAATCCTGGATTTCAATACCAGAATCTCTAGAGATGACATCGGGGTAGGAGAACTTGCGACCCCTTGTGGTTTCCAAAGCACTAATGGGGGACACAGCGGCAGTAGCCAGCAAATATTACTCTCCTTTTACGACAGATATGCGTAAGAGGCCGGCATACATTTCTCTCAAATATATTTCTTATAAATAAATGTTGACCCAATTTGACCTATAACTAAAAGAAGGATCAAGGTGATAAGGCTGATAGGGCATTATCAACTCAAATGAAGTGAAATAGTTGCAAACAGGGATAGAATGGTTAAGATAGGACCTACCTTCTTCTGTATATCTTTTTGTAATGAAACAAAGTTGCATTAATTTGCAATCAGAAGCATCTATTTAAGCTGATCATCAGTTTGGACATAGAA
>OZ024754.1:37441523-37454023 GCA_964016885.1 Eledone cirrhosa
TTTCAAACTCGCTCGCTGTTTCAAAACGAACTTACTTGTAAATATATATTCAGTTAATCAGTTGAAATATCAATAAGATGGTTGTTTAATTGTCACATTTAATTGTCAAAGCTCTTTTGTCACCTTCTCAGTGACTATTGTTGTTGCTCTGTGTGTATTCTTTATTTCGATTTCATTTTATTTACTCAATCTTGTATTTTTGGAATAGCTTAAATAATTAAACTGCCTGTCGGTTGGGATGTTGTTACAATCTGCTATGTTGTGTGTTAACAGAAACAGAATGAAATATTAATTCATAAGTTACCATTCTAAATTGTATTAGCATATAAGAGAATTGTAGGAATGTTAGAGAAAATAGAAAATAAATTTGGTTTTCATAATTAAACTTTTCTTCAGATTTGCTAATGTATTTACATCAATGTATTTATTTAGTTCGGTTCGTGGTATTCACATAATAAATTAAATAGATTTACGACAATTATTGGGATTTACAAAGAAATATCTAAGATGGTAGTATTAAATTCGACAAATTGTTTGTTTTTAAGTAAATTAATTTCACTAACTTAATGAAATTAGAAAGAAACTGCATGTTGAGAACAATTCAGCAACTTTAATCTCATTGCCCCCAAATCACGATTATTTTCAAGACAAATAAAGTTGCTTAATTACACTAATTATCCTGTCATTGTATCATTGTGTGTTGATTGTAACCGTCCTTCATCATCTCCTCGGTGAGTTTCAGTGATCTAAGGTCTGCTCTCACCACCTCCGCCCATACAGAAAATTATTTACTTCTTGTATATGATCATTTCTAAAGTCTTAACTGTATATAAAACTATAGAGGACACACCATTAACAAGTGTTGTTTAGCAGCAAAGTTCAAATGATTTTCTACGGTAACATGATTGCTCTAAGTATATGAGATGTTAGCAAGAGTGAGTGGCATGGTCATTTGTAACCGAAGAGGATCTTTACCCTTTATATACTGACTAATATACGCATGAAGGCACATGGCTGAGGAGTAAGAGAATTGGATTCACAATCATGAGGTTGTGAGTTCGATTCCTGGACCGGGCGATGTGTTACGTCCTTGAACAAGACACTTTATTTCATGTTGTTCCTTCTACCTGGAGTTTCAACCGATAGATAGTATTAGCAATTGCAAAGACCAACGGAAACATTGTTTCCTCCGTCAGATTTGACGAATGTCAATTGACTGTTAATACTGACAGAACAAGGAAATGGGTGACTTATTGTTATACAATCTTAGTGAGGAAAAAAAAAGTCGCTCACAATCTCCCCCCCCCCCCCAAAAAAAAAGTCAAAACAAAATGGTAGAGAAAATATTGTAATACATCCATTTTCTTTCATATTTCTCTGGCCGTGTGAACCTCTCTTGTCACATATCATTCCTTAATCTAATTTACTGCGTCAACAAGAGTGAGAAGAACAATATATTTGTTGATCAATATCTTGTATGAGACGATGAAAGAGGAGTTTGGAAGAGAAAGAAATGATTGCAAATATTGTTTGCTTCTCCCTGTTCAACTTGATTAAATAGAAATACATACAAGAAAAAAACCCTCATTATATATTAGCTCTGACAACTTGCTAATATCTATTTCCCATATATTGAGAAATTCACTGATCTCTCTTTAGATTATATTTCATACACACACACACATACACACTTATACACACACACACACACATATATATATATATATATATATATATGGTGGCTGCCAACTCGTTTTCGAGTACGGCCACTACTTTATATCCATGTAGGAGAACCCCTACCGATGCGCTGAACGAATGTGACTTTTTAGTCCAGCCAGCGACTTGAAAACTCTGGTACAAAGACTACACTTGTGACCATTATTGACACATAGTGCAGGGCCCATGGTACCATGTGATGACAAGTGCAGAGAGATCTCCAGATATAAAGCAATGCCTGTGCTGTGAAGCTTTTATAGTGAGCAAAGGCACTGCACAAAGCCAGTCCCACTCTCTTAACCAAGATGATATTTACCAAAAAGAAGAACAAGTCAACATCATTGGATACCATCAGGGTTGCAGGTGTTATATCAGAGTTTTCCTTCTCCTAGAATTCTGCCTTGACAAAGGCTAAGGGGTCATCTCTCCCGGTGATTTTGGATGGCTATTGACTCTTAAGAGCTCCCTTGCCCTTTGACAGGTTTTGTTTTTAGTCCTGCAGGATGTCCAAAGTCACCCTCCTCACCAAGAAACCTTGGTGGGGTTGCCAGTTTAGTCGCCAACGACCCGACCATGAGACAGGTTGTACTGGGATACATGTTACCAGTAGCACCAACTGGTGACCTGACATATATATATATATATATATATATACATACATACACACACACATATATATATATATATACACGCATATACACACACACACATACATATACACACGCACACATATATACACACACACACATATACACACGCACACATATATATACACACACACCTATATAAATATATATACATACATATATATATACATACATAATATATATATATATATATATATATAAAAATACAGGGTGTTCAGAAAGTCTCTCCACAGTGAGTATATTATTACAAAATTAAATAAAATGAAATGCAAAATGAAAACAAAATTCTTCATTATAAGACATTATAAGACATTATTCGACTTTATAAGACTTTATATGAGGTGTTCAATTCATAAGGTGACTCTTTTGCACTTGTTTTGAAATGCATCTTGGAGAGTTTAACGCACTATGGACCGTGTGAAGGTTGTGAGTGCATCTTTCAGTTTGTTAATTGTTTGGGGGCAATTCTTGTACACAAATCCTTTAGCTGCTCTCCAGAAAAAGAAATCTGGTGGTGTCAAATCAGGTGATCTTGATGGCCAAAGTTCCTTTGAAATAATCTCATCATCCTCATCAACATTTAACGTCCATTCTTCCACGCTAGCCTGAGTTAGATGAGCTGTCCTGTTGTGAGACAAGCCAGATCATGTCTTCCTCGTACAGAACTGATTTTCGCTTGGTTTCTATGGCTAGTTGCCCTTATAACACCGACCGCATTTACATTGTGTACTTTTTCTTGTGACACCTACACGACCACGTTACAGTGTGGACTGGGTACTTTTTGTCATGACACCTACATGACCACTTTACAGTGTGGACTGGGTACTTTTTGTTGTGACACCTACACGACCATTTTACAGTGTGGACTGGCCACTTTTTATCATGACACCTAAACGACCACTTTACAGTGTGGACTGGGTACTTTTTGTCATGACATCTACATGACCACTTTACAGTGTGGACTGGGTACTTTTTGTCATGACACCTACATGACCACTTTACAGTGTGGACTGGCCACTTTTTATCATGACACCTAAACGATCAATTTACATAGTTATATACTTAAGTACTATTTGAAAAAAATACGTTTATGTTTAAATGAAAGTGCTATGACATGTTAATATTTTGTAAGTATTCATACATGAACTGAAATAACAGCTGGAGTATTTCTATTATATACATCAGAGTTTTTTGTTGATTAAATCCTGTCACATAATGCTAAACGTTGTTTTTCACTGTCTTGTGTATGAATCTATCTTTCATATTTGGCCTTATAAAACACTTCCTTATGCCAGGTATTTTCTGGTATTTCACCTGCTTTACCTGGTATTTTAGGACATGGATTCCCATAATCCAATATTTATTTGCTTAGGAGATTTGTGATACATGATTGCAATATTTGTTGATTTAATTAACTGATTAATTAATATGAAAATTATTGTTGATGTTTCTAATTACATTTCATTAAATCAAAACGAACGTAGAAATTAATAAAATGATTTAAAATATTATATTTGTTTTTTTACTTAAACTAAATCACATATTTATATATGTGTATATAAGATGTGTATATATATATATACACACACAATGATTGCTGACAATATTGTACAATGTTAGTTTTACCTTATGATAATCAACTCAAAAAACAAAGTACTAGATAAATAAATGAATTTGCATTCTAGATGAATGCTGGACAATTAAAGAAACAGTATTTTACCTATTTGTTTTCTTATTCAAACTACTTTTTTCAATGAAACATTTTATCCTTTTTCCCCTCTGTCTATTCTTTTCTATTTTTTCATAATATAAATTTTCTCAAGAACAGCTCAGTCTGAAAGAATTTTGTTTCCAATTCTCATTCAAAATTTCAACAGTTGTATCTATGCTCAATTGTGAAATGTTTGTTATAAGATCTGTTCATTTCATTTCTTAACCCTTTAACATTTAAACCGCCCGTATCCGGTCAGAATTCCCTCACCTTTTTCTGTTCAAACTAGCCATAACTGTTCGCTTACACCCACATTAAAGTATTGTTTTCAAAATAAATAATATCAAAATCTCGTATTTCGATATTATGTGAGATAAAACCTTTACTGCAAGACTACAATAGCAGAGTAATGTAAATGCTAAAAGGTTAATCAGCAATAAAGAACACATTAATATGTGGATTAGCAGTATCGGTAGAGGTTCGGACGCCATTTTTTCGGACGCCATAAAATCAAGTACCAATCATGCACTGGGATAATTGCTGGCCTTGTGCTAAAAATAGAAACAATTAATATATCTTATCTAATCCATGGCCTTCTCGATTCTATTGGAGGAACCCCTCTCTGGTTGACCACAACAGCTTTCTGTTTGATTTTGGTCAAGTCAGGGAGGGGTTCCTGCAGTGCTCATCGTGTTATGCCAATTGTGGGTTGGTGAGGCTATTTAATTCATAGTTGGGGTGGATGGTCGTTGACTCTGAGAAGTTCACCCTCCCTTTTTATCAGCTCCTGTTTTTTGTGCTGCTGGGGTTCCATTTATCATCATTACAAGATCAGCTTCTGGTGAGGGAGCCAGTTTAGTCGCTGACCACTTGACCTAAAGCAGGTTGTACTGGATTACACGGTACCAGTAGCAGGTTGTACTGGATTACACGGTACCAGTAGCAGGTTGTACTGGATTACACGGTACCAGTAGCAGGTTGTACTGGATTACACGGTACAAGTAGCAGGCAAAAAAAGAAAACCAAAAGAACAATCATGAATGCAATCTAAAATCTGTCAATGTAATATATCTTTGACAATCAAATCAAGCATTTATCTATCTATCTACATACCTATCCATCTATCTGTCTGTTTATCTATGTACCTGACTCTCTTTATCTATCTGTGTCTATCTCTCTATCTACATATCTATTTATTTATTTAAGAAACATATCTATTTGTCTGCCTATCTATCTATCTACATACAGTAATCTATCTATTTATCTACCTGTCTTTCTTTATAACTATCTTTCTATTTATCAATCTATCTGATATCTATCAAATGATGTTCCTACACTTATTTCCATACATCTATCTAGTTTATTTACAATATTGAAGTCAGTACTAGTTGTATTTTCCAACTAAATACATTTAACCGCCTAACTTAACTTGTATGGTGATTAAATTTTAAATTACTTTATCTTCTCTACGACTCTCTTGAGAGATAAAAAAAAATAAAGGGACAGAAGATGGCATTAATTTTCGAGGAAAATATGTCATTAATTTCTAGATTTAATCTATAAATTCTAATTTCAGTTTTGATTCTTTGCCAGCTCCAATGACTGAATTTCTCTATATTTTAAGATGTACAACATTTTAGAAGAATGTTTATTCAGGTTTATTCAGATAATTTTTCCATTTTGGAAACAGAAAAAGAATTTGTATTCTTTTGGATATTTTCCATAGATGGTGAGAAGGCTTCGAAAATAGATTCATTAAACAGTAATTTCAATGCAGTCAACCTTAAAACATTGATAGGTCAGTGTATTTCATGTGCTGTCACATTATTGATACCTTCGACAAGTGAGTTAAATTTTATGGCTCAATCTGTAAATGAGACCATTCAATGAATACATTCCTATGTTCAGCATATTTTGAAGCAAGATATTTTGTATTTCTCCAGGGAAATATACTGGAAATCTGTTAGAAAAACCTACCAAGCATAATTTCTCTATTATTATGATTTAGTATGTTTCTCTGCCTATCACAGTTGTAATGCCTTATTGATATCAGAGGGATAGTTTAATGGAAAAGAAGAAATGCATTATAGTTATTAATCTGTCTTCTTCCTTCATTACAGTTATTAAGTACATTCCCTGCCTTCCCCATGTGTTCTAGCCCTACCGAGGTCAATCTTTCATTTTCATTCCTTCCAGGTCAATTCAATAACTTATGTAGGTACTGAAGTCGATTCAAATAGCATTGCTTCACATCTAATGTGAGGAATCGTTATTACTACCAAATAGATAATGAATAGTAATGGCCCTAATGTTATAGCATTTAGTTCAGAACATGACAGTAGCTTGTTTATTGATCTATATAATCTTGAGATCAAATCCCACCAATATCAACTTTGCCTTTCATCCTTGACGAGGTCAGGATATTAAGTACAACTAAGAGAACGAAGAGGTAATTGAAATATTTGATCTCTTATCTGTGAGTCTGGAGGTGGGAATCAACAGTCAGGTAGTTTATTGGCCCACAACAGTAAAATGAAGATTATATATCAACATACCCAGTTCACATATAGCTGTTGTGTTGATTTACACATGTCTGTACTGCCTCACAACTTACTAACAGAATTAACTATCTCCTTACCATATTTCTAACAAAATACTCTTTCTATATGCTTCAAGTTATTTTGAAAATAATCAAGAGTTTAGAAAGATTTAGTAACATGACTAACTTTCTCATTAAGCTGGTGTTTATAACATAGGTTTTTACATAAAATTATGATAGCCAGTTTTTAGTAAAATGTAAACACTTTAACCCTTTAGCATTTAAACCTGCCATATCCGGCCAGAATTTTCTCACCTCTTTTTATTCAAACCGGTTGTAACCTGCCAGTCATAATGATGTTAAGGTATTGTTCTCAAAATAAATAACATAAAAATCTCATAGATTCCATATTATGTGAGATAATTATGTGAGGTAAAGCCTTTACCATGAAAATACAATAGTATATATAGAGTAATGTAAATGTTAAAGGGTTAAAACAAACAGGGGTGGTTTCATTTGGTTTGGTATAAAAAGGGTTAAGGCATCAAATCTATAATTTCTTGAGATATATGAAAGGATTTATAAGTTGAAGATAATCATGTCAGCCATATCTATGTCTCCATAATGAGGCAAAAGAAATAATTGATAAATCACTAATTTGAATAGTTAAAGCCAAATAGAGAGAGGCACTGTACCCCAGTAAATTTACTGAAAGGTGGGTGAATGTGGCAAAAATGGCCCGAATGATTGGGCCTTCTCTGTATAGGTTGAAGAAGAGAGCAAAAGGAAGAAAGGAGCACTTGCACAACACGGTCCTGGAGTTGAGGGTTGTTCTATCTACGGGGTATAAAACAACCCATTTGTAACGCCTCTCCCTTATTGGGGATTTCGATTGTTGAATTTGTATGTTAACATTTTTTTACACAATTGTATGTAAAATACCCGCCATATGTCTTTGTATTGGCCCCTTTTCTTGTGCGCCCTTGTGGCAAATAAAGAAATATATCTATTAAAGCCAAATATATTAGCATTAAATTGGTGCGTCAAAATTTAAGTTAACTACCACATATATTCAAATATAAGCCAATACAAATATAAACTGACCACACTATTTTATGTCAGAGAAATGGGCAAAAATCTAAAACTTATTTAGTTAGAATTTGAAGTTGGTGAAAATCATCAAAATATTGGTTTCTGATTTAGGCACAAGGTCAACAATTTTGGGGGAGGGAAAATCGACTGAATCGACCCCAGTGCATTACTGATAGATATTTTATTTAACGACCCTGTAAGGATGAAAGGCAAAGCTAACCTCGGCAGGATTTGAACTCAAAGTAAAGGGTCGTAACTCTCTGCTGCGAAGAAGGGTGTCTAACGCTCTACCGATACTGCCAATCCACCACGTCAAAAAATTGGTTTCTTATATAGGCACCAGGCCAGCAATTTTTGGGGAGGGAAAAGTCGATTAAATCGACCCCAGTGCGTGACTGGTACTTTATTTTATCGACCCCCGTAAGGATGAAAGGCAAAGTTAACCGCGGCAGGATTTGAACTCAGAAAGTAAAGGAGATCGATGCTCTACCGATACTGTCAATCCACCGCATCAAAATATTGACTCCAAATATAAGCTGACTCCACATCTACCATCGAATTTTTTGGTTACATAAAAATCAGCTTATATCCGAGTATACACGGTAATTATGTGTTAATATAACATGGTTGAATTCAAATCTAGAAGACGTTAACATTCTTGATAAGAGAAATATTTTAAGTTACTATAAATCGATTCTTACCTTTCTAGATATGTTTCATGCAATATAATTGAATAAGAATTTTAAATGTAGCTATTACTAGCTGCTGCTAACAACTGTACATTTGAAATGACTTACAAAAATATAAACATTCTTGAAACGTCTATCTTCCACGCTAGCATGGATTAGATGAGTTTATCCTATTTGAGGCAAGTTGGGTCGGCTGACTGTGTCTCGCTCTTATAGGACACTGTTTCTGGCTGGTTTTCTATGGCTGGGGTGTTTGAGGACTCGGACTCTGCCTGCACCCCCCCCCCCCCCCAGAAATAAGTGGGCGAAGAAGAAGGTATAAGAAAATAAGTAAGAATAAGTGCAATGGCATGCATTTGGTTTATATGTCAAGTGTAGAGGATTAATATAATCGATAGAGCATCAGACGAAATCCCTTGTAGTATATATTTTTCATTGTCGTTTTAATGAAATCCCTTGTAGTATATATTTTTCATTGTCGTTTTAATGTCTACTTTCTCTGCGAGCAAGGGTATACCTCTAAATTCCATATTCAAATCTTACCAAGAATGACTTTTATATCTCCAGCAATATTTAAGGATGTCTATTTTAAGTTTTGGGGTGCAAGTCTCTCATATATTAACATTTTCTTTCATTCTTCTATGTTCGATAAAAATAAACTGTAATAATTTCGTAACATATATTGGTTGAAAAATACAGTTTTTGTCTCTAAATATATGTGGACTCGTGCCAAAATGAGAAATACAGCTAAGAATTTTGTTTCTAAGAATTCTACTTTCTATTTTCTACTAGGAAACGGCACAATCGAATATCCTGAGTTTGTGGAAATGATGGCTAAACAGATGGGACCACCGGATACAGAGAAAGAGATGAGAGAAGCCTTCCGTGTGTTCGACAAAGATGGTAATGGACTTATAACAGCTGCTGAACTGCGCCAAGTAATGACTAATTTCTCCGATGAGAAACTCACTGCTGAAGAACTATCAGATATGATACGAGAGGCAGATATAGATGGAGATGGTATGGTCAGTTATGATGGTTAGTATCAATTATTTCATCATTCCATAAACTCTACAAACTGTTAGCAGTAGATTATCACAATTATAATATACAAATGTATCAGATTATTTAAAATGGAATTCAGTATGGCGTCGTAAAAGAAAATCAATTTGATAGGTTCACTCTCTATAAATGTGTGTGTGTGTGCGTGCGTGTGTGCGTGCGTGCGTGTGTGCGTGCGTGCGTAATGTGAAGACTAAAATCCGAAGAGGCTCGATAAGGATTATATATATATATATAAAATATATATAAACCCGTAGAGCAAATATTTATTATAAGAACGGATTAAAGTTTAAGCAAAGAATCGCTGCTTTCACCCTTAACGGGATCTTCTGAAACTAACAAAGTCAATCTGTGAACGCAGAAGTGAATATTTCAAAAAACGTTGCAACTGGAGGAAGACAGGAAGACGATACTTTGGTTCGTGCATGAGTTTTAGGTATGTTTTCCTGCTTGGTACGGGTATGTTCTTTGTAGAAATATTCAGATGTTGTTTCTGCATGATGAATATAAGAGTGATAAAATAAATATATATATATCGACAGTCGATTGACAAGATCCCAAACCTCATTGGCTTAACGAGTGAGGTGGAGCTCGTCAAATCCGACCGAGCAAACGATGTTTCTATTGGTCTTTTCAATTACTAATACTATCTGTCGGTCTCAAATCCAGACAGAAGGAACAACGTGAAATAAAGTGTCTTGCTCAAGGACATAACGCATCACTCGGTCTGGGAATCGAAATCAAAACCTCACGATTGTGAATCCAATTCTCTAACCACTCATTCACACACACATGACGGCGAGTGGCTGTGTGTGTGTGCGTGTGTGTGTATGTGTGTGTGTGTGTGTATAATTGTGTTTGGATGAAACGATCGTTAGTAATTAAATGTTCTTAAACACTCTTTGATTGTTATTTATAATGTGTGTATATATATATATATATATATATATATATATATATAAACCCTCTGAATGGGGAAAAAAGAATGAGTATTGACGAACATGGAACACGAACCCACATCTTTGGTTTGCCGGACCGATGTGTAACCATTCAGAGAGCTTTTTAAAGTCCCAACTAACAGAGTAATTTTATTTAGTCAAATACGGCGTAAGCAGCGGCTATGTTTCTTCAGAGAACAAAGTGTGTGTGTGGGGGGGGGGGGGGCAGGCAAAGGAACTTTCGCACCGGGGAAAATCATCAGGAAAGCCGACAGTCAATGTAATATGGTGGTAGAAACCATTTCTATATTAAATATTTATACTCTGCTATGTATTGAGTACCTTACTTACTGTGGTTACCTCCGATTGAACCCGGGATACACACACACACATATATATATATATATGAAAATTGCAAACTTGACTGTCACCACAAAATTTGAACCTGAAGATTGCGAAAGCATGAAAGTACTTGTTCAATTGACACTTACCATTTAATATTCTACCATACTCTTTCATTCTAATACCATTATAAATTTTAAAGGATTGTAAATAAAACGAGTAAATCAGACAAAGTTGGAATTCCTTTTATTAATATAATCTTCTATACACAATCATACACACCCGTCTATATTTATTTATATATATATATATATATATATATATATATATATATATATATATATATATATGTATATGTGTGTGTGTATATAAGAAAATGAGATTTTTTTAAATAAAAATAAACGAGATGTCCTACTCGAGGGAAAGTATAAGGAAATGAAATCGAAAATGTAACTGAAGTCTTTTAAAGAATATTTATTAATTTCCTTTACCGGTTTCACAGTTCTTATGCTTTTCAAAAGCAGAATTGAGATGGAGGGTTTGTGGTTTTTCTCGCACATATATATATATATGTGTGTGTGTGTCT
Source organism: Eledone cirrhosa (assembly GCA_964016885.1). Classification (NCBI taxonomy): domain Eukaryota; kingdom Metazoa; phylum Mollusca; class Cephalopoda; order Octopoda; family Eledonidae; genus Eledone; species Eledone cirrhosa. Next base: position 37,452,846 of record OZ024754.1, read on the forward strand.
GTGTGGTGTATGTGTGAGTGTGTGTGTGTGTGTGTGTGTGTGTGTGTGTGTGTGTCTGTGTGTGTGTGTGTGTCTGTGTGTGTGTGTGTGTCTGTGTGTGTGTGTGTGTGCGTGTGTGTGGGTGTGTGTGTGCGTGTGTGTGGGTGTGCGTGCGTGCGTGCGTGCGCGTGTGTTTCTGTGTGAAAAATGCTGATATTTACCGCCATCATTTTACATAGATTTACTTGCCAACTGTTAACTCAACAAACATTCTTTAAAGATCTGCCTACTTCTTCAGCAGAACTGATCGATAACAGAAAAAGAGTTAAAGCATAAATAGCTTTGGCCAATGGCCAACGTTTAACAGATTCTAGAGACATTTGAAATAACTGAATACAACTTGGAAATTCATTTATTGACTTGATGGATGCCAACTCTGTTAAGATGAGATCTTATATTTTGGAGTGATAGAAGAGCAACCTCTTATAAACACACACAGACACACATATATATAAGTACACACACACACACACACCTATATATATATATATATAAGCACATGAGCACACACATACACATATATAAGCACATGAGCACACACACACACACATATATATATATAAGCACATGAGCACACACATACACATATATATAAGCACATGAGCACACACACACATATATATATATATACATATATATATATATATATATATATATATATGTATATATATATATAACAAAGAGGGTGTGGTAAGGAACCAGGTGGACCATAACGCACCAGAGTACTCAATACTTAGGGTAGTTGAGTGGGTAATAGGAAAAGAGTCAGGACCCCGACGGCTGAGCTTCGGCTGTTTCGACACCTAGTTTCAGATCTAGCTGTCGAAACGGCCAGAGCTCAGCCGTCGGGGTCCTGACTCTTTTCCTATATATATATATATATATATATGGGAAAAAGTTTAACCCCGACGACAGAGCTCAAGCCGTTTCGACGGCTATTTCTGGACTCCAGAAATAGCCGTCGAAACGGCTTGAGCTCTGCAGTCAGGGTTAAACTTTTTCCTATTACCCACTCTACTACCCTAAGTATTGAGTACTCTGGTGCGTTATGGTCCATCTGGTTCCTAACCACATTTCCTTCGTTATATATATATAATATTAAAGGATGTGTGTATAGTCAGACACAAGAACAGTGTGTG
>OZ024754.1:37459023-37461523 GCA_964016885.1 Eledone cirrhosa
TGACAATATTTAGTCTTCTTATAGCAATATCGGTTATGGTAATGATTGTTAATTCAGTGATTGCTATTTTAGCAATTCTTATTGCAATATTTGCCACTGCAACGTGTGTTTTTCTAATGGTTGCTATTGCAACGACTGTTTTTGTTATGTTTGTTATTGCAACGCTTGTGGTTGTAATAATTGTTATTGCAGTGACAGCAATGGTAGCATGTATTGTTATTGCAACGATGTACAGTTGTTGCTATTTAAGAATTTAACATATTTCACATACAAACACGCACAAAATACACACAAGCACACGCATGTACACACACACACACACACGCACGCATACACGTATGTGTGTGTGTATATATATATATATATATATATATAGGTTACTTCGCTGCGGAGTTTCTGTTCTCCACCTATCCGAACTTTCCTGATGAAGGACTTCTGTCCGAAACGTTGAAACATTCTGCACTTCCTCTAAGCATGAACATAATATAACTGTGTACAATTGCCTCTTGTGCTTTGTTCGTTCATTTTCAACTATTCATATATATATATATATATATAATTCATACGACACCAGCAACTAAAGGTTTCATGAACTAACGGAACTTGCAGAAATGCAAGCGATGCCGTTAGTAGTCACACACACACACACACAGACACACACACACACACACACACACACACACACACACACACACACACACACACACACACATGTATGTATCTGTGTATGTATGTATTGAGGTTATAGACATCTAAGTAAATATGCAGTTGAATTAAGAAGTATTGGGAAACTTTCAAAAGGGAGTCGTTTCAATTATAATTATTATTTATAATAAACATCGGTAGAAGGTCGGACGCCATGCTTTGAAGCATAGAGTTAAATCCCTTTATGGTCTGACACAAATCCTGCCGAGGTTCACTTTGCCTTTCATCCTTAAGGGGTCGATAAAATAAAGTACCAGTAATGCACTGGGATAATTGCTGGCCTTGTGCCAAAAGTAGAAACAATTATTATAATCTTTTACGTTCGGATGGCTACATTTGAAATTTATGTCAGTATCTAACTCAGTCATCAAAAAACAATAATTATCTTTCTTGGCCCCTAAAACTGCCATAATAGGAATAAATCAAGGATAATAGTTATAATTATTATTATTTCTTTGGCAGTGGATTGGCAGAATCGGTAGAGCGTCAGACACCATGCTTTGCAACAATGAGGTTTTGATAAGGCAATAGAAGTGAATGTTATTGTTGGTCGATAATTCTTTTATCTAAAGATAAATCATCATCATCATATTATTATTATTATTATTTGGCAGTATCAGTAGAGGGACTGATGCCATGCTTTACAGCATAGAGTTACGTCCCTTTACGGTCTGAGTTCAAATCCCGCCGAGGTTAACTTTGCCTTTCATCCTTACGGGGTCGATAAAATAAAGTACCAGTAATGCACTGTAATGCTCGCCTTGTGCCAAAAGTAGAATTTATTATTATTATTATTAATTATTATTATTTCTTTATTGGCTGTATCGGTAGAGGGTCGGACGCCATGCTTTCTAGCATAGTTACGTCCCTTTACGATCCGAGTTCAAATCCCGCCCAGGTTGACTTTGCCTTTCATCCTTACGGGGTCGATAAAATAAAGTACCAGTAATGCACTGGGTATTTGCTGGCCTTGTGCCTAAAGTAGAAACAATTATTTCTTTTCCTTCAGTATTGTTTCTGATATATGCCGAGTGTCTTCCTGACACATAGGGCAAATAAATTCACATACAGCTCATTCTTACAGAGGGGTATTATTCTTACAGAGATAGTGCCCTACTCTCTCACACACACATCCACACGAGGGGGGATATCATTCTCTCAGAGATAGTGCTCTTCTCAATACGTGTGCAGTACCAGTCAAAACAATTGTTTGCAACTCTTGCAGAGAGGGTAAACCAGGAATCATCCTCAAATACTGTTCTGTTCCTTTCTTGAGCATTCCCAGTGCTCCCACAATCGCTGCTATTGTAACGTCCTTGAGGTGCCACATTCTTTTCGATTTCAATAAACAGATCTTTATATTTTCTTAGCTTGTCGAATTCTTTTGCCCCGATATTGTGATCACATGGGACGCTCATATCAATCAGTAAATAGACCTTGCTATATTATTATTATTATTATTATTATTATTATTAGGGCGGTGAATTGGCAGTATCGGTAGAGGGTCGGACGCCATGCTTTGAAGCATAGAGTTACGGCCCTTGCCATTCTGAGTTCAAATCCCGCCGAGGTTAACTTTGCCTTTCATCCTTAAGGGGTCGATAAAATAAAGTACCAGTAATGCACTGGGTAATTGCTGGCCTTGTGCCATAAGTATAAACAATTATTATTAGGGCGATGGGTTGGCACTATCGGCAGAGCGTCAAAAATAGAAACAATTATTTCTTTAATTTGTTTAAAGATAAGAACAATAAAAATTAAAAATAAGTGCACACATATTACGAAATGTACTATC
>OZ024754.1:37479023-37484023 GCA_964016885.1 Eledone cirrhosa
CTCTCCCGGTGATTTTGGATGGCCATTGACATTGCAGGTGTTATATCAGAGTTTTCCTTCTCCTATATACACACACATACATATATATACATACAGAGTAATAAGCTAATCGCTTTACAGTATTTATTTTCGCCCTTCTTGTTATTTAGATCCTACCTAAGTCGGTCTTACCCGATATCAGTCTATTGCACATAACTGTTTCTACTTTTGGCACAAGGCTAGCAATTACCCAGTACATTACTGGTACTTTATTTACTCGACCCCGTAAGGATGAAAGGCAAAGAGAACCTCGGCGAGATTTGAACTCAGATCGTAAATTTATCCCAGTGCATGACTGGTACTTTATTAAGTAATTGTGTTGATCGAATCGACATAATAACAATGGTTTTTGATTCAGGCACAAGGCCAGCAATGTTGGGGAGGGGAAAGTCGATTAAATCGACCCCAGTGTGTTACTGGTACTTTATTTTATCGACCCCGTAAGGATGAAAAGCAAAGTTAACCTCGGTGGAATTTGAACTCAGACCGTAAAGGGCCGTAACTATACAGCAAAGCATGGCGTCCGACTCTCTACCGATTCTGCCAATCCACCGCCCTCAGTCTATTGTACATAACATTAGTATAAATGCTGGTGTCATTTAAAACTAATCCCTACCCCTACCCCTCTACAAACACGACACCTTTTGGTTAACTAAGAAATCAGTAGAATATTTAATCCTCAGTCCAAGTGAAACTATTTAGAAACTCTATTTAGTGAGTTTAAAGAAGTCTTACAAGTTTGTCAGAACCTGAACAGGCTAACTGGTTCGCTGTCCTGGTTTTGGACCCTCACTAAATAGAAATATGCATAAGCCTCACCTTTTAACTCTGGGGGTTATGTAGGTGCGTTGGTGAGAATACTAAGAGAGGGAGAGGGAGATGGTGGGAGAGGCGGGGTAGTGGGAGAGGGGAGGGTAGTGGGAGAGGGAAATATAGTGGGAGAGGGAGTGGGAGGTAGATAGTGGAGAGGGAGATAGTGAGAGAGGGAGGGAGATAGTGAGAGAGGGAGGGAGGGAGATAGTGAGAGAGGGAGGGAGGGAGGGAGATCGTGGGAGAGGGAGATAGTGGGAGAGTGAAAACGGAAAAAACATTGAAAGTGAGTAGAGGGAAAATATGAGTTTCCCTACACTCTCTCTTTATTCCCCCTCCACTCACTCTCAGTATTTCCTATTTTACTATCTCCCCCACTCTTTCACCCTTCCTTATCTCCTCACTATCTACTCACCCCCTCTCTCTCATATTACCTTTCTTCTACTCTCCCTCTCACCATCCCCACTTTCTCAAACTATCTTCCCTCCACTCTCTCTCTATCCCTCCTCTACCCTCTCTCTCAATATTTACAGCTGGTACGCTGAGGGATAAAACTACGGACCCAGGAGTTCAACTAAAAGGACCCAATAGTTGTTCAATATAAGAAAATAATTGTTTCTACTTTAGGCACAAGGCCATCAATTTGAAGGGGAGAGGCAAGTCGATTAAAATCGACGCCATTTCATTACTGGTACTTTATTTTATCGACCCAGTAAGGATGAAAGGCAAAACTAAACTCGACGGGATTTGAACTCAGAATGTAAAGGGCCACAACTCTCTGCCGCGAAGCATGGTGTCCCACGCTCTACCGATATTGCCAATCCAACACCCTAGTATAAAAAAAATAATTGTTTCTACTTTTGGCACAAGGCCAGCAAATTACCCAGTGCATTACTGGTACTTTATTTTACGACCCCGCAAGGATGAAAGGCAAAGTTAACCTCGACGGGATTTGAACTCAGAATGGCAAGAGCCGTAACTATGCGTCAAAGCATGGCGTCCGACCCTCTACCGATACTGCCAATAAAAAATAATGGAATGTTGTGTTGTTTGAAGCTCTCCTTATTCTAGAATTTGCTCTCTTTACTAAAGTCTGTTTTAAGCCATTTAAGGATCGTTAGATCGGTGCTTATCTCGGTTTCATGGCGTGAAGCGGCTGAGAGTACAAGACTTCCTCTGGACAGGACGCCAGTCCCTCGCAGAGTTAAACTCCCAGCTATTGCTGGTACTCATTTTCAGCTGAGTATACTGTAGCAAAGTGAAATGAAGTGTTTTACTCAAGAACACACAACACGCAACCTAGCCCAGGAATTGAACCGACGACATTATGACCGTAAGTCCAATACCATTACCACTTGGCCACGCGCCTCTACAATTCCGTTTACAAACTGAATTATGGTCGTGAATGTATTGACTATATATTCTGTTTGATATTATAACTACTAGCAATAAAGATCTTCAAACATTAATTAGCTTTCATAAAAGGTTAATGAGCGGGTTTTCTTAGTGCTTAATTTAACATATAATTGTTATTTCATTCATTCCAGGCATTATTTAAATAAAATAGAAATACTTCTGAAACATTAAAGTCTATGGTAATTCATTACAGAAATAAGCGGTCATAAAATTGTGTCATGATTCAGAGTAAAACTTGGAACGAAAATTAGCAGAAATCAAGATATTTGAACCTTTAAGGTCTCCCATAAATAGGTGAAGTGGTATTGTTAGAAATAAGGATTTCTAACATCAGAATAAGGCCGACAATATGTGGGGAGGGGAAAGAATTTTACTGGCAGTATCGGTAGAGGGTCGGATTGCTTTCCAGCATAGTTACGTCCCTTTACGATGTGAGTTCAAATCCCGCCGAGGTTAACTTTGCCTTTCATCCCTACGGGGTCGATAAAATAAAGTACCAGTAATGTACTGGGTAATTGCTGGCCTTGTGCCAAAAGTAGAAACAATTAATGTATATATTGTCAACCTCAAAAGGATGGACGAGGGTGAACGGCAAAGTTAACCTCGACGAGATTTGAACTCAGTATATATATATATTATAAGAACAGATGGGCTTATACTAGATGGCTCGTCCGGCTGGCGCCCGGCTAGGTATACCGGCATTTTATCTTTTCAGGAATCCCCCCTCCACTACAAAGATACCGCACGCCCTCTCAAGTCTGTGAGGTTGGGGTGGGGGGTTGGTGGGGTTAACGTGCTCTGATGTTGGGTTTGGATAGTTTTTAGGATTCCTCAGTTCAGCAGTCAGTACGTTAAAGAACATTGATAGTTACAACAATAAAGGCTGAACAGAGAACACATTAATTAACAAACAATAATTTGTACAACCATAATGGAAATTCCAAGTAACAGAAAATATTTAAATTACATTGTTAGAGCCTCAGAGTATACAATATTTTTTGTTCGGCCCTCCGGAGCAAAGATAAAGAGATTGTTTGGCGAGCTCACCCTAGAGCATTCTACATATAATTGACCATGGGAGAAGCACTGATCTCATAGCTCGTCTCGCGGAGAAGCTCTGTAGACGTTGATCTCTGGACACTCCTGTCAGGAGCAGGTAAGCTGTAGTGACTTAGAGGCCTACCACCAATCTCCAGGAAACTGTTTTCAAGACAAATGAGCGCCTCATTGAAAACGACAGCGTATGTTACGTTCGGATTGTGTCTGCGTGTGCGGTGGAGGATGTCCTCAGCTAGACTTTCGCGGTGGTTGTTCCACAGTGCGAGAGGGTCGGCGAGATCGCAGTTGTGCAGCATAATAGCAACAAGTTTTCGCAACTGAGAAGGGACTTTAGCAGTTGCTGCTTCTTGCAGGGTGAGGTGCCAATGGCTGTCATCGTGTAACATACCACGCATCTGGCAAGCCAAACGGTAAGTGGAACATTGATGGCCATTGATGGTTCTCAGATCTTGGAAAGACTGTGGTCCTCTGACCTCGAACAGTAACAATGACGATAAGCCGTCTGTGCTTTCGTGAAATAAATAGGTTTTTGTTTTTGTGTATGCAAAAATATCTGTACACGAATATATATATTAAAATAACAGATGAAAGTTTAAGCAAAGGCTTTCACTCTTAACGGTGATCGGATCTAGCTGTCGAAACGGCCGGAGCTCAGCCGTCGGGGTCCTGAATCTTTTCATATTACCCACAGTATCGAGTACTCTGGTGGGTTATGGTTCACTTGGTATCTTACCACACCCTCTTTGTTATATATCCAAACTGAACCGATAAGGTCTGGTTTCTTGGGTATGTCACCATTTATAAAACAAATTTTGTATTTTATCTGATGAGGGCGTACCAAAATTTTGGTACCCTTGAAATATATATAATAAAATAAATATGGTTTTATAAATATTGTTTCCATTTATTAATATCATTGATATTATACTCCAGAAAACCTATAGAGTGCTTCGAATCTGTTATAAATAAATTTGTTGAATAACCAACAAATTAAATATCTCTTTGCTTATATATACATATATGCGTATGTGTGTGTGTGTGTGTATGTGTGTGTGTGTGTATGTATGTGTGTGCGCAAACAAACCGACGTACATACGCACATACATATAGCTATATATTAAACACTGTGCACTTGTAGTTGGTCTGAAGAGCAAGTTTACAAACGTAGAACACCTAGTGTAGGACTGTAGAATTGACTTCAATTTTCCTACTAGCCGCATGGATATTGATCGTTTTCGCTAATACCTTTGAGATACAGAAATAATAACCAGCATCCTTTGAAACTGGGAGCCAACATTTCATCAGGAAAGCCATTCCGTGTTTGATATTATAACAGGTCGAGGTTGTAGTAGGGTGGGGTATTGTAATAGATTAACCACATCACTGTATAGAATTAACCCTCCTGATACCAAGCTGTTTGAAATTGCACCTGCCTCTTACAATATAAAGCTGTTTGTTTTTGAGTATTTATATCTATCTAAAAACATTTAATTCTAATTTTATGTAAGAACTTTCGAGATTTAACAATGGTTTCTGATTTAGGCACAAAGCCAACAATTTTTGGAGAATGAAAAAGTTCATTAAATCGACCCTCAGTGCATTACTAGTGCTTTATTTCATCGATCCCGTAAAGATGAAAGGCAAAGCTAACCTCGGCGGGATTTGAACTACCAACC
>OZ024754.1:37489023-37494023 GCA_964016885.1 Eledone cirrhosa
TAGATACGACATACCTTTCAATCACCTTGCATTTGTGAGGTTGATTTGGCAGTAAAAAATATTGTAAGACTGTTTATATTGTATTTTGTCTGAAGATGGCATAACATATTGTTAATATGATATCCCTGAAATATATATAACGAAATAAATATGGTTTTATTAATATAGTTTCCATTTATTTAATATCATAAATATACTCCAAATACTTGTTGAGTGCTTTTATATCAGTTATAAATATTTACTCGTTGTTAACCCAACAATTTAAATATAACTTTCCATATATATATATATATATATATATTAGTGAAAAAGAACAAAGGAACTATTATGACATTATAACAAGTTTATTGCCGACAGCCGTTTCGTCCGACCCCATGGTGGGACTTATCAAGGCATATAACATGTGATTGCAAGATCATTGTTTACATCAACGTATCACTCAAGGCTAGCAATTTGAAATTGTGGTATACATCAGCAACTCCGCTTGTGTAGTTGGGGTCTATATTCTAAGGGGGCTCTTTTATAATAGTTGTCGGGGTCAGGGATTGAAGTTTAAAAATTAGACAATAATATATAATTTACGCATCAACAATCGCGATTCACATACGACCTACCATACATCTTACTTATATATATATAGTAATAATAATAAATTTGAAGACTAAAATCCAAAGAGGGCTCGATAAGGATAAATATATATCAAATATATAAGAGAACCGTAGAGCAAATATTTATTAAAAAAACAGATTAAGCAAAGAATCGCCATTTTCACCCTTAACGGTATCTTCATCTGTTATTTTAATATATATATATATATATATTTTTATAATTTTCTTATTTTACGTCTCTCATATTATTGTTCTGCATCCCCATGCATTGAACCACAAAGTTACTAAGACAAAACCTATATATTTGCTGGCATAGGTATGCATCTGTATATATATGTTAGTAGATATACTAATTCTTTATAATTATCTCCAAATTATTTTGTCGAGCCAAAATTGGCCAAAACTGCTACTATAGTTCATCGTAACAGTTCGGCTGCTGTCTTCTTAACAAACCACTCTTCACTGATTGACCTCGATGTCACGTGATTGATTCTTTTGAATTTGCCACCGACGCAGTAGGCAGTGATTTTTTCAATGGCTTGGAACTTAGTCCACGCTTTGCTTTTTTCCATCCACTGAATTATTTTTGTAAAAGTTCCCTGTGTCCATGTATTGCCTGGAAACTTAGCTGAGAATAGACTTCCCTGATGACGAAAGGCTTCTCCGTACGTTTCTTCGGAAACTATGTTTATTCCCTTTCAGAAACTAATTAGTTGGAGTGAAATTTTAGTAAGTTAATTTTAGTAAGTTAATTTTTATAATTTTCTTATTTAACGTCTTTTTATAATTTTCTTATGTAACTTGGAGTTACTGTAGGTTCACCCGGGTGAGCACTCAATGTTTAGGTTCACGTCGGTATCAAGGACTAGTGGTTACTCCTTCATTACGTTTATTGATTGGTGACGTGCATTTCGCTATTGATTAGCTTGAGGTTCGATCTGTATCGATCTAGCCCGACTCTAATCAACTGCTCGTCGGACTTCTCTGGTGGTAATGGTGGAATCAATATACATGGCGTATGAGAAGGTCGATTGTTCATATGGTGGCCAGTGAGATTTGTTTTGAATCTTAACTATAATAAAGTAAGGAGTGCGGGACTGCGTCCAGAATATAAATTTTTTATCCCGTTTGTAAAATAAGTTGGATTACTTTGAATAAATAATGAATGAATATTACATAATTTATCTGCTAAATTTCGTAGCTTTTGATTAAATATATTTTATTGCTTATTTAAAGATTCACTTCTTTAAAATTTTCAAATGTCAACACTTCCGGTTAGCGATCGCTTAAGTAAACATATATTTCCGTCACTAATTTTCTCCTAATGCAGTTTATATATAATATCGTCTTTTTTCATGGATTACGTTACTGATTACATAAGACAGTGTAACGCAGACTTCGTTCAATTTCTGTGTATATTGTCAATTACGATTTTATTTGATGTATCATATCTAGATGTATATATACCTGGAGGGGGGGTGGAGAGGGAGGGAGAGAGAGAGGGGAGGGGTAGAGAGAGAGGGGGGTAGAGAGAGAGGGGGAGGGGGAGAGAGGGGGAGGGGAGAGAGAGAGAGGGAGAGAGAGAGAGAGAGGGGGGGAGGGGGAGAGAGAGAGAGAGAGAGAGAGAGAGAGAGAGAAAGGTGAAGTTGGAAATAGCACGGAAAATATATTTAAGGGTCTGTTTTTCTTTTTTATCCTTTCTTTGATTCGTCAAAGTGACATTATTAAAAAGATGATATTATTGAAAAAATGAGAGGGACAATTCTTTTAAAGAAAAGTTTTATAATGTATATAAAGTATATAAATTTTACCGGTTTCGATGTATTATTAAAATTCATCTTATCAAATGTGAAGTATTGAAATAAAAAATTAAAAAGAATTAATAGTAGATAGTATTAACGCTTGGCTAAGTTTGACTCAACAAGACGTTTCTATAGTGATGCTGCGAGTACGCGGTGATTTCTATGTAGTTTACACTTGAGTAATAATAAATCAAGAAAGAAGAGTGACATGGTTTGCTATACAATAAGGGCTTTATTCACATTGCTGACAATTATTGGTGATCCATTGACGCTAAAACAGGCGGGTAGCGATCTCTAGACCTACCAGTTCGGAGAAACAATTGTCAGCAATGTGAATAAAGCCCTTATTGTATAGCAAACCATGTCACTCTTCTTTCTTGATTTATATATATATATGGATGGATTGCTAAGATGGTTGAATGTGTGATGTATGTCTGTTTGTGTGTCCAAGTAGGAAGTAAAATAAAACTGTGTATATTTCCAGTGCTTTAAACGCAACGCAAATCGGTAAAGTAAGCCGTTCGCTGCTGGAATTTAAATCTCCCAAAGGTGAGTTGCAAGAACGATCTAATGGACAGCACACTAGCAAAGAAGTACAAAACCAATTTATCGATCTGTTGTAGAACTAAAATTCTTAATAGGATTTCAAAAACGTGGAAATGCAATGTGCAATAGATGAAGGGGATTTCTTTCACGGGAACTCAGTCATGGAACCTTTAATCCTACAGAGAATTTCTTCTTCTCCCTTTTCTCATGTGAGGAGTGAGGAGTGAGGAGTGTGTGTGTGTGTGTGTGTGTGTGTGTGTGTGTGTGTGTGTGTGTGTGTGTGTGTGTGTGTGTGTGACAAGCATACATACGTACATACATACACATAAAAATGGTGTATTGTTGCTGATCGTCCAACACCCCCACCCCCCACTACACCACCACCACCACTTTGCACACACAGAAACACATCCGCATATACATATATATAGACACACATAAATATAAATATATATATATATATACACACACATATATATATACACACACATATATATATATATATATATATATATACACACACATATATATACACACATACATATATATATACACACACATATATACACACACATATATATATACACATATATATATATATACACACACATATATATATATTATATATATAATATAGAAATGCCTTCTACAGGACTAGAACTGTTTCATTCGAAGGAAATCATCAGGAAAGCCCTGATTAACATCTGCTGGGCTCCTGATTTTCTCTGTTTTACATGTCATCTTTTCTCTGTTCCATATCACTCTACCCTGGCCAGTTATATTTACATTTTATTTGGGGTTTGGGATTGGAACATTCCACCAGTATACTTTTATAGTGTGTATCCGTATGTCCCCCACATTGCTGTAACGTTTTGTGTGTTTATCCTCAAGACTACCCCATCTACGAACGAATTTCATTGTAAAGTGTTTGGGACACTACAGCATGCTTCGCTGCAAATATTCCAGCGATTCACATTCAAATATGAATGAATTCATAGTGAAAGGAAACGCTGATTGTTGTCCCTTAAATAAAATTGGATTTGGGATCTTCAAGTAAATATTACGAAGTACACAGATAAAATTCTAAAATATATACAAACATAAATAGAAAGTTTTATGACATACAAAAACAAAATATTGAAAATAAAGAACATAAATAGCAAATATTATGGACTTATACAAAGATATATAAATAGGAAATATTGATAAAAGAGAATCTTTCATGGAACAGAATCAACTGGTTTCCTCATATATATATATCATAGCAGCCAAACAAAATGGAGTGAAGTGAAAAAGAAAAACTAAACTTTATATACACTCGATTGCGCTCTCTCTCTCTATCTCTCTCTCACCCCCTCTCTATCTATCTATCTATCTCTCACCCCCTCTCTCTCTCTCTCTCTCTCTCTATCTATCTATCTCATCCCCTCTCTCTCTATCTATCTATCTATCTCAAACCCTCTCTCTATCTATCTATCTATCTCTTACCCTCTCTCTTTATATATATATCTCATCCTCTCTCTCTCCCTCTCACACACACACACACACACACACACATACACACACACACACACACACACACACACACCGGTACACACATACACACACAGCTTACACATATGCAACACGTGATATACACACATCCTTCCCAGAAACGTTTATTATTTATATATTCATACAATTACCTCATACATAGTATTGACATATATATCTAATTTCCTCATACACGCATACACACTACAGCTTCATCCCACACATACACACTACAGCTTCATCTCACGCATACACACTACAGTTTCATCCCACATATACACACTACAGCTTCATCTCACGCATACACACTACAGCTCCATCTCACGCATACACACTACAGCTCCATCTCACGCATACACACTACAGCTTCATCTCACGCATACACACTACAGCTTCATCCCACACATACACACTACAGCTTCATCCCACACATACACACTACAGCTTCATCTCACACATACACACTACAGCTTCATCTCACACATACACACTACAGCTTCATCTCACACAT
>OZ024754.1:37499023-37519023 GCA_964016885.1 Eledone cirrhosa
GATGAAAAGCAAAACGAACCTTGGCAGGTTTTGAACTCAGATCATGAAGGGCCGTAACTCTATGCTGCAAAGCATGGCGTCCGACCCTCTACTGATTCTACCAATATAATAATAACAAAAGAAAACATGTCGTATTAATGTCTTTCTCGGGTGGTGGATTGGCAGTATCGGTAGAGGGTCGAACGCCATGCTTTGACGCATAGAGTTACGGCCCTTGCCATTCTGAGTTCAAATCCCGCCGAGGTTAACTTTGCCTTTCATCCTTACGGGGTCGATAAAATAAAGTACCAGTAATACACTGGGTTAATTGCTGGCCTTGTGCCAAAAGTAGAAACAATTATTACAGGGTCGATAAAATAAAGTACCAGTAATACACTGGAGTAATTGCTGGCCTTGTGCCAAAAGTAGAAACAATTATTACAGGGTTGATAAAATAAAGTACCACTGGGATAATTGCTGGCCTTGTGCCTAAAGTAGAAACAATTATTACAGGGTTGATAAAATAAAGTACCAGTAATACACTGGGATAATTGCTGGCCTTGTGCCAAAAAGAAGAAACAGTTATATTACTCATATTTATATAAGTAGAAAAACATTTAAAAACATTTAAAAACAGACAGCACGACAACGGATGTTACAAATGGATACAAAAAGATTTATTTGTTTTGTTTTTTTTCGGTAAATGTACAGAAAATAAGTTAAACATTGCATAATCGTGGTAAACAGATTGTAATTGGGACCGAAATACTGGGGTTTTTTTAACTTTTACGTCAGCAAGTTTCTTAGCACTCACATAACGAGCGGGCAAAACATCACATCTCGGAATCACGTTTTTCATGCAGATCAGCAAATTTTCTCAATAAATTAAGGATACACATTGTTTCAAATGCTCCAATAATAATTGTTTCTACTTTAGGCACAAGGCCAGCAATTACCCAGTGCATTACTGGTACTTTATTTTATCGACCCCGTAAGGATGAAAGGCAAAGTCAACCTCGGCGGGATTTGAACTCAGATCGTAAAGGGACGTAACTATGCTGGAAAGCATGGCGTCCGACCCTCTACTGATACTGCCAATCCACCAAATAACACTAGTATATATTTAATTAACAGCCACGAAATTTAGTAGATAAATTATGTAATATTCATTCATTATTTATTCAAAGTAATCCAACTTATTTTACTAACTGGATTAAAAGAAATAAACCGTACGCAGTTGCGCACTCCTTACTCTATTATAGTTTAGATACGGCCACCCAAAATTTCATATGCCCCCACCGACCCAAATTTCCATATGACCACCAGAGGAGCCCTAGGGCCCTCGTTGAGAAACACCAGTCTAATACATGTTGATATAACATAGACGTATTGTTAACACATTTGCCTCGCAACCATAAGGTGTCATGTTTAAACCCTCAGTGAGAAATCTCAGCCAAGTGCCACATACTACAGGCTCAGGTCGATCCACGCCTTGCGAGAGAAAATGAACAGTCGGTGACTGTCTGGAAGCCCGTTTCGATAGGATTATACCGTGTCATGCTGAATAACCACGAGCATTGCGTTAAAGGTACACGTGTCTGTAGAATGCTCAGCCATTTACGTGTTAATTTCATGAACAGGCTGTTCTGTTGCTCAAACAACTGGAACGATCTTCATTGAAACCGACGGAGATCCGATACATTGCTTCTAATGAATGTGCTCTTCAGACGTGTTGGTTGTTGTAGTAGTGTGTGTATATGTGTCTGTGTGTATGTGCGTCTGTGTGTCTGTGTGTATGTGTCTGTGTATGTGTGTGTATGTGTCTGTGTGTATGTGTCTGTGTATGTGTGTATGTGTGTGTATGTGTCTGTGTGTGTGTCTGTGTGTGTCTGTATGTGTGTATGTGTGTGTGTGTGTGTGTGTATGTGTGTGTGTGTGTATGTATGTGTGTATGTGCGCATGTATGTATGCATTTGTGTATGTATGTATGTATGTATGTATGTGTATGTATGTATGTATGTGTGTATGTATGTGTGTATGTATGCATGTGTGTGTATGTATTAATGTAAGCGTTCTTTTTCCTTCCTGCTCTCAGAAATCAATCGACCTAGTCGTCCATTTCAGTATCGATCTGCAGGAAGACGGAATGAAAATTAGACAAAAGCTACAACAAAGAAAAAGAAAATTATAAGACAGAATATTCTGAAATATTAATTTTCTAATTGTCTAGAATATTCTTTTTTTACACACACACACACACACACACTGGTACAAATATACACACCAATATATGCGTATATATGTGTGTATATTCATAGATATATGTGTGTATGTATGTATATATGTAGGTATGTATGTATATATGTATGTAGGTATGTATATATATATAAATGTATGTATATATGCATATATGTATGTATGTGTATGTATTCATACATATATGTATGAATGCATATATGTATGAATATATGTATGAATATATGTATGTATGTATATATGTATGAATATATGTATGTATGTATATATGTATGAATATATGTATGTATGAATATATGTATGAATATATGTATGAATGCATATATGTATGAATATATGTATGTATGTATATATGTGTGTATGTATTATATATATATGTATGTATGCATGTATATATGTATGTATGTATGCATGTATATATGTATGTATGTATGCATATATGTATAAATGTATGTGTGTATGTATATATATGTGTCTCTCTCTCTCTCTCTCTCATATATATATATATATATATATATATATAAATGATAGTCTATTCTTATCGATTCCTTCCACGACACCGAAATGCGCCAAAGTCAAACATTATATGTCTAAATGTCTCATTTATCTCTTCATAATATGTGACTCGACTTATTGTAATTACTCTACTTGTGGTGTTTATGGTGATGATGATGATGGTGGTGGTGGTGGTGGTGGTGGTGGTGGTTGTGGTGGTGGTGGTGATGATGGTTGTTGTTGTTGTTGTGGTGGTAATAGTGGTGGTGGTGGTGGTGATGATGGTGGTGGTGGTGGTTGTGGTAGTGGTTGTGGTGGTGGTGGTGGTTGTGGTGGTGGTGGTGGTGGTGGTGGTGGTGATGATGGTGGTGGTGGTTGTGGTGGTGGTGGTGATGATGATGGTGGTGATGATGATGGTGGTGATGGTAGTTGTGGTAGTGATGGTGGTGGGGTGATGATGGTGGTGGTGATGGTGGTGATGGTGATGGTGATGATGATGGTGGTTGTGGTAGTGATGGTGGTGGTGATGATGATGATGGTTGTGGTGAGGATGTTGGAGATTATGGTGGTGGTGGTGGTGACGACGACAACTGTGATGATTCCATTTACCTTAATTGGGCGATTCTCACCAAGAAACAAAACAAACAAAAAATTAATAAAAAGAAACCAATCATTTGATCGAACCAAAGAATCGATGTTTCCATTGTTTTGGTGTTTTTATTGTTGCTAGCGTCTGTCGGCTGCAACTTTTGGCGGAAGAAAGGAGCTGAATTTTATATTGAATGAAGAAAACTATGAGCTCTGTTGGTCTCACTTGGTGGGGGGGGGGGGGTCCACTCGGGTCAATTGGAGCCGGTTGTTTTTGATAGGTACCGCTGGAAGGAATATTTGAGGACCCTGTCCCCAAGACACACACCCCTCCCTCCCCCTCTCAGGAATACGTGGGCAAAGAAGAAGAAGATGGTAATGATGACCATCAAGAAGGCAAGAAGAAGGAGAGGAAGGCAAGAAAAAGGAGAGGAAGGCAAGAAGAAGAAGAAGAAGAAGAAGAAAGAGAAGAAAAAGAGAAGAAAGAAGAAAGAGAAGAAAGAGAAGTTTAAAAACCATAGTTCGATGGATAGAATCATCACTTTTGAAGGTGAAAGAAATGAAATCTCATCGATATGGTTACTAGTCATAAATAGAGAAGGTCAGCGAAAATAGGGGTCAGGTAGGACCGGAAAACCGTGAACCTAGATAGACAAAACAGTTTTTTCTATTCGTTCATCTAAAGCAGGAGCGTGCAACAGGCGGCCTGCAGGCCACAATCCGGCCCACCAGACCAGTCGGAGTGACCCGCAATGACCGTTTGTCATTTTTACCGTGTAGGCTTATTTAGAATTTTTTTCGTAACCGTAATAGAATTTTCTGTTAGTTGACCTATACTAAAGGGCTTCACTGACAGGGTTATACGTGTTATAATTTCCCAGTTCCATGTTATGGAAAGACGTTGTGGTGAATCTTTGGAATAGTGTTTAATAAATATTAATGGCCCTAATAGTTGTTCTGATAGGGTTATGTGTGTGTTATAATTTCCCAGTTCCATGTTATGGAAAGAAGTTGTGGTGAATCTTTGGAATAGTGCTTAATAAATATTAATGGCCCTAATAGTTGTTCTGATAGGGCTATGTGTGTTATAATTTCCCAGTTCCATGTTATGGAAAGAAGTTGTGGTGAATCTTTGGAATAGTGCTTAATAAATATTAATGGCCCTAATAGTTGTTCCGATAGGGCTATGTGTATTATAATTTCCCAGTTCCATGTTATGGAAAGACGTTGTGGTGAATCTTTGGAATAGTGCTTAATAAATATTAATGGCCCTAATAGTTGTTCTGATAGGGTTATGTGTGTTATAATTTCCCAGTTCCATGTTATGGAAAGACGTTGTGGTAAATCTTTGGAATAGTGCTTAATAAATATTAATGGCCCTAATAGTTGTTCTGATAGGGTTATGTGTGTTATAATTTCCCAGTTCCATGTTATGGAAAGACGTTGTGGTAAATCTTTGGAATAGTGCTTAATAAATATTAATGGCCCTAATAGTTGTTCTGATAGGGTTATGTGTGTTATAATTTCCCCAGTTCCATGTTATGGAAAGACGTTGTGGTGAATCTTTGGAATAGTGCTTAATAAATATTAATGGCCCTAATAGTTGTTCTGATAGGGTTGTGTGTGTTATAATTTCCCAGTTCCATGTTATGGAAAGACGTTGTGGTGAATCTTTGGAATAGTGCTTAATAAATATTAATGGCCCTAATAGTTGTTCTCATAGGGTTATGTGTGTGTTATAATTTCCCAGTTCCATGTTATGGAAAGACGTTGTGGTGAATCTTTGGAATAGTGCTTAATAAATATTAATGGCCCTAATAGTTGTTCTGATAGGGTTATGTGTGTGTTATAATTTCCCAGTTCCATGTTATGGAAAGACGTTGTGGTGAATCTTTGGAATAGTGTTTAATAAATATTAATGGCCCTAATAGTTGTTCTGATAGGGTTATGTGCGTTATAATTTCCCAGTTCCATGTTATGGAAAGACGTTGTGGTGAATCTTTGGAATAGTGCTTAATAAATATTAATGGCCCTAATAGTTGTTCTGATAGGGTTATGTGTGTTATAATTTCCCCAGTTCCATGTTATGGAAAGACGTTGTGGTGAATCTTTGGAATAGTGCTTAATAAATATTAATGGCCCTAATAGTTGTTCTGATAGGGTTGTGTGTGTTATAATTTCCCAGTTCCATGTTATGGAAAGACGTTGTGGTGAATCTTTGGAATAGTGCTTAATAAATATTAATGGCCCTAATAGTTGTTCTCATAGGGTTATGTGTGTGTTATAATTTCCCAGTTCCATGTTATGGAAAGACGTTGTGGTGAATCTTTGGAATAGTGCTTAATAAATATTAATGGCCCTAATAGTTGTTCTGATAGGGTTATGTGTGTGTTATAATTTCCCAGTTCCATGTTATGGAAAGACGTTGTGGTGAATCTTTGGAATAGTGCTTAATAAATATTAATGGCCCTAATAGTTGTTCTGATAGGGTTATGTGTGTGTTATAATTTCCCAGTTCCATGTTATGGAAAGACGTTGTGGTGAATCTTTGGAATAGTGCTTAATAAATATTAATGGCCCTAATAGTTGTTCTGATAGGGTTATGTGTGTTATAATTTCCCAGTTCCATGTTATGGAAAGACGTTGTGGTGAATCTTTGGAATAGTGTTTAATAAATATTAATGGCCCTAATAGTTGTTCTGATAGGGTTATGTGTGTTATAATTTCCCAATTCCATGTCATGGAAAGACGTTGTGGTGAATCTTTGGAATAGTGCTTAATAAATATTAATGGCCCTAATAGTTGTTCTGATAGGGTTATGTGTGTTATAATTTCCCAGTTCCATGTTATGGAAAGACGTTGTGGTGAATCTTTGGAATAGTGCTTAATAAATATTAATGGCCCTAATAGTTGTTCTGATAGGGTTGTGTGTGTTATAATTTCCCAGTTCCATGTTATGGAAAGACGTTGTGGTGAATCTTTGGAATAGTGCTTAATAAATATTAATGGCCCTAATAGTTGTTCTGATAGGGTTATGTGTGTGTTATAATTTCCCAGTTCCATGTTATGGAAAGACGTTGTGGTGAATCTTTGGAATAGTGCTTAATAAATATTAATGGCCCTAATAGTTGTTCTGATAGGGTTATGTGTGTTATAATTTCCCAGTTCCATGTTATGGAAAGAAGTTGCGGTGAATCTTTGGAATAGTGCTTAATAAATATTAATGGCCCTAATAGTTGTTCTGATAGGGTTATGTGTGTTATAATTTCCCAGTTCCATGTTATGGAAAGACGTTGTGGTGAATCTTTGGAATAGTGCTTAATAAATATTAATGGCCCTAATAGTTGTTCTGATAGGGTTATACGTGTTATATTTTCCCAGTTCCATGTTATGGAAAGACGTTGTGGTGAATCTTTGGAATAGTGCTTAATAAATATTAATGGCCCTAATAGTTGTTCCAATGTTAAAAAGTGGCCCACCAATGGAATATGTTGCACACCCCTGATCTAAAGCAAGCATAAGCAACCTTTTTCGAGCACTGGACCGCAAAGGATGTGGTTCATCATGAGGCGGGCCGCACTACTAAAACAATTTCAAGACAATTTTGAAATTAGGCGTACCATTCAGAAAATCAAACGAGCCGCATGCAGCTCACGGGCCGCAGCTTGCCTATGACTGATCTAAAGTTTTGTTAAGTTTTCCTCCACCCACGACAATCAGGCAACAGAATAAATTGATTTAGATAAAAGGCAGGAAAGAAAAACATTCACGGGAGATTAAAAGATTGAATTATTTAAACCAGTAACCACAGATTTACCAATATTTCAGAAATAATTAAAGATTATAATATTGTAATCCTTTATATTAAATATGTTTTCTTGACTTTTAAACAGATTTATTTCTAGTTTTGTGGTTTTCATATTGTTTTAAGTTGATTTTGATTTTACTCTCACGTTTTAATTCATGACTGCATCGCTGTTATGTTACTGGCTATCACGTATAAGAAGGAGTATTTAATTCACTAGAGGTCAACATTAACACATCAGAAAGATTTAAAAATCAATAGTAATTTCATTTTCTAGCCATATCTATCTGGTTTTCAAATACTAAACATCAATCACATTAGTACTTTGATATTTGAACAGCAAGAAGTAAAAGGTGAGACGTATAGCAGAAAGTTATCATACAGCAGAGGTGTCAAAGTCTCTCTCTTCAACTATCTTTTAGAAATGATTTGGCGTGTTGGATTCCTTCAAACTCTGCAGATATTTCTCTCCACCAATTCACAAATTTGTCACACACTTAATATTGAGAAAATGAATGCAATCAATTTATAAAGAAAATTTTAGATTTTTCTTTTTTCCTTATATATATATATATATATATATATATATAACGAAGGAAATGTGGTCAGGAACCAGATGGACCATAACGCACCAAAGTACTCAATACTTAGGGTAGTAAAGTGGGTAATAGGAACGAGTAGAGTGGGTAATAGGAACGAGTAGGACCCCGACGGCTGAGCTCAAGCCGTTTCGACGGCTATTTGTGGACTAAAAAAAAAAAAAAAATTTTTTTTTGTCCAGAATTAGCCGTCGAAACGGCTTGAGCTCAGCCGTCGGGGTCCTACTCGTTCCTATATATATATATATATATACATGGGGAGGGCCATATTGTTGTAATAATATTGCCAGAAATAATAACAGAACACACTCACTGTTTGGTTGGTTTTCGCTTCTGTATCTCTAATATCTCCATAGTTAATTTATTTGGCAATCAACGTTTATTATTGATTGTCCAACGGTGGATTGTCCAGGGCGGTGGATTGGCAGTATCGGTAGAGGGTCGGACGCCATGCTTTCCAGCATAGTTACGTCCCTTTACGATCTGAGTTCAAATCCCGCCGAGGTTGACTTTGCCTTTCATCCTTACGGGGTCGATAAAATAAAGTACCAGTAATGCACTGAGTAATTGCTGGCCTTGTGCCTAAAGTAGAAACAATTATTGATTGTCCAACGGTTAAAGATACAGATATAGATATATAGATATATATATATATAGACTATCAAAGTTCTTTCGTTGCACATCTGCAACATCGTGTGTGTGTGTGTGTGTGTGTGTCTGTGTGTCTGTGTGTGTGTCTGTGTGTCTGTGTGTGTGTCTGTGTGTGTGTCTGTGTGTGTGTCTGTGTGTGTGTCTGTGTGTGTGTCTGTGTGTGTGTGTCTGTCTGTCTGTCTGTCTGTGTGTGTGTAACAACAATTACAGGCGGTGCACCGTTCGAAACACTCGGTGCTGTTACTAGGTCGGTTTCGTTTTCATATTACAATTGTTTCGATATCAATCAGCTCAGGGTACAATCAAAGTTAAGGGGCCTGACACTTTTTCGACATGTCATCAAATATGCAAGCTTATATATGCGAAGACACATCTAAAGTTTATAAAGGTATCCGACAATAAAACACAAATTATAGTAAAATTGTGAACTGAAATAAATTACACTATTACTAATTTGTTATTATATAAAACAAGACTATAGAATTATAAAGATATAGAAGGATAATAGTGGTGATTGAGAAGCAATAGAGCAGTAAACTTAATATCAAATAGCAGTTACGGTATCTTCCATTACGTTCTGAATTAAAATCGCCTGATGGAGGACTTTTTTGTGTGTGCTTTTAAGGTCGATGAAATAAGGACAAAACAAATATCGAGAGTTCAATTCAATAGCTTTAGCTTTCATCTATAAATTCATGTATAAATCTCTGCTTATATTTCCTTTCTTATTCATGACAATATGTTGTAATTTTCGGTACATTTGGCTGATATATGTAGAGGACAGGAAGACTGTATATGCATTTACTTTATTTCATTCGTAATTTTACACGACAGGATGAAAGCTTTTAAAGGATTTGCCTAAACCACAATTGACATTAAACTTATTCTCTCCCTCAATATATCTAATGTCAGAATATTTGTCAATATTAAAATATTCCTTATCCACATTGCTCACTGTTGTCTTCATATTAATCTACGTCGATTATAAAATATTCATTCGTTTCTCTGTCGACAACCATGTTATCATGTCGTCTGCTTTTCACGATTCAGTTCGTTCGAACATTTTCCAATATTTTTAATGACACATTACACCGATAAACAAACCACTTGAAATCCATACATCCGACATGGGATTCTAACTGGTATTGGGATATTATAGGTACAATATTTACAATATCTATTAAATATTAGGTTTCTTGAATTTTCTGTTTTATTTTATTCAATTTTATGTTGTTTTACAGACAATAGAAACGCTACTTAAGCTATGTTTTAATGGTTTTTAATACACATTTCGTTGTGAATTAATCCCAAGTTGTACTAGCTACTGATCAATACTAGTTCAAGTTGTGATATTAGTTGTTGTACTCGCTATTGAACAATATTGGATTGGTAGTATCGGTAGAGGGTCGGACGCCATGCTTTCTAGCATAGTTACGTCCCTTTACGATCTGAGTTCAAATCCCGCCGAGGGATTTAATATATACTATTGTATACATTAATATACACTATTGTATACATTAATATATACTATTGTATACATTAATATACACTATTATATACATTAATATATACTACTGTGTATATTAATATATACTATTGTATACATTAATATATACAGTTCGCAAGCTGGCCATGAAATTGTGTTATGTTATATATATTTTCTTTAACATTTCTGTACCATTTATATAGTATATCTCCTGTAAAAAATGGCAGCTACCACTCACGGGAGTTAAGATGCACCATCAAGTCTGTATTAAACATAAATTCTATTCATTCCATCATTTATTATGCATTTCTCAATATTACTCAATTTTTATTTGTTTTAGCTACCTTGAATGTATCAGTGCATTGCATATGGCTATTGTCCTATTATCTCATATTGGATTGGCAGTATCGGTAGAGCGTCGGACGCCATGCTTTCCAGCATAGTTACGTCCCTTTACGTTCTGAGTTCAAATCTCGCCGAGGTTAACTTTGCCTTTCATCCATACGGGGGTCGATAAAATAAAGTACCAGTAATGCACTGGAATAATTGCTGGCCTTGTGCCAAAAGTAGAAACAATTATATAATACTAGCAGTGGTACCCGGCGTTGCACGGGATAAGGTATTTTGGAACGCGGGCCGCCAACAGACCTAATCGTGGCAAAACTGCATGCCTGGACAATATGTAAAGAAAATATACCAAATACTCCGATGGCTGGATAATCTTTAGGTTTTCACCTAATGCGGGCCCTAGGGGATCAAGAAAATGAATTTTTTTATATGCACAATATGCCTTGAAATTTCGGGAAAATCGGCTAGACATTAACGCCTCAAAAAAGCCCTAAAAAGCTGAAAAAATGAAGTTTTTCACCTAATGCGGGCCCTAGGCCATAAAAATTTAGGTTTTCTTTGCTCTGAAGAAGAGACTGACTAATACATAGTTACAATTTCAAGGAAATCGGTCTGATGTAACGCCTCAAAAAAACCCTAAAAAGCTAAAAAAAAGAAAAATGCAGTTTTTCAACTAATGCGGGCCCTGGGGGATCAAAAAGTTTAATTTTATGTGCATAACACTCCCTGAAACAGAAGTAATACACATGTAAAGTTTGAAAAAAATCGGTTGGGTACTTCGAGTTTTAGAAATTCACACACACACAGTTTTATATATATAGATATACTATTGTTGTTTCTTTTTTATGCAAGTTAGTGAATGAATGGAGAACAGTGACCCTGATCTTTCCAGAAAGTCTCAACCAGGTACAATTGATGCAGTTGCAGTTGGTATTTAGATTGATCCGATCTAGATCGAAGGATGCAGAAAAGATCGGGTGGGTATGGTGGAACTGTCAGTGAATTGCAGGAATGGCTCTTCCAACGCATCTCCCTTACCATCCTCCGGGAAACGCCTTCTCTATTCTGTCCGCCGGGGCTGTGGGGGCAGCCAGCACGCGGGACCCCATTTGCTCTCATACAGAGAGATGGGGACGGCGAGAGAGATGGAGGCGATGAGAGTGGGAGTTCGACTCTTCCGTGTTCGGACATATTGCACCTGTCATGTGGATCATGTGATAAATTACTTGTTTCATTACTTTACACGAATAATTACTTTTCTCCTGACAATCCTTGATAATTCACAACGAAGGTGTTTTTGTTTTCCTGATCTGAGAGATGAGATCTTGTAAATGTGACGCGAAAATGAGAGAGAGGTTTCAAAAAATGCCCTAAGAAATACCGTATGTCAATATGGTGTCCTTACGATTCCCTCAAGAGTTACGGGTCTGCACTCTACCATATTCCTGGTATTGTCATTTAATTAAATCTGGCTGAGTGTTTAGAGAATTGGATTCGCAATCATGAGGTTGTGAGTTCCATTCCCGGACCGGGCGATGCGTTATGTCCTTGGGCAAGATACTTTATTTCATGTTGCTCCTTCTACCTGGAGTTGCGACCGATAGATAGTATTAGCAATTGGAAAGACCAATGGAAACATTGTTTCCTCGGTCCGATTTGACGAAAGTCGATCGACATTTTTTTTCTTTTTTTAAAGAATTGACCTGGTACTAAGCATTGACCAGGAATAGACATTGGTCAACCCAGTCTACTGTACCAACTGTCAGTACCATAGAATTGATAAATATGCCCGAACGCGGAAGAGCCGAACTCCCACTGCCATCGCCTCCATAGATTCCTTCCTTCAGTTCATATGGGTGTATGAAACAGGTATATATCAAGCTTACCTGTACAACTACCATTCAATATGGGAGCGAGAAGCTTTGTCTTTCATCCACTTAACACAATACTTGCTTGAATTAACTATTAGCTTTATGGAGCCTTATACTTTGGTAAATAATTGCTATTCAAATTCAATTGTTGCTTATCTTCTCTAATAATTTTCTTCAATGGTTAACTCTGAGGTTTATCTCCTTTTTATTCGCAATGTAATGTATTTTGAAATTCCAAAATCAATTAATATATTTTAACAACAGGCGCAGATTGGTTATAGAAGAAGGTTAAATGTTTGATCTGTTTATCAAGCTGCTTAAGTAAGAATATGTGAAGATGTTTGGCGAAGTGCTAGTGTGAGATATTATTAGATGGTGTTTGAAACGAACCAGAGCAGGAAATTTCATCGCAAGACGTCCTATGTAAATAGCCAGGCTTTTTATAAATATCCTGCATATTAGGCGAAGTGTGACTATCGTAACACAGATTTTAAGATATGAAGTATTTCTATTCTTCGTTCGAGTTGAAAACTAGTCAATCGCAGACTTAGTTTATGATGCGATAAAACTCTAGGTGAGTTTTTCAGTATCCTATAGCGATACTGAAATCAATGTGCTATATCTTACTAGGGTGTATGTATGGATCCGTAACTACTAATGGAGTTGTAAGGACACCGAAGTGATATACGACATATCTTGTACACTTTAAACCTGGTGGTGCGCATCCCATTTCCAGGTCTGAACATAACCGGTTTCTTCCAGAGAATGGAAGAGAAAAAAGGTATAGAGAAAAAATTAACCCCAGTATTGGACTGGTTTATTCCACCGAGGTTAACTTTGGCCTTTCATCCTTACGGGGTCGATAAAATAAAGTACCAGTCATGGACTGGGATCGATTTAATCGACTTTTCCCTCCCCCAAAATTGCTGACCTTGAACCTATATAAGAAGCCATTATTATTATTATTATTATTATTATTTTTTTTTTTTTTTTTTTTTTTTTTAATTATTATTATTATTATTATTATTATTATTATTAACCTCGAAAGGATGAAAAGCAAAGTTAACTTCAGCAGGATTTGAACTCGGAAAGCAAAGGTCCGGAATGAATACCACAAAGCATTATATCGGGAAGCCAGAACTTACATTATCCAACACGCCCTTATTGTATGGCGTCAGCAAGGTATAATTTGAGCTAGATCTGGCAAAGTAACAATATATTCAGACAATAACATGGGGAAACATAGTCCCTTGTATTAATGTCTTTCTCGGGTATTTTAATCCCGAATATGAGGTTCTAGAATAGAAAATATCTCTCAACGTTTGTGACAGACTGAAGTACATATGTGTGTGTGTGACAGCTCACACCTATGCAGGTTTAGCTGGCCTCCCCCAAAGTATATCTCGTCGGAGGTGTCTTGGTTGATTTAATGACAGGGACCCCAGTCCTATCATCTCATTTCTACAGCTGAGTAAACTGGAGCAACGTGAAATAAAGTGTCTTGCTCAAGGAAACAACACATCACCCGATCCGAGAATTGAACTCACAACCTTTCGATTGCAAGCCCAATGCTCTAACCACTAAGCCATGCGCCTTCACATATTTAGCAGTATCTAATAAGCATGGACATATCATTACTGAATGGTTAAGAAGTTTGCTATACAACCGTAAAGTCCCGAGTTTGATCCTACTACAAAGCATCTTAGACAAGTGTGAATCCTTATTTACCATAACTTCGGGTCGACCTAAGCTTTGTGGGTAAAACAGTCAGTGGAATGACTTTAAAGTCCCGTCGGGTGGATTGTATTTGTAATTCAAAGGTTAACATGCAGCTTCTGAGCGAGAATTATATTCATGAGCTGGACCTTTAGTTATATCGTATAACTGAATGCTCATCGTAGAATCTGACGGAGGTAAATCAATGTTAATGTCACGTATATAGTAAATAAATAAATACGAGAGTCGTAGAGCACCGTCATACAGTATCTCTGGGGCACTTTTAAATCTGGCGGAGACCAACCCTCTCCAGGTCTAAACACAGCCGATTTGTTTCTATAGAGGAAGAATCGACCCCCAGTACTGGACTGGTACTTTTTTTTATCGACCTCGAAAGGATGAAAGGCAAAGTTGACCACGACTGGATTTGAACTCAGAGTACACAATGACTACCGTAAAGCAGTCATGTCAAGCATGCGGCCCTTTACAAGCACACCTTCGGCCCGCACAAAGATTTTGACAGTGCGAGCATGTTTTATCATTGTAATATAAAATGAAAAAAAAAATAGTTGTAATGTGTGCAATTGGTTGTCATGTGTGGCCCTTAGACAACACATATGTGATCCTCGGGGGACCCTCAGTTTGACATGCCTGCCGTAAAGCATTCTATCCGACGTCTTAGTGACTGTCAATACGCCGCCTTCAAATACTACATATATGCTTAAAACACACCCCTTTCGTTTTTGTTTTCCTTTACCTAACATTCTTGTACTTTACGGCAGCCTTGATTTCTTTCATCAGCCTAAATATTTTCCTCGTACAACTTACTTATACTAAAGGAATGTAGTTATTTTTTTTAGTACATTAGTACAAGACTAATCAAAATTTCTTCAGGGGCTACTACATGACTGACTACTTGACAAACCCGACTAACTGGAAGTACCATATAACCGATTCTCGACCATACGACATTTTTATCATATTTTCCCATCAGTTAATTCTATTCATCTTAATGATATGTTAATATCATTGACCGATTTCTAACATGTGTCATAGCCACAAACAGCCTGCTTACATTACAGCGCCGACATTTCTAATAATTAAAGACATTATAGATGTAACTTATTCACTCCCAACAAGATCTGAGAATTTAAAAATCTAAATAGTATATAAAAGTCCTAATAGTATATATCAGTCGTAAACAGAGTTGAGTTAACTATTCAGAAAAATAAGTACATGCGTGGGATATCAACGGAAGAGGGACAATAATTTATTTAAATTACCATATTTCCCGGCGTCGAAGACTCTACTTTTTCCCTAAAATAAGACTAAAAAAATCTACCATGCGTCCTGGAGGCTGAAGGTTGTTTATTATTTTTGGCAGTATCGGTAGAGGGTCGGACGCCATGCTTTCCAGCATAGTTACGTCCCTTTACGATCTGAGTTCAAATCCCGCCGAGGTTAACTTTGCCTTTCATCCTTACGTGGTCGATAAAATAAAGTACCAGTAATGCACTGGGTAATGGCTGGCCTTGTGCCTAAAGTAGAAATAATTCTTTTTTTGTTTTCAAATTTTTGGTTGTCAAAATCAGGGTGCGTCCTCTGGGACGAAGGGTCTTCGGCGGTGGGAAATACGGTAAATGCATTTGATAGAAGAACTAGAAGGCAGCAAAAGATGTGACATCACAAGGATCTGACACGATTCCTCGGCCCCACATGGCTCAGTATGACTAGATATAGGAAGCTGTGAAAGTCAACTAGGGAGAAGTTCCTCCAATATGAGGGCGAAGCCCCTGGATTTTGATTTGGAAATGCATTTGTCATTACAAAAAAAAACAAAAAAAAACGCAAACATAATATATAGGGGGTTGCGGGGACACCATAACCTTTTAAGTGCTAAAAGCCTTAAAATGACCCTGATCTTAAAATGACCCGACCCTGATCAAATCTTAAATATTGAATGGGAACGCAATCCTAAGGCCCTGAGTATGATCTTACTGAGGGGTATCTAGGGTACCTATCCTTTAATATAAATCTCCCAGTCCTTGGGAGTTAATCTTGGTAGACAGACACTGTTTGGAAGCCTGTTGGATGGGCAGTACATAAAATTGATGATAGCCAATGAGAACGTTTGTATATATTAGGTTTTTCGTCTCGAGGTGTGTGTGAAAGAGAGGGGGGGAGAGAATGAGTGTGTATGAGAGTGTATGAGAGAGAAAGAGAGTATAAGAGAGAGAGAGAGAGAGAGAAAGAAAGAGTGAGAGTATGTGTGTGTGTGAGATAGAGAGTATGCCTATGTGTATATGTTGTACACACGTGTGTGAGTGTATGTGGGGAAGTGTATGTGTGTGTGTGTGTGGTACTGTTAATATATAGAATGTTTTGGGTGTCAAGCTGGAGTTTGACAGATAAAAGGATCTTTTAAAAGGGTCAACAACGGAAAACAAGATAAATAGAACCACACACACACACATAAACAACCATACACACAAACAACCATACACACAAACTCGCAAACACATACACACACACACACAAACGCGCACAAACAAACACACATAAACAACCATACACATTCACACACCCATATTCACACACACACACACACACACACACACACACACACACACACACACACAATGCGAGAATAAACCAAAACAGAATTTGGATAAAAATAGAAATAAGAACATTTATGAAATTTGCCATTTCCAGGCGTCTCACTCGCTTTCAACGAAAACAACAACGACAACAATAGCAGCAGCAGTAGCTACAGCAATGGTGTCTAACATTGGCCCTGTAGCAAGGTCAAGCCGCAAAGAGATCGAATTTATTAAAAGAAGCGGGAAATTCTCTGTTTGAGCGGAAGTTGAAAAAACATATCAGTACGCGGATAACGATTGGCTTAACTTAGCCAAATAACGAACGGATAGAGTATCAATGCGCCAAAGGAAAGTAGCTTGCTACAGCCCAAAGCCAGACGTTTTGAAAAGGACGATTTAAATTTATCCCAGTGCATAACTGGTACTTTATTAAGTAATTGTGTTGATCGAATCGACATAATAACAATGGTTTTTGATTCAGGCACAAGGCCAGCAATGTTGGGGAGGGGAAAGTCGATTAAATCGACCCCAGTACATTACTGGTACTTTATTTTATCGACCCTGTAAGGATGAAAGGCAAAGTTAACCTCGGTGGAATCTGAACTCAGACCGTAAAGGGCCGTAACTATACAGCAAAGCATGGCGTCCGACCCTCTACCAATACTACCAATCCAACGCCCTAATAATTGTTTTTATATTTAGGCACAAAGCCAGCAATTTTAAGGGGAGGGGAAAGTCGATTAAATCGGCCCCAGTACATTACTGGTACTTTATTTTATTGACCCTGTAAGGATGAAAGACAAAGTTGACCTCGGCGGGATTTGAACTAAGACCGTAAAGGACCGTAACTCTATGCTGCCAAGCATGGCGTCCGACCCTCTACTGATACTAGTGCCATAATAAGATCAACAACTGAAATAACAACATCAGCAATATTTAGAATGCGTTGACTATTAATAAATGCATGTACATGCATAAAATATCCACTTCATAATATTTAGTACATACATATTCTATAATAGAAACACAGTTAAAGGATACACTCACAAATCACACATGCGCACGACCGTATGCGTTCGTAAGGAGAAAACAAAGGCGTAGAAATTTTCCAGGCGATAAATTATATTTGAACGAATTAGTATTAATATATTCAGAATGATGAATTAAATTAGATTTGCTTTAGCACGGGAAAATTTAATTTTTTCCTTTGTAAATAAAAAGGAGAAAAGAAAAGAATATATCTTCATTGAATCATTCTCAAACATTTCTTTTAATTAAATAAATATAGGCAAATAACAAACATACACATATATATCCACAAACAAATATGTGTAGATAAACACACACAAATGTGTGCTCAAACATACACACAAATATGTGCACAAACAAATGTGTGTACAAACACACGTTTTCCTCATCTCTCTACTACTGATTCCTAACTTTTAGCCCTCTCCGACCTATCTCGCTTTCTCTCTCTCTCACACACACACACACACACTAGCAGAAGTACCCGGAGTTAAAGAAAATGATGAAATTTTATTCAAAACTCAATATATTTTTTAAATACTTATTGTTGATTAGTGATTCTAATATTGGCATAACAAATTCTGTGAGATCAACAACAATAATAAATTTAAAATAAAAAAACCCCATAAAAGTAAATTATTATTTCTACTTTTGGCACAAAGCCGGCAATTATCCCACTGCATTACTGGTACTTTATTTTATCGACCTCGTAAGAATGAAAGGCAAAGTTAACGTCGGCTATGATAGAAATTCGGTAAATTCTTAAAACACTCCCTTGATTTTTGTTGGAAATAATTATATTTCTTTGGTTTGTTTGTGAGCTATCAATTAATCTCATCTCAGACTATGCAGCAAATGATTTTTCTCTGGCAAACGGAAGAGAGGGCACACATTCGGAGTTTTCCCCTCCCATGGAGTTTTCTCCATATATTTCTACCCGCCGAAATGCGATTCTTGCTGAATATATATATAGCTGCAGTACCCGGTAATACCCGGGAAAGGTGGGGTTATTCGCAGTTCCCAGAGTGCGCCTGAAAATGGTAGCTACCCTTGATGCACATACTGGATTTTCAATAGCAACCTTTGCTAAGTGTGTTTATGGCTGATCAATTTTTTTTTTGTGCGGAACTATCAATAGCTGTTTAAGTCATAAGTCTTTCTTCCATCCAACTTTCTTCATTCAGAGTGAATAAGCCGGGGAAGTTTGAGCTCGAAGAGTATCGAACTTATTTAACAGACTTATGTTTAAGAATAGCAAACTTACTGCCTTAGCGCTCAAGAACAAACACAGAACAATTGAGGAAGTCATTCCAATTATTGAAGAAATTATAACCGAGTGAACATATTCACGTACTGTTCAAGCACCCTGTATATCACCGTTTGTAAAGCCCTTCAAATGACTGAAGCAATTCAATAAAACAATCCCGTTTTCCCCCTACTAGTAGACATCTGAACTTCCCTAAATCGTCACCCTACGTCCTTTTTGCATGATATAAGTTGGGCGATAGGAACAATGAGAGATTTTAAATGTTAGTTCCGTAGGTAACTGCAAAAACGGCTCAAAGTGACCATTCAACACACTTCAGAAGCTCGACAGTAGTAGTTAACCAAGGAGGGGTGGGGTCATCAGATGAGCTGTGTCGCTAAGCAAATAAGCAGCGAAACCATTAATCGCTAATGACTCTGTTGGCTTTCTGCATCCTAACATTGTAAGCGCACACACAATACATGTGGGTTGCTTTGTGTAAGTTAGTAAGTTCAAAACTTGGAGTTTAAGTGTTAAGAAATGGAATTGCTGAGATATAGTACTCTTACATAAAGGCATTAAACATAGGTTTTATTGAAAACCCAATGTGGGCTTGCCGAGTAGTGTTAAGGTTGCAAACAAAAAGACTGTTGTTTAAGTGAAAACGAATGGAATAACTTACGTTTAAAAGAACAATTCGTGTTATGTAAATCCAATAGGGAACGCACGGGTTTATATGCCAAGAACAATCTCCCCACGATCCGACACCTCGAAATATCGACAAAATAAACTCTACTCTCAAAGACGCCATGTTACAATTAACATGCTGGGAGTACGAATTTGTTACATCGTTTTGGGGGGGATTGAGTTGTGGGAGGAGGAAGGGGAGTAGTGGGAGGGAGGTTTTAACAATACAGTAGTAGTATTATCTCCTCTTCCCCCCTCTCTCTCACATAAAACGTCTCTTTCCTCCTCCATTGTAAAGATGTCCCCAGGGGTTCCATTATTGATTTTTATTGAAATCCAATTGGCCAGTCCTGTTTTTAAATTTTAGCTTAACATGTGTGTAAAGTTTCATCAGGATCGGATCACTGGTGTAGACGCCAACTGGTTATACACAGATACACAGACAGACAGAAATTGCCATTTATATATATATATATATGTGTGTGTGTGTGTGTGTTAAGTATTTCCGAAGAAAACGCAAAGGAAAAAAGAGTGCTCTATGTATAGAACAGAGCTATTTAATTAGAAAGTGATCAACACAATATATAACCTTTCTGTCTGATAACCGATCCAGACATATTAATATTGTCTAGGGTGCTGAAACCTTT
>OZ024754.1:37526523-37529023 GCA_964016885.1 Eledone cirrhosa
ACCAGTGTCTAGATAGAGAGTATTTCTTGAAAGTATTTCAATTATTTTATCATTTGTTTTCTTATTTCACTCAATTTATGGTGTTTATACCCTGAGGAAAGTTATGTAGTATTGAGAAGATAAATGTTTGTAATATGCAAGAAGAGATTCAGTAAACTATAATAAACTTCGCTACGAAATAGTGTCTATGTGTCTATGTACTTAATAAAACCAAATATTCTTGTATGTTTGCTAAATCTGACCTGGGTAATACAACGAGACTGTTCATGGAATTGTTCGTTTATTTTGATGTGAGACAAAGACAATATTTCCTTCGAGTGTTTATAAGCGATGTAATATTATATCTCCATTTACACGAGACAAGATATATGCTGTCATTACTTGACAGAACATTGAAAACAGACATTAAACAGTAGAGAGCGTTCTACTCTCTCGTCGCTTATTGCCATATCTCTCTCTCTCTCTCTCTCTCTCTATATATATATATATATATATATATATATATATATATATATATATATATAACGAAGGAAATGTGGTAAGGAACCAGGTGGACCATAACGCACCAAAGTACTCAATACTTAGGGTAGTAGAGTGGGTAATAGGAAGAAGTAGGACCCCGACGGCTGAGCTCAAGCCGTTTCGACGGCTAATTCTGGACTAGCCGACGGCTAATTCTGGACTAGTCCAGAATTAGCCGTCGGAACGGCTTGAGCTCAGCCGTCGGGGTCCTACTCGTTCCTATATATATATACATATATTCTCGGGTATAGTTAGTAGAATATAGGACATTAATTGTTTCTACTTTTTGGCACAAGGCCAGCAATTACCCAGTGCATTACTGGTACTTTATTTTATCGACCCCGTAAGGATGAAAGGCAAAGTTAACCTCGGCGGGATTTGAACTCAGATCATAAAGGGACGTAACTCTATGCTTCAAAGCATGGTGTCCGACTCTCTACCGATACTGCCAATCCACCGCCCTTATTAATGTCCTAGAATATAGGACATTAATAAATACAAGTTTATTGTGAAAATACCTTACTATGAAGAATCTTTTAACGTTATCAAGAAATATGGTGGATTCCTTTATTCTCTAAGGCGGGTAAAATTTCTGAGATCCATGGACGAGTTCTCTCCAGCGGTCTCTGTCCCTCATTATCGCTGCCATGTCCTGCGTCTCCAACAGACCAGTGTCTGCCCTTAGGGCATCAACATACGTTAACCCTGGTCTTCCTTTATTATAGTTTAAATATCTAAGTTGTGAAGTACGTCAGTGGCCGGGTACCTATGATACCCGAGTCCTGTGTAGTTCTTTAACCCTTTACTCTCTATATTCTATTGTATTTCATAATATTGAATCTACAAGATTTTGATATTATTTATATTGAGAACAATACCTTAACATAAGAATGAGCAGCCGGTTATAACCGGTTTGAACAGAAAATGGTGAGAGAATTCTGGCCGGATATGGACGGTTTAATTACTAAAAGGTTAACCTAACTCGAGTAGCCCTTATTGTGGTTTCGCAGTATCGGTAGAGTGTCAGACACCATGATTTGCAGCATAGAGTTACAGCCCTTTACGGTCTGAGTTCAAATCCTGCCGAGGTTAGTTTTACCTTTCAACCTTACGGGGTCGATAAAATAAAGTACCAGTAATGCACTGGGGTCGATTTAAATCGACTTTCCCCTCCGCCAAATTACTGGCCTTGTGCCTATACTAGTATCAGTAGAGGGTAGGACACCATGCTTTCCAGCACAGTTACGTCCCTTTACGATCTGAGTTCAAATCCCGCCGAGGTTGACTTTGCCTTTCATCCTTACGGGGTCGATAAAATAAAGTACCAGTAATACACTGGGTAATTGCTGGCCTTGTGCCTAAAGTAGAAACAATTATATTAACTAAAATGAATTGCCATGCTTTCCAGCATAGAGTTACGGTCCTTTACGTTCTGAATGCAAATCCCGACAAGGTTAACTTTGCTTTTCATCCTTACGGGGTCGATAAAATAAAGTACCAGCCATGTACTGGGTAACTGAAGGCCTTGTGCCAAAAGTAGAAACAATTATTATTATTATGGATTGGCAGTATAGTGGAGCGTCGGACAACATGCTTTGTGGCATAGAGTTCCGGCTCTTTACATCCTAAGTTCAAATCACGTCGAGGTTAGCTTTGCCTTTCATCTTTACGGGGATGATAAAATAAAGTACCAGTCACGCACTGGGGTCGATTTAATCGACTTTCCCCTCGCCCCAAATTGCTGGTCTTGTGCCTATATAAGAAACCATTATTTTGACCCTAACATTGAAGCAATTTCAGATAAAAAACATTACTCTGAGCAAGAAAAAAAAGCTCAATTCATCTGTTCTTTTATGAATCTTTGTGTATAATAAATTATACAGAGGCGATAGTCTCAATCATCATTACTGTAGCAAAAAATGTGTGTTCATGATTGAAATGGTCCCCGGCGCCTAATATGTGATAATACATCTTATAT
>OZ024754.1:37534023-37536523 GCA_964016885.1 Eledone cirrhosa
CGGGATTTGAACTCAGACTGTAAAGGGACGTAACTCAATGCTGCAAAGCAAGGTTTCCGACTCTCTACTGGTACTGCCAATCCACCGCCACTTAATAA
Source organism: Eledone cirrhosa (assembly GCA_964016885.1). Lineage (NCBI taxonomy): Eukaryota > Metazoa > Mollusca > Cephalopoda > Octopoda > Eledonidae > Eledone > Eledone cirrhosa. The sequence goes on from OZ024754.1 coordinate 37,534,122, forward strand.
TTGTTTCAATTTTAGAAATAAATCCAACAAATTGTCTGGAGGAGAAAATTGGTTGTATCGACCCTAGTACGTGACTGGTACTTTATTTCATCGAATCCAGAAGGATGAAAATTAAAGAGCCAGAAAAATACCGCAAATAATTTTGTTCGACGCTCCAACGAATCTGTCAATCCACCTCCCTTGAGATTGTCTTGGCCAGCCAGCATGTGGGACCCCATTTGTTCATAATACAGAAAGATGAGGAGGGCGAGAGATGGAGGCGATGACAATGGGAGTTCAGCTCTTCCGCGTTCGGACATATCAATTCTATGGTACTGACAGTTGGTACTGACAGTTGGACTGAATTGACCAATGTCTATTCCTGTTTTGCTTAGTACCAAGTCAATGCTTAAAAAAATAATTTTTAAAAATAATTAAAAAAATTTGTCGATCGACTTTCGTCAAATCGGACCGAGGAAACAATGTTTCCGTTGTTCTTTCCAAATGCTAATACTATCTATCGGTCTCAACTCCAGGCAGAAAAGCAACGTGAAATAAAGAATCTTGCTCAAATAAATGCGTATATGTATATATACATACACACATACATATATAATATATATATATATATATATATGCAGTCGATCGACTTTCGTCAAATCGGACCGAGGAAACAATGTTTCCGTTGGTCTTTCCAATTGCTAATACTATCTATTCTTCGCAACTCCAGGTAGAAGGAGCAACGTGAAATAAAGTGTCTTTCTCATAGACATAATACATCGCCCGGTCCCGGAATCGAACTCACAACCTCACGATTGCAAATCCAGTTCTCTAACCAATCAGCCTTCACTAATTCTTAAAAAAGAGTTATATAAATGTACTAGAATAACTTATTTTACCAAATAGTTTCAAGACCACTTCAGTATACAGCCTCTGTTTTGTTTTTTAGTTCTCTTCTCTCGATGTAGTTTTCAATAATTCCAGATTATCGAATTATCTAACATTTGTTTTTTATTACTGTACCAGAAAATCTCCCGTTTTCGTCTTATCGTTTTTTAGCAACATGTGTATTAACAAACAGAGCATGTGGTAAAATGGCCTGTTTTTCGTATCAAAACTTTGATGTATCTTAACTTGTCGCTCTTTACCGCATTTATAACATACATTGTATTATCTTTGATTCGATGTTGAATTATCCTATGGTCTCAACTGTAGTCCACTCATCCTCCATTCATTTCTATGAACCCATTATATACTTTTATCTTGCAGCGCCAAGATTCGATGCCATTAAACCATATATATATATTTAACAAAACAACAGATGAAACTGTCTATCTACAGATTTGTGCAGTTTCTTCATTCTTATATAATGACAACTATTTTCCACAAATAATTTATTATTAATAACTACGAGAAACAACCGATGTTAGCTCAGCATGAACAATCTATATACTGTATAAAATGACAGACATTTTACACAGTTAATTTATTATTAATAACGACAAGAATCAACTGATTTTAGCTCAGCATAAACAATCTATATATCGAAGTGAAGAGCAGAACTAATAGAAAAAAAACAAGTTAAAATAAGACGCAGCATGTAATGTCGATCTAATGCCATTCGTTCTTTTGTCTGGTGTTCATATATTGTCTCACCAGCTGTCACATGGGAAGAAAATAAAAGATAAACATATTCTGTTTATTAACAGTGTACGAGTCTTGTACGTCTTTATGTTGCCATCGTTGATTACGTGACATTTTTAGTAGGACAACTTCAACAACAAAAAAGATGATTGTTAATTTTTTTTTTTTGTTATTTACCATTACTATATAAGATGACAGGAGTAGTCACAGGTTAATTTGTGTGGCTTAATAAGATTCAAATAACAGATGGGAAGATAAGAATAATCGTATTTTAGAAAGCTTAAAAAGATCTGCCAATATTTGTAATCTGGTAAAGCTTTAGAAGTAGAATGGATATTAAGCAGATTCCTGGCGTCTTAAAACAATATGTAATCTAAGAAAAGTAAAGTCTAAATTACTATATTTACTTCTTTTTTAATGTCGTATGGATAATTATTTCTAACATTATCATACGGCCACAATGTTATTTTTTCCTGTGTAAAACACATTTGCCGACACATTAAATATAACCCAGCGTTTCTAAAGCATCCATTTTATAAAATTCTCCACAATATATATGCAGAGTATTCATTTCAAAATGGCTTCTCTTGTTCCTGAACTAACACGTCACGAGTATGTATGTATACATATAGTTATAAGATGTGATGAGCTAACGAAGTGGAGATTATTATTGGTGTATATATATATATAATGGTGGTGGTAGTAATATAATAGTAGAGATGAAGGTAGTGGTGGTTGTGGTGGTGGCGGTGTTAATATAATAGTAGAGATGAAGGTAG
>OZ024754.1:37541523-37564023 GCA_964016885.1 Eledone cirrhosa
ACACATATATATATATATTATCATCATCACCATCACCATCATTTTACGTCCACTTTTCCTTGCTTGCAAGGGTGGGATGGATCTTCTTCAGCACAGCATCTCTCCATGCGTCACGGTCCCTCGTCATCTGCTCTGTGAGCTTCAGTATAAAACATGTATGTATATGTGTATATATATATGTATATATATATATGTGTGTGTGTGTGGGTGTGTGTGTGTCGATATAAAACAAGTATGTATATATGTATATGCCAGAATAATATATATATATACAGTATATGTATATGTCCGTAAAAAAAACATGTATATACAGTATATATATATATATATATATATATGTTGATTTAAAACTGCACTATCCACAAGTGTTTTTTAGCCTTCATATCATGTTCTCCTGTTTTATCTGATGAAAACACAAATATTATTGCATGATGATGTTTGTTTTTGAAATGCGCATAATAAAATACATGGAACTCCTTTAACCATCTTTTGATCTTATATTATATATATATATATATATATATATATTTGGTCTAAAACATGTATGTATGTCAGTTTAAAATATGTATGCACATATATATATATAGAAATATATATACCTCGACTGCGTTTGTCTGATTCTCTCTTACTGCTTCCCTGCGCTCTCTGTTTCTCTCACCTTCTTTCGCCCCCCCCCCCCCTGTCAGTTACACTTTTTCTCGACTGACCTCTTCCTCACACTTCCACTCACTCACTCTCTGTTTCTCCCCTTCTCACTTCCTCCCGTTTGGCTTGTAGTGGGATTCTTCTTGCTTACATCTCACACACATCGACACGGTCTGTACCTCTCTCGCTCAGGAAATCCACCTAGCTTATGCTGACCGGACAACCATGTTGCTTGTTTATTTTCCTATCTTCGGTTTGCTTTTATCCTTCTATGTTGTTTACTTGTCCCCCTCGCTTTACGCGATTTACTGGTCCCAATAACTTTTTTTAGTTATTGCTCGCACCAACCTGAGGTATCTGATTTTTAATGCGATGAAATACCAATGATGGTTGGAAAATCACTGACGAAGGACTATTTTTATCATATATATATATATATACTGTATATATATATATACTGTATATATACTGTATATATATATACTCTATATTTATATATATCGTGTATGCTTGAGAGAGTATCAAACTAGAAATATAGTATATGTCTCTAATGTAATTACTTCCACTGGGTTACTAATATATTTAAGATCAACTCTGAGGTCCACACACAAGAATCCTTCCCGATTATTCAATGGAAAAACCATTGATCTTTTAGTTTGATTTTGTTACATCTAATCCAGGTTTTCTTTTGTTTCTATTTGTTTTCTTTAATATTTATTTTTGTTGTTGTTGTTTTTTGTGCTTTTTTGTTTGTTTGTTTGTTTGTTTTGTTGTTTTTTTTTTGTTGTTTTTTTTGCAAATTATATTTTGGCTTTCATTCAAGAAATATGAGTAGGATGTTTGAGCATCAAATTTATTGTCATTTTTTTCCATGTTGTAACAACTTCTTCTTTTAATGATGATGATGATGATGATGATGGTGATGACGATGATAATGATGATGATGATGATGATGATGGTGGTGATGATGGTGACGATGATGATGATGATGATGGTGATGATGATGGTGATGACGACGATAATAATGATGATGATGACGATGATTGATAATGATGATGATGATGATGATGATGATGATACATTGATAAAAAATATATCAGTGCAGCATATTGCGAGAAGAGAGGTGGGAGGTGGAGGAGGGGGGGGGGGGAAGTAAAAGTGCCTCTGTTGTCTTTGATCTTCTTATTGAATTCAAAGAATCGATCTGATCGCAGACAAACTGCAAAAGTATAACATCTAATCAAAGACGAGACATCAGAACTTCAAAGGTATTTTGAAATCGAACACTCGTTTAAAACTAAATGTAGGTGGGTCTTTAGAAGTGGAATGGGCGGGAGCATAGATAAAGAGCCGTATATAATAATGTGTGATGGAAAGAGAGAGAGATAAAGATAGATATATATATAGAGAGAGAGATAAAAAGAGAGTGAGAGAGAGATAGAGAGAGTGAGAGTGATATATATATATATATATATATATATATATATATAGAGAGAGAGAGAGAGAGAGAGAGAGAGATAAATATATATATATATATATATATATATATATATATATATATATATATATATAGAGAGAGAGAGAGAGAGAGAGAGAGAGAGAGAGAGAGAGAGAGAGAGAGAGAGAGAGAGAGAGAGAAAGAGAGAGCTAAAAAGTAAAATAGAAAATGCTGAACAGAGTGTTTATTCACACACATACATACATCCACACACACACTCATATATATAACAAAGGAAATGTGGTAAGGAACCAGATGGACCATAACGCACCAGAGTACTCAATACTTAGGGTAGTAGAGTGGGTATTAGGAAAAAGTTTAACCCCGACGGCAGAGCTCAAGACGTTTCGACGGCTATTTTTGGATTCTGGAGTCTAGAAATAGCCGTCGAAACGGCACAAGGCCAGAATTTGGGGGAGGGGGATGTCGATTAAATCGACCCCAGTGTGTGACTGGTACTTTATTTTATCGACCCCGTAAGGATGAAAGGCAAAGTTAACCTCGGCGAGATTTGAACTCAGATCATAAAGAGCCATAACTCTATGCTGCAAAGCATGGCGTCCGACCCTCTCCCGATACTGCCAATCAACCACCCTCATGTTTTATTAATAATAAAACAAAAATAATTGTTTCTACTTTTGGCACAAGGCCAGCAATTACCCAGTACATTACTGGTACTTTATTTTATCGACCTCGTAAGGATGAAAGGCAAAGTCAACCTCGGCGGGATTTGAACTCAGATCGTAAAGGGAAGTAACTATGCCGGAAAGCATGTCCGACCCTCTACCGATACTGCCAATTCACCGCCCTAAAAATAATTGTTTCTACTTTTAGCACAAGGCCAGCAAATATACCAGTGTATTACTGGTACTCTATTTTATCGACCCCGTAAGGATGAAAGGCAAAGTTAACCTCGGCGGGATTTGAACTCAGATCGTAAAGGGAAGTAACTATGCCGGAAAGCATGTCCGACCCTCTACCGATACTGCCAATTCACCGCCCTAAAAATAATATTTGATTAAAATATGTTTTATAACCCCACTAAAAAATGTTTCTCCTCAGTAAAGAACTAACATCCATGAAAGAATTTTATACACATGTATCATTTATCGGCAATATGGCCCATGTAGGCTTCAGTATTGTTTAATAAAATAGAAATTCTCTGATCATTATTTTACAAATGTATTTATCTTTTTTTTTTAAATTCATATTAGGGGTCTGGAGGATTTAAAATTATAAATTTAGTGATCCGTGAGGTCTGAAAGATTGGTGCCCACTGCTCTCGGTCTAAATGAAGTTGTACAGAAAAGGAAAAAACAACTGTACGGGCAACATGTTTTGTGTCATATAGTTATGGTCCTTTACGTTCTGAGTTCAAATCTTGCCTAGGGTTAACTTTGCTTTTCATTCTTAAGGGGTTGATAAAATAAAGTACCAGTAATGTACTGGGGTAATTGCTGGTCTTGTGCCAAAAGTAGAAACAACTATGCAGTAAATACTAAGACTGCATTCACCCAAACTGTGCAGCATGTTTAGTATTTCATTTTGATAGTTGATATTTCTATGGCCTCTAATTGTGGCCTCATGGTAAAGGGGGTTGGGCTTATGATCATAATGTTGTGGATTCTATTCTTGTTCTTGGTTCTGTGTTATGTTCTTGAGCAAAACACTTCATTCTATGTTGCTCCAGTATACTCAGCTTAAAATCAGTACCAGCAATAGCTGGGGGGTTCAAACCTGTGATGGTTTGGCATCCTGTCCAGGGGGGAAGTCCTGTACTCTCAGTCACTTAACACCACAAAAGCTGGGATAACCACCTGAAGAACTTCCGGGCTCAAGATAAACTTTTGACTTTTTAAGACCCCCTTAAATCCTTCTTCTCCTACCATATATCTCACCATATTAGTTAAAGACCTGACACAGTTCTTTGCTTCACTTTTCTACTTCTTCAAGTTCCTTTCATAAAGACTACAATGTGACAATCTAGCATTATTTCTGGTGGATTGGCAGTATCGGTAGACGGTTGGATGCCATGCTTTGCAGCATAGAGTTACGGCTCTTTACGGTCTGAGTTCAAATCCCGCCGAGGTTAACTTTGCCTTTCATCCTTACGGGGTCGATAAAATAAAGTACCAGTAATGCACTGGGATATTTGCTGGCCTTGTGCCAAAAAGTAGAAGCAATTATTCCTTATTGTCATGACAGTGGATTGGCAGTATCGGTAGGAGGTCAGACACCATGATTTACAGCATAGAGTTACGGCCCTTTGCGGTCTGAGTTCAAATCCCGCTGAGGTTAACTTTGCCCTTCATCATTACGGGGTCGATAAAATAAAGTACCAGTAATGCACTGGGGTAATTGGTGGCATTGTGCCAAAAGTAGAAACAATTATTTCTTATTGTCATCCTTAACACAAATCCTCCCTCTCTTCCCCTATTTCATCTCCTCCTACTTATTCTATATTTATTCCGGTATATTCTGCAATACTAATAGACAAGAAGCCAATCATGTGCTTCCGTCTAAAGACTGCCCAACCATGAAGTGGTCAGTTTTATCCTATCTAATTCATTCTGTTAAATAGACTGGCTAGACGTTGAGGAAACCCCAGTATAGTAAAGAACTGTTTCAAACGAAATACTTGATTATACTCTAGCCCAGAAGTTCTCAAACCTTTTGGGCCACTACCCCCCCCCCCCCCCTCACGGCCACGTAATACCCTCAGTGCCTCCAACCCTATTCATAAAGAGACCTGCCTACACGCAAATTGTAAATAATATATAATTAAAAAAATCGATAATTTATATATTCTATATAATATAATTGTTTCTACTTTAGGCACAAGGCCAGCAATTATCCAGTGCATTACTGGTCTATATAATATAATATATACTATGTATAAATAAATATTATATATTTTTAAATTTTACTATATATATATATTTATATATAATATGATAATATGTATCATTTGATATCTAATACACTATTATATTATCTCTATTACCCTCACTTCTCCCCTTAGGCCCAATGCCCCCTGGACTTTCTCAACACTCCGCATGGGGGGGGGGGCATTAGCGCCCACTTTGAGAACCTCTGGTCCAGCATGTAATTGAATATTACATACATATCATAACTACCTATATTCAAGAATGTCTACTTGGTTTCCTTTCTCGGTCAAATTTGTTTTACTCCTCTACAATGTTAATGAACGTGGATAATGCATAAATGCTACAAACTCAGTCCATCTTACATATATCACTTAGCTGCGATTTACAAGAATTAGTATTCATTTCTGAAACATCACAAGACAAGAGAAGATATTTATTGCTTATTTTTGCTCTTAAACTGAACATTCGCATCTCAAGAGAGAAATATTTAAATATTTATATTTCTCAATAGCTGTCGGACTGTAGTAATTGTCTATTAAATCAACTTGCATTTAAGTTATGACAATTCTAAGGAACATCTATAAATCGTTTAAAAATAGACTGTTAAACTGAAAATTCTTAGTAAAATGGGATTTAACAAAGAAAAATCAAAATTGAACGAAAGCGTAAGAAAGCGTGGACGGGTTGATGCACTGATTTCCAAAGTGGGTACTACAACACTCTTGAGGCCACTGGGGGATTCAACAGGTGCATTGGGGGTGGGTAAAGGGTGTAGCAGATATTGTTTGAATGCTAGAGTGGGTAGCAGGAGTTATTGTTAGGCGAGTATTAGTGTGGAATGAATGGAGAAACGAAGACAAATGTGTAGTTGCTCATAAAAATATCTCCTAGTTATACAATAAATGCTTAAATAAAAAAAAAACTATTAAAATTAATATTGTTATACTTGGGAGGGTCATGTTGCCAATAAAAACACACGCTCCTGTTAGTTTTCACTTCAATTTATTATAAATTTCCGGTTGGTTGGTTTCATAACTGGAAGGTTGTTTATATATTGTCAAAGCTCTTTCGTCACACATTCTGAGACCTCCTCAGTGACTAGATTTTTATTTTGTGTGTTTCTCCTTTGTTCTGTCTTACACCATCTTGTTTTTTGGGGGAGTTTTTTCAGAGTATATTTTCTTTTTCAAACTTATTAAATCCACTCTCTAAACGTTGGCACTAGTGTGAAAAACTTTGGAAAGCTCTGGGTAAAATACTCAAGAGTTTGTATCTCTTCTTCAAATACGAACAAGGTAATAAGTTAATAAGTTTGAAGAATTTGACAAGTACCTTCTACTGTAGCCTCAAATCATCCTGTTGTATGAAGGGCACATGTTCTTTGCTAGTATACCTAATCTGTAGCCTTGTTATAACACCACCACCTGGCATTCATACCAGGTCCCAATCTGTCAAAACTTAAGTCTTTTTTTCATTTATCTCGCCAGTCTTGGAAACTCTACAAAAAAGTCATAGGCCCTTCTTGTGATAAAACCCAAGAACTCACTATAACTAATTTAATTTACCTTACTTTGTATGGGTAACAGGAACGGGTAGAGTTTAATGCTCTGCAAGCAGATGCACTGAACAATTAATACGGTGAATTGGCAGTATCAGTAGAGAGTCAGACACCATGCTTTACAGCACAACAGAGTTGTGGCCCTTTACGTTCTGCGTTCAAATCCCGCCGAGGTTAACTTTGCCTTTCATCCTTATGAGGGTCAATAAAATAAGGTACCAGTAATGCACTGGGTGATTGCTGGCCTTGTGCCAAAAGTAGAAACAATTAATATATTTTGATTAAATAAAAGAGTCCATTTTCCAACTGAAAAGATATTACAAATAGAATCAACATGAGAGTATCATTACTTATTTAGATTATTGACTTTGGAGAAATAATAACAGGACAGAATCTCGGCAGGATTCTGAGGGAAGAAGAGCGAAAAATATTTGTATAATACCTCGAAATATTTACTCTGATTTTGTACCGCATCGAAAAAAGTCCTCCTTAATTGGAATGTTATGTAACCTACGTGTGGTTGTTAGCTTTCACAGCTCAATATATATTCTCATATGGGATTGGATCTCACTTTCATCATGTTCAATGAAATCCATTAACAGTTTACATGGTAAATGAATAAATATATCCATTTTGTCCAGAGCTATTAAAAAAATTATTATTATTGTCATTGTCGTTGTCTCGGTAACATGATCAATAGATCGATAAATCAATAGCATCGTTACTACTCACGTGGTAAGATTATCATCATCATCATCATCATCATCATCACCGTTTTACGTCCGTTCTTCCACGCTAGCATGGGTTAATGTATTTATAACATTACATGTGGTAGGTAATGGGTAAAATCATGGGTGGAGGTGGTGAGAGCTGACCTCAGATCGCTGAATCTCAAAGAGGAGATGACGAAGGGCCATGACAAATGGAGAGATGCTGTACTGAATAGGACCCGTCCCACCCTTGTAAGCAGGGAAAAGTGGACGTATGATGATGATGATGATGATTGTGCTCAAATAGAGACATACCAATAAACTTCTAAGAGTTTACACATTACAAATTAGCTTTAGTTTAATAAAACTTTATTCCACATGTTACTGTCATAAATGAAACCTAAGGGTTAGTCCACCTCGTGGAGAGTATCCAGGAAACTTTTCCTGGAGGGTGGCGAGGGAAACAGGCTGGACAGCCACTCCAACTCACGAGACTCACACTACTTGTGATTTCATCTTTACCAATCATCCATGCTAAAAAGAATAGCGATGAGATGTGGTTATAATTATTTATACCGATGTTAACTATAGGATATACAGGGTGGGCCAGAATTCCTGACTCACTTGTTAGTTATATTTCTTAACATGCTTATTTTATTGTTACTGTATTGTTTTAATTTATTAGTTTATTTCTTGATTGTTCATGATCTTATGCCTGTATCTGGTATTATATTCCTTAACTTGTTTTATAACATTTTGTGTTAATAGATCACTTAGAATTTGCATCACCAGTCTGGAACCCCTATCTTGCTCAGAACATTGACCTCCTGGAAACTGTTCAGAGACGTGCAACCAAGTAAATACCCTCCATCAGGCATCTACCATACTCTGAACGCCTTGCTTCCCTGGACATGGATATATTGAAGCTCCGACATCTAGCAACTGACTTGGTAAACACCCACAAAATTATTAACCATCTTGCCAACAACAACCCTGAGCACCTTTTTGATTTCCATGTGTCTAACACATGTGGGCATGCCTACAAAGTCAGAAAACAGCACAGCTCCCATGACTTTCGAAAACATTTTTCCACGCTCAGAGTTGCTGAAGCATGAAACAAACTACCTGCATCAGTTATTAGCTGTCGAGACACTGCATCCTTTAAAACCTCCATGCTTCCTGAGATTCGCCAACACTATACCTGATATCCCCTTCCATACACACGCACACATGTATTTCATGACTCGCACACTGTTCATTTTCCTGACATTATTCTATGTACTATACATGCACCTCTGATGAGTTGTAGTGCACCTGAGCACTGTACACAATAATTTCATTATTATTATATATAAATAATCAAGTGAGTCATGAATTCTGGCCCACCCTGTATCTACTTACATCGCTCTTCAATGTTAACACAATATTACCCTTGCAATGGCGGCATACAAATTAAGTCCATTTCAACAAGAAAGTCGACACGTTAACACTGCCACCAACATCTTCTCCCACCATTGTACTTGTCAATAAATTCCACCACCACCATTAAATTATTTTACACTTCTGTTCCGTGTGAGAGTATCTTTAACAACATTCCAAGGTCCTAATTTGATGTCATTACCAGGAAAATTGTAGAAAATTCCACACAGACAATATGGCTGTTAGTTCAGTTATATTCATTCTATGCACAAGTCATTTATTTATAGTTCTATAAGTTATCTACTAAATTAAATTACCATAAATTGTTCCATTCTAATGATATATTGATATGATCAGTTTAATATTAGAAATTCCGATATGAATGCGTTTTTTTAATATTCAAAACAATTTGCACACATGCCCACACATGCATACACAGTTACTCACAAATATGAACAAAGATATATATATATATGTGTGTGTATGTGTGTTTGTGTGTTTGTGTGTGTTTGTGTGTGTAATTTCACATTTTTATATATATATATATATATATACATCAGTGTGTGTATATCTATACATCAGTGTGTATATTCCTGTACACCAGTGTGTATATATCTATACACCAGTGTATATATATATCTATACATCAGTGTATATATATATACATATACATCAGTGTATATATATATATATATATATATATATACACCAGTGTATATATATATATATATATACAGCAGTGTGTATATATCTATACATCAGTGTATATATATGTATACATCAGTGTATATATATATACACCAGTGTATATATATATATACACCAGTGTGTATATATCTATGCATTAGTGTATATATATATCTATACACACTGGTGTATAGATATATATATACACCAGTGTATATATATATCTATACACCAGTGTATATATATATCTATACACCAGTGTGTATATATCTATACATTAGTGTATATATATATATATATATATATATATATACACACTGGTGTATAGATATATATATACACCAGTGTATATATATATCTATACACCAGTGTGTATATATATATACATCAGTGTATATAAACGTATACATCAGTGTATATATATATATATATATATATATACACCATTGTATATATATATATATATATATATATATATATATATATATATATACACCAGTATGTATATATCTATACATCAGTGTATATATACGTATACATCAGTGTATATATATATATATATATATATATATATACACCAGTGTATATATATATCTATGCACCAGTGTGTATATATCTATACATTAGTGTATTTAACTGCTGCCACAAAGTTTGAATATTTTTGATAATATAAAATGCAATTTTCCTAAATCTGTAAAATTAAATTTAGCTTTCCACTACATTGTTAAATGTGCAGTAATATGTAGTGCAGCCAGGTGTGGTGCAGTGATGTCTGGTGCAGTCATATGTGGATTGCTCCTATATGGTGCAGCCAGGTGTGGTGCAGTAATGTCTGGTGCAGTCATATGTGGATTGGTCCTATATGGTGCAGCCAGGTGTGGTGCAGTAATGCCTGGTGCAGTCATATGTGGATTGGTCCTATATGGTGTAGTCAGGTGTGGTGCAGTCAGGTTCAGTGCAGTGATGTGCACTAATATGTGGATTGGTCCTATCTGGTGCAGTAAGATGTAATGTAGTAACATCTGGTGCAGTCATGTTTAGTACAGTAATGTCTGGTACTCTAATATGTGGATTGGTCCTATATGGTGCAGCCAGGTGTGGTGCAGTAATGTTTGGTGTAGTCATATCTGGTGTTCTAATATCTGGTGCAATCATATGTGGTGCAGTAATATGTGGTGCAGTCAGGTGAGGTGCAGTCAGGTGTGATGCAATCATATGAGGTGCAGTAATATGTGGTGCAGTCAGGTGTGGTGCAGTCATATCTGGTGCAGTAATATCAGGTGAGGTGCAGTAATGTCTGTTTTTATTTAAGTAACTAAACCACAAAATAAACAAACAAGCAATTATGTAGACTATTGTTTATTGATTATTGAACTTCAGTAAGTGGTCTGTGAAAACAACAGTAAAAGTCAATAAATTTGATTAAATTTGTTAAACTGGAGGATTTCTATTAAAACTATTTCAGTCTTACTGTAGCTTTCCAGCATAGAGTTGCGTCCCTTGCCATTCTGTGTTCAAATCCCGCCGAGGTTAACTTTACTTTTCATCCTTTTGGGGTCAATAAAATAAAGTACCAGTAATACACTGGGCTAATTGCTGGCCTTGTGCCAAAAGTAGAAACAATTATTAAAACTATTTCAGTTTTACTGAAGCTAGTATTTTTAATATAAACTATACAGTTACTGTTAAAACTATAACAGTTTTACTGTAGCTAGTATTTTTTAATATAAACTACATAGTTACTGTTAAAACTATAACAGTTTTACTGTAGCTAGTATTTTTTTATATAAACTACATAGTTACTGTTAAAACTATAACAGTTTTACTGTAGCTAGTATTTTTGAATATAAACTATACAGTTAGTTAAAACTATATCAGTTTTACTGTAGCTAGTATTTTTGAATGTAAACTACATAGTTACTGTTAAAACTATATCAGTTTTACTGTAGCTAGTATTTTTGAATGTAAACTACAGTTACTATTAAAACTATATCAGTTTTACTGTAGCTAGACTTTTTTAATATAAACTACAGTTACTATTAAAACTATATCAGTTTTACTGTAGCTAGACTTTTTGAATATAAACTATACAGTTACTGTTAAAACTATTTCAGTTTTTCTGTAGCTAGTATTTTTGAATATAAACTACAGTTACTGTTAAAGCTATTTCACTTTTGCTGTAGCTAGTATTTTTTAATATAAACTATACAGTTACTGTTAAAACTATTTCAGTTTTTCTGTAGCTAGTATTTTTGAATATAAACTACAGTTACTGTTAAAGCTATTTCACTTTTGCTGTAGCTAGTATTTTTTAATATAAACTATACAGTTACTGTTAAAGCTATTTCACTTTTACTGTAGCTAGTATTTTTGAATATAAACTATACAGTTACTGTTAAAGCTATTTCAGTCTTACTGTAGCTAGGGACCTTAAAGGTCGTGGATTGGCAGAATCAGTAGAGCATCGGACAACATGCTTTGCAACATATAGTTACAGCCCTTTAAGTTCTGAATTCAAATCCCACTGAGGTTAACTTTTGGGTCGATAAAATAAAGTACCAGTAATGTACTGGGGTCGATTTCATCGATTTTCCCCTCCCAAAAATGTATTGGTCTTGTGCCTATATCAGAAATCATATCTACAGAATATATAGAATTGTGATTCCATTAAAATATTAAGTTTGTAGTTACCTACCTCTGGACTACACATACATTAACTTTTATTCAAGCAGGTTAAGGTCACTTTAGGCTCTGTATATGTCAAGTTATAGCATTTAATTTTAGAATCTCTAATGGATGTCTATATTTGTCAAATACTTTGTTTTTCTGTTAATCGTATTACAGTTTTCATGAAATATAAAAGAAAAGCATATGTATCCTCACACAAATAAAAGCAACTGTCAACTTATTTATCGAGAGTTTTCGTCCAATTTGTAAAATGGAATTATCCAACCTCCAAGAGCCTAGAAATGAAATATTTAGGTTAATTGAAATCTTCAATTAGGTGTAAACCTGTTTCAAATCAGAGATATGTTTGATTATATTTGTGAACTGAAAGGATTTTTCAAGTAGGCTTATTATAAAATGCGTAGATGATTAATGAGTTTTAAACATCCAAAGTATAATTGTAAATCATCATTATTCAGCCTATATGTCAGAGAACACTTAAGTCACACCTAACTTGTTAATACATCATTATATTCTTATTGCTTTGTTTGGGAAAATTATGAAATAAGAATAATATAAGAATCAAACAATAAGGTTCGGTAAGTGTACTTGTATAAAGATTGTTCACATAATTACAATTGGTAAAAATCAAATTAGGATTTGGACAAAGTAATCAGAGAATAAAAATGTAATGAGTAATCCAACAAATTAAAGACACAATAATTAAGGAGAATTTCGTGAAAACAATCTCAAACTAAACTGTCATGAATGATAGATCGGTCAAGCAAAATGTTAACTGATGTGATAATGTCTCAACACAGTGGCCATAAATTACCAGTAACATAAAATAAAACAATAGAACTACGCCTTATCTAACAGTATTAAAATAATAAAATACAGATTAATGGTTAACACAGATCTTGTTTCGAACATTCAATGATATCCTTCAATTGTGAAGACCATGAAATCGTGATTTTTATGTGTAAAATGAAATGTTATACAAATAATCAAATAATGAAAGTCGTTACAGTGATATTGGAATTCAATCTGGTTGTTTATAGCTTAAATGATTCTTAAACTGACTTTTTACTTTGATATAAGGGGCAGCTTAGTGTGGTGGTTCTTGTAGTCATATCCCTTCGTTTAAGGCAAGAAACCAGATATCTATCTAACAAACAAAGTTGAGATGGAGGAGAGAGGTGAGATGGGGCGAGAGGGAGAGAGGTGAGAAAGGGAGAGAGGGAAAGAGAGTGGGGTGTACCAAAGGAAACAGAGTGAGTGAGTGTTTGTTCTAGAATATCAAGTTGCCAAATACTATTTTGTTCCCGCTAGCATTTTAATATTAACTGCGCCATAATAAAAGTGGAATTAGGAAGCATGATGTCATGTTATCAGCAAAAAAAAAACTCTAATCAAAACCAAACAACACTGTGAAGAGAATAGCCTGTGGTACACCCCAGATCATGCTTAATTATTATAGTGAGTAACTAATATTTCAGTTTGATCATGTGTCTTAAAATTAACAGGAAAGTTGTTCTGCTCCACTGACATTGATTGGCAGTATCGGTAGAGGGTCGGATGCCATGCTTTGCAGCATAGGGTTATGGCCCTTTATGATCTGGGTTCAAATCCTGCCGAGGTTAACTTTGTCTTTAAATCCTTACGGGGTCGATAAAATAAAGTGCCAGTCACGCACTGGGGTGGATTTAATCGACCTTACCCTCTCCCAAAATTTCTGGCCTTGTGCCTATATAAGAAACCATTATTATTCTATAGCGCGGCGGATTGGCAGTATTGGTAGAGGGTTGGACGCCATGCTTGGCAGCACAGAGTTACGCCCCTTTATGATCTGAGTTCAAATCCTGCCGAGGTTAACTTTGCCTTTCATCCTCACGCAGTCGATAAAATAAAGTACCAGTAATGCACTGGGGTAATTGCTGGCCTTGTACCAAAAGTAGAAACAATTATTATTCTATAGCATCAATAGATTTGTTCTTAAATATTTAACAATTTTAAAATCAATTGATGGAATGAATTAATGCAGCAATAAAAGTGTGAAATGGTGGCATTTTAACAGAGGAAGAAAAAAAATACAGAGAAAAAATAGTAAGAAATAGAAATATAATCAAAATGTAAAAATCCATTACTTGTATTGATCTGATTGGCATTAATTGATAAATATTTGTAAAGAAATTCGCCATGATAACATCAAAGTAATTAGACAAACATTTTTTTTTTTTTAATAAGTAAACAAAATGAACAAAAAACATACGAAACACAAGTAATAACTCATATATGAAAATCTAAACATTTTCAGATAAAAACAAGATTTCTAGTTTAAGAGAAGCTTTCATATATTTTATCTGAATCTGTAAGAAAACAACAACTAATCGGATTTTCTAAAGATATGTTGTATTAATGCTAATGGTAAATCCGGAATTATATTTTAGGCTATCAAAATTAAATGATGACTTTTAATAACCACTGGAGACATAGTTCTTGCTGGTTGTTATAAAATGGTTGAATTTATGATGAATATAGTATTCCAAGTATGAATGTCTTGTATTTCTCTTTTTGTCAGATATAGCATCATCATCATCATCATCATTTTACGTCCACTCTTCCCTGCTTGCAAGGGTGGGACGGGTCCTATTCAGCACAGTATCGTCATCTCCTCCGTGAGCTTCAGCGATCTGAGGTCTGCTCTCACCACCTCCACCCATGTCTTTCGTGGTCTTTCTCTACTGCGTCTTCCTTCTACTGGGATTACTTGGAACTTCTTTACCCAAGAGTCATCCTCCATGCGCATCACATGTCCAAACCACCGCAGTCGTCTCTACCGCACACTACAACTTATCCCTCTTAAATACAGTTTCTCCCTCAACTCGTCCATGCTTGGTCATTCATGTACATTGACATTGCATGAATATATATATATCTAATGTCTAAAGTCTGTCTTAAGCCAGAAAGCTCATTTGGCTGGTTTTTATCCCAGTTTCATGGCGTGAAGCGACTGAGAATACAAGACTTCCCCCTGGACAGGACACCAGTCCATCGCAGAGTTAAATCCCCAGCTATTGCTGGTACTCTTTTTTTTCAGCTGAGTATACTGGAGCAACGTGAAATGAAGTGTTTTGCTCAAGAACACAACACGCAACCCAGGAATAGAACCCACAACATTATGATCGTAAGTCCAACACCCTTACCACTATGCCATGTGCCTCCACACACATGTGTGTGTGTGTATATATATATAGGAGGAAGTTGTAGTTGGCCTTACAACTACAAACGTTTATATATATATATGTGTGTGTGTGTGTGTGAAAGCTCACACCTCTGCAAGTTTAGCTGGCCTCCTCCAAGGTATATCTCGTTGGAGGTGTCTTGGGTGATTTAATGATAGGGACCCAAGTCCTATAATCTCATTTCTACAGCTGAGTAAACTGGAACAACGTGAAATAAAGTGTCTTGCCCAAGGAAACAACTCATCACCCGATCCGAGAATTGAACTCTCAACCTTTATATATATATATGTATATATATATATATATATATATATATATATATATATATATATATATATGAAGGTGCATGGCTTAGTAGTTAGAGCATTGAGCTTGCAATCGAAAGGTTGTATATATATATATATATATATATATATATATATATATATATATATATATATATATATACATATCTTTTGTCATGGCTCCAGGGGGAATATGTGTATATGTACATATATATATATATATATATATATATATATATATATCCCTGGATCCATGACAAAGAGCCCAACCCACACTATAGTGGTCATGTAGGTGTCATGACAAAAAGCATCCAGCTATGGGCTGTGACCAAGATCGCAGTGTCAGCGGCCCGTTGAGGAGGGAGCCCCGCAAGGTTGGGTGGCTGTTGCAGCAGGTGTCACTGGCCATCGTCCGGGGGAATGCTTTTGCCATCTTGTCTGCGGGGCAGAGCACTCCTGCCCTCTTGCCCTAGGCCCAAAACCCAATTACCTTCCCCCTTCAACCCTGCGACACCAGAGCTCTTGCCATCCCCTCCCTTTCCCGTTCTTTTTCTTCTTTCTTTCTCTTTTTTTTCTTCTATATTTCCCTATTCTTTCTTTCCTTCTGTTTCCCCTTTCTTTATTTTTTCTTACTAAATAAGGCTTTTTTTTTTTTGCTTTTGAATAAATTCATTTATGATATTTATTGATTTAGGAAAATAGAAATCCTTCCACCCACAAGTAAAAATGATAGTTTAAGATAGTGATAACATATTTAATGAATTGATGATCATAAATTGATGATCAATGTTGGTTATTACTTTGGAAAATATAACAATAATTACATGACAGGGAAAATAGATTATCTCACAACAGAGAATTTATATGTTTCATGTAACTCAAATAGGAATACCAAATACCAATAATAGATGAACAATCAAATGCTTCAAGCAATTATATTGCATAATTTCTTGGCAACAAATCTCTCACAAACATCAATAAATTGCTCTTGTTTCAACATACAATCTCAAATCAAGCCATTTGCCAAACAAATACATCTCTGAACTCTGTAAATTCGAAGTTCTTGAAGACATTCTTTCCAGTTGATTAAAAGTAAATGTAGTGAGAGACCTGAGGCTACAGTGTTAGCAATAAAATGGAGAATATTTTGGTTTTGAAAAGACCCTTGAATCTGAATGAGCTTGTGACATCATCTCTAGTACTGGGGCCATAATAAAAATACACTCACTACACTCTGTGAGGTGGTAATACTAGAAAGCCAAGAAAAAATATCAAAACATCCAGGACACCCTTTAAGGTGGATAGTATTAATGAGAGCATCCAGCTATAAAAACTATGCCAAATAAGGAACATGCGAACAAGATGATTATGATGACAATCACATGATCACTACACAGTCTCATGACATTGACACAGTCACATGACATTGACACAGTCACATGATGACATCAACACAACGTACTTGGTATTACACATGATCTCTATTGTGATTGTCTCAGTTTCAAAATCAACAAGGTGAAATGTGCATTCAAGAATGGTTTGCTAATTTGTTGTGGAACTAACTCTATACCAAACTCATCCTCTCGATTGGGTGCTCGACTTACTATGGATATAACCTCCTAGATTTTTTTTTACTACAATATAAGCACTTGGCTTAGTAGTTAGAGCATTGGCCTTGCAATCGAAAGGTTGTGAGTTCAATTCTCAGACCGGGTGATGTGTTGTTTCCTTGAGCAAGACACTTTATTTCACATTGCTCCAGTTTACTCAGCTGTAGAAATGAGATGATAGGGACTGGGGTCCCTATCATTACACTGCAAAGTGGTCGTGTAGGCGCCACGGCAAAAAAGCACCCAGCACTCACTGTAAATGAGGTTGGTGTTAGGAAGGGCATCCAGCTGTAGAAATCAAGCCAGAATCAGTTCCCGTCCCACCCTTGCAAGCAGGGAAAAGCGAACGTAAAATGATGATGATGATGATGATATATATATATATATATATATACACACACACACATATATCATCATCATCATCATGGTTTAACGATAGAAATATCAATATCAATATTGCAATATTTGCAAGCACTCAAGCCGACACTGTTATGACTATGTTATCTTTTTCATCATACTGTATGCATAAGGAAAGACAGTATCATCATCATTATTATCATCATCATAGGGCGGTGAATTGGCAGTATCGGTAGAGGGTCGGATGCCATGCTTTGACGCATAGAGTTACGGCCCTTGCCATTCTGAGTTCAAATCCCGCCGAGGTTAACTTTGCCTTTCATCCTTACGGGGTCGATAAAATAAAGTACCAGTAATACACTGGGCAATTGCTGGCCTTGTGCCAAAAGTAGAAACAATTATTATCATCATCATCATCGTTTAACGTCCGTCTTCCACGCTAGCATGGTTTAGACAGTTAGGTTCTATTTGATGCGGGAATGGTCGGGAGATCGTGTCTCGCTCTCCACTTGTCATGGTCCTTCGTCATCTCCTCGGTGAGTTTCAGCGATCTGAGGTTTGCTCTCACCACCACCGCCCATGTTTTTCGTGGTTTTCCTCTACTGCGTCTTTCTTCAACTGGCATTTCTTGGCACTTCTTCACCCATCGGTCATCCTCCATGCGCATCACATGTCCATACCATCACAGTCTCCTCTCCCACACACAATATATAGAATATATAGAAATCCCTCTCATTTGTTATGAGCACAACAAATCAGAGGGATTTCTATATATTATATTATATATATATATATCATCATCATCATCATCATTGTTTAATGTCTATCTTCCACGCTAGCATATGTATGTGTGTGTGAGAGAGAGAGAGAGAGAGAGAGAGAGAGAGAGAGAGAAAGAGTGAGTGAGTGTATACAAACACTTACTATTGACCGTTACAAGAATGGGTACTCCGAGATTAATATATTTTTGTCTGACAAACATGTGGGTACACAGGAATGTACTCTTGTTATCCAGAGTAACAAGACTCAAGCTTGGACTTAATAAAGAATATGTGTGTGTGTATGTGTGTGAGAGAGAGAGAGAGAGAGAGGGTGTGTGTATGTGTGTATGTGTGCGTATGTAAAAGTATGTGCCAACATATGTATGTAGGATGTTACTTTCTGTGTTTATTTGAGTCCATATGTCTAATCCTTATGACAAATAAAGAAGAATTTAAACCAGACGATGTTGGTGATGACAATGTTTATATGTGTCTATGCGTAGATTTGAAATATGCCAAAGGCAGTGGTTGGGTGAGAAAGTAATTCTTCATAATCCCCAGGAGAAATATGCCAAAGACAATCAGTTTTCTTGGTCCTATCTAATGATTGAAGTCAACACTTATTAAACACGAAACTAAAACATCGAAATACAATCTTTAGTTGGAAAAAAATCAATCAGTTTGCAATCACCTTCTGTGATTTTTTCAACAATATTATTTGCAAGCATGCCAAAATGAGATGTAGTGATAAAATTATTTTTAGCTTCTAAAAGAAATATATCTACTCTCTCAGGAATAGAATAGATATGTTTGCAACAATAAAACTAGTCTTATAGTCAACCAATTCCATACGGTATTGTTTGAATCAAAGGAGACACATCAAATTACCTGGTTTTATTCTTAAAAAGAAAAAGGAAATGGAGCTGATCGTCAGATGAGACCAAGGAAACTATATTTCCATTGTTGATACTCTCTGGTGGCCACAACTTCTGCCAGAATAAAGGATATAATCATCAGATAGGACCAAGAAAACTGATTCCTTAACTGATTCTATCCAGTGGTAACAACTTCTGCCAGAAGGAAAGAGCTAATCATCAGATAGGACCAAGAAAACTGATTCCTTAACTGATTCTATCCAGTGGTAACAACTTCTGGCAGAAGGAAAGAGCTAATCATCAGATAGGACCAAGAAAACTGATTCCTTAACTGATTCTATCCAGTGGTCGCAACTTCTGGCAGAAGGAAAGAGCTAATCATTAGAGAGGACCAAGAAAACTGATTCCTTAACTCAAGCACGTCAAACTGAGGGTCACCTGAGGGTCACCCAAGGGCCACATGGGTTACATATATGTTGTCTGAGGGCCACACATGACAACTAATTGCGCACATTACAACAATTTTTTTTATTTCATATTACGAAGATAAAACACGCTTGCACTGTAAAAACCTTCGTGCAGGCCACAGGTGTGCTTGTAAAGGGCCACATGTTTGATATGCCTGCCTTAACTGATACTATCCAGTGGTCACAACTTCTGGCAGAAGTGAGGGGCCATTCATCAGATTAGACCAAGGAAACTATATTTCCATTGTTGATACTAACTGGGGATCATAATTACTGACAAAAATATCCCCGTTTTTCAGGCGACTGGAGAGGGATTTTGTACTCAGAACGCATGGAACTAGAACAGATTCCACTAAGTCCCCTAAGTATCTCATCCAACATTTTAATAATGGAGGAGGATGAGGAGGAGGGGGGGATGTAGTGAATTTAATCAGCTGCAGTGTTGATTTGACATATAATATCGATTCTGCCCAGAAATATGACAAGGAAAGTATCAAATATCTAACTTAGAACTGAGAACCTAAAAGAGACACAACTGACAAGCAAAAATATATTTTGATTAACTCTTAACATCCAGTAATAATTTAGCAGACAATATCTAAATATAGGTTTGTCAATTCAAATGTGTATAGCATCTTTATTAGTGGACAGAGTTAACAGTTAACTTCCAGAAATGATTAGGCAGAAAATATTTAAAAACAGGTTTTTCAATTCAAATGTTTATAGTATCTTTCTTATTAGACAAATTGTTTTGAAAATTTGCAGTATCAGGGTAAAGGTTTTAAATTTTCATGTAATGAGTTGTAGTGATTTTATTTTTATTTTTATTTTTCAAGAATGCCTTGCTAATGCGTTTGTATGTGGTACAGGACATTAAGAGTTAAAATACTTGGATCGAGATATTTGGCGCCGTGCAGTTGTACAGAAGACCCGACTGCCATTGCATACAAATCTACAGTCAGTAAGCACCTCTTAACCCTAGGTACACCCTACCCCACACACCCTGCCCCATCCTCCTTTTCCAGTTCCGTCCACTGGGTCGATGACACAACAGCCCACACTGTAAGGTGGTTGTGTAGGTGACACGGTAAAAAGGCTCCCAGTCCACACTGTAAATGTGTTTGGTGTCAGGAAGGGCATCCAGCTATAAAAAAAACCTGCCAAAGACACTTCCGTACAAGCGAGACATGGTCTCCCGACCATTCCCGCGTCAAATGGAACCTAACCGGCTAACCCATGCTAGAGTGGAAGATGGATCTTAAACAATGATGATGATGATGATGATACTGTCTCTCCTTATGCATACAGTATGATGAAAAAGATAACAGATTCATAACAGTGTCAGCTTGAGTGCTTGCAAATATTGCAATATTGATATTTCCAAGTGATTGATTACTTTGATCACATTGATCAGATCTAATTATATATCATTTGATTGAATTAGAAGATAATAATCGAATATCATATTTTCTTCTCGTGGGAAGAGAGTGAGAATTAATTTCGAAATAATTAACATCACAGATTAAGGGACCAAATGTTGGGGAGGGGCTGCCTTAGTAGAGTCGGTAGAGCATCAGATAGCATTCATTGCAGTGTTTGTTACATTTTTCTGAGCTCTGAGTTCAAATCCCACCAAGGTCAACTTTGCCTTTTGTCCTTTCAGGGTCAAGATGTAAAGTACTAGTTCAAATATTATGGTTGATCAGTCACACTCCCCCACCCTAACTGTCTATCTATCTATGGCTAATAAAGAAATTTATCTATATATATACCTATCTATCTATCTCTCTCTCTCTCTATATATATATATATATATATATAATTGTTTCTACTTTTGGCACAAGGCCAGCAATTACCCCAGTGCGTTACTGGTACTTTATTTTATTGACCCCGTAAGGATGAAAGGCAAAGTTAACCTCGGCGGGATTTGAACTCAGATCATAAAGGGCCACAACTCTTTGGTCTGAGAACTGAACTCACAACCTTTCGATTGCAAGGCCAATGCTCTAACCACTAAGCCATGTGCCTCCATTATATATATATATATATAATATATATATATATATTATATATATATATATATTGTGATGTGTTGTTTCCTTGAGCAAGACGCTTTATTTCACATTGCTCCACTTTACTCAGCTGTAGAAATGAGATGATAGGGACTGGGGTCCCTATCATTCCACTGCAAAGTGGTCGTGGAGGTGCCACAGCAAAAAGCACCCAGCACTCACTGTAAATGAGGTTGGTGTTAGGAAGGGCATCCAGCTGTAGAAATCAAGCCAGAATCAGTTCCCGTCCCACCCTTGCAAGCAGGGAAAAGTGGACGTAAAATGAAATGATGATGATGATATATATATATATATCATCATCATCATTTCATTTTACGTCCACTTTTCCCTATATATATATTGTGATGTGTTGTTTCCTTGAGCAAGACGCTTTATTTCACATTGCTCTACTTTACTCAGCTGTAGAAATGAGATGATAGGGACTGGGGTCCCTATATATATATAATGTGGAAATACCCACTTTATAAATAAATGTTAAAATCCTACCAAGATCAAAACTTTGCCTTTCCTCGTTTCAGGCCTAAGAAGTAAAGTACTGGTGCAAAAGTGGGGCCAAATTTGAAAGAAATCCCCTACAATCTGATGGGACCATAACAACTGTAACTGGAATTGGAGGACATGAGGCAAAACATGTGTACAGACATAACAATCACTGAGATGACATATTGTATGGAGTTGTTGAGGAACTGTAGGGGTCCACAGTGTTTCTGGGGCATTTTAAGGCTAGCGGAACCCATCCCTGCCCCAGGCCTGAACG
>OZ024754.1:37579023-37581523 GCA_964016885.1 Eledone cirrhosa
TGTGTTTCAATATAGCCGGGAGTGTGTTTTTTTGTGTTATTAAAACTACTGTTATCATCACAATGAAGAGCAATTTTTTACTCTGGTGGCCATCGTTTAGCATAAGTAAATATTACATATAGCCATCATCATCATCATCATCATCATCATCATCATCATTGTTGTCATAGTTGTTGTCACCGTCGTTCGTCATGTAACATCTTCTTTCATTTCAAGCAAGCATTGGACGGGTCAACATTGACCAAGTCAGTACTGAAGCAAGGCTACTGACCTCCCAGATAGGCCAGGATGGAGGAGAGGTTTAGCTAAATAAAATAAGGTCAAGACAAACTTTTTTTTTTCCATTCTAGGGAATTAAGATGGAATTTTTAATTAATCAGAAAACTTTTGCCAATATTCCAGAATAAGATTTGGAGAAAAAAACATTTTAGACGTTTAGTGAAAGGTTTTGCTGTATTCTGTATTGGTAGTGGAGATTATAACCTTAAAGAAGATAGAGATGTATGGCTGCGGGCTTATGTTTAGTCCTGGTGGAAAGATCAGAGGGCATATTTCAAAACATAATAAAGATTTATTTTTGCTTGATGTGAACGCATGTAGAAAGGGTGCGAAGTGGTACAGAGATTTTGAGTAACAAAGCTGACATGTAATGGCAAATCTCTGAAAGGCAAGTACTTTGGAACCAAGTTGTTGGTTACGGTAAATCTCCTAAAAGCCACATAATGAAACTACTCTCATTGTTAGAGAGCAAAATGACAGGAGTAGGGAATCCATTATGAGCTGCTAGACGACGACTCCAAAATGCAACTGGTGGGTAGTTTTGAAAGATGGTGTCTTGACTGGGAAAGCTATTTGTAAGTTGCTGGTGTCAACGAAATGCAAATCGCAACTGCTAGTTAGAACTGAAAAGAGGCATGAAGCAACTGTTGGGCAGAAGTCGTCTTTTGTATTCATACACCACCAACCCTAAGGGCTGGCGAGTGACAAAGCATGATAAAATTACTCCACAGCAATAAAATAGTGCCATTGGTTGCTACAGACGTTTTTCAGTCATAGTACAATTAATGTTTCTATAGCTCCGTGAAATACAACAGTTCACACTAAACAACAATGGCAACAGTGATGACAGTGAAGAAAACAATTACTAGAAATATCTTTTCTAATCTTTATATCCACTTACATCATTGTGTGAAATGTCATGAAGATATTTCAATTGTTATTTGTTAATATTTATGATAGTTTTTTAAGGCCAATTGCATCTCACAAGAGGTCAGCCTGTTTGAAAAGGAATATACTATCTGCTGGATCTTTAGGCTAACTACTTCCCATGAGAGATCAGTGTACTGGAAAAGAGGAATACTATGTGCTTGACCTTTAGAGGCCAATTACAAACAATGTCGATAGAATATATGACCATACATAAGTGAGAAACAGACCCTTCGGCCAGTCTGGGAAGTCAGTAGCCCCACTGCAGTACCGGCTTGGTTAACGTATACCTATCTAACTCTTACTAGCAGCGAAAGCGGGTGCTAAACAATGATGATGATGATAGCTTAAAGTAAGCTGCTTCAATACCTCTCTAACCTTGGACCAGACCAAAAAGTATTGGATCCTGTCCAACTTAAGCTTCCAGGTCAGTTCGGAAAGGGCCATGCTTTTCCGTTTATCGATCATATTAAAGGAGTGGCAGTGATTATGCTACCTGTCCTTGAAGCTTGTCAAAACTGCTCCTATGTATATATACGTCAAGTTGGGAGTAGAGACTCTGCACTGGTAAACGAGATTTTTCACCAGGCATTTATTGTCAAGTGGGCATGAGATGGAGTTTCTGCAGTTACATAATTTGGTCGACACCTGTGTATTTACTGCAGCCCCATGTTGCCACTATTTGAGTCTACATGTGTGTAACTCTAAAGAAAGCACCATGTTGATGCCATTTAAGTCTACATGTGTCTAACTCTAAAGAAAGCACCATGTTGCCACCATTTGAGTCTACATGTGTCTAACTCTAAAGAAAGCACCATGTTGCCACTATTTAAGTCTACATGTGTCTAACGCTAAAGAAAGCACCATGTTGGCGTCATTTAAGTCTACATGTGTCTAACTCTAAAGAAAGCACCATGTTGGCATCATTTAAGTCTATATGTGTCTAACTCTAAAGGTGATATGTGTTCAGAAGGACATTATTGAGAATACTAAGAACAACAAAACCCAAGTGTTAATGGTTAAAAGGTAAAAAATCTCTAATCTCTAATCTGGCTGAGCTTACACTCCCAAATAAGAAGAACCAGGGCTGCTAGGAGCTTTGGATTTGGTGTACTTCATATTTGTTTCTGTTGCTGAATACATGAATACAATCAGGGGTCGCTGCTTCTCCTGAAGGTCAAAAGTTCTCTTCTAACTCAAGTGGGAGCGCCTTTCCATTCTCAATTTATATTGATCATCTGCAAAGCCGCATTGTTCTCAGAACCACTACACCAGTCTTTCGATGTGTGCAGCT
>OZ024754.1:37589023-37591523 GCA_964016885.1 Eledone cirrhosa
AAAGTGTCTTGGTGGTGGTGGTGGTGATGGAGCTGGTGGTGGTGGTGCTGGTGGTGGTGGTGGTGGTTGTGATGGTGGTGGTGGTGGTGGTGATGGTGGTGGTGGTTGTAGTGGTGGTGGTGATGGTGAGGGTGACGGTGATGGTGGCAGTGATGGTGGCAGTGAAGGTGGTGATAGTGCTGGTGGTGGTGACAGTGACGGTGATGGTGGCAGTGAAGATGGTGATGGTGATGGTGGTGGTGGTGGTGGTGGTGGTGGTGACGGTGATGGTGGCAGTGATGGTGGCAGTGAAGATAGTGGTGGTGGTGGTGGTGGTGGTGGTGGTGGTGGCAGTGATGGTGGCAGTGAAGGTGGTGATGGTGGTGGTGGTGATGGTGGCGGTGGTGGTGGCGGTGACGGTGATGGTGGCAGTGAAGGTGGTGATGGTGCTGGTGGTGGTGCTGGTGGTGGTGGTGACGGTGACGGTAATGGCGGCAGTGAAGGTGGTGATGGTGGTGGTGTTAGTGGTGGTGATGATGATGATGCTGCTAATGGTGATGATGATGATAACGATAATGATGATAATGAAAACGATGATGATGTCTGTACTATGCAAATATTGATTTATTGATTATATATAACATGATAAATATCATGAGATATGTTAGATATCACACTCACACCTATAATATCAACAAAATTATATAAACAATAATAAAACTTCAAAAAAAAAAGGCAAAAACACCAAAAAGACAACATTTTAAACAAAATTAAATTGAAACAGAATCAAACAAATGTTAACCCTTTTGATATTAAACAGACTAAAACAACCCTTGGTTACCCTCATCATACCATATAGGGCAGTGGATTGGCAGTACCGGTAAAGGATCAGACACCATTCTTTGCAGCAAAGAGTTACGGCCCTTTGTGTTCTGAGTTCAAATCCCACCGAGGTTAGCTTTGCCTTTCATCCTTATGAGGTTGATAAAATAAAGTACCAGTAATGCACTGGGGATATTGCTGGCTTTGTGGTGCCAAAAGTGACAAGTGGAGAGATGCTGTGCTGAATAGGACCCATCCCCCCTTGCAAGCAGGGAAAAGCGGACGTAAAATAATCGCCACCGTCTTTTTCCGAACTCTTCATTATTTTCAAAATGATTTGAAAATCATAGACGGTGCATTTCTTTAGAAATATGATAATGAAAAGGTTAATGAAAAGCCTAGAAATTTCAGTTGTATTTATTAAACTTGAAGTAAAAATATCTTTTGAAGTAAATCATAATTTTACAACAGTGTCTTCAGGGCAAATGTTGTCTTCTCTTTAATTTTCCAGATTTTTTGTGAATTTCTGTGATTAATTGACTATAATACAAGAATGGTGTGGCAAACAAACTCTACCGAAGGTGATAATGTTTGTAGAGTAGTTTATAGCAACAGGCTAACAATTGGAGGAGGGGAGATAGAGCTCTGTTGAAGATGATAATGTTTGTAGAGTAGTTTATAGCAACAGGCTAACAATTGGAGGAGGGGAGATAGAGCTCTGTTGAAGATGATAATGTTTGTAGAGTAGTTTATAGCAACAGGCTAACAATTGGAGGAGGGGAGATAGAGCTCTGTTGAAGATAAAAATGTTTGTAGAGTAGTTTATGAATATAGTTTAATAAATGTGTTTGTAAGTGTGGTAAATAAATATATATATATATATATATATATATATACACCAGGTCCGAACACAAAGGAACCAAACTCCCACTGTCACTTCCTCTATCTTTCCAACTTTCCCCATCTCTCTCTGTTAAAAGCAAATGGGGGCCCAAGCGCTGGCCAAATCTCGGCCATAGTGGACAGAATAGAGAAAGCTTTTCTGCCAGAGAATAGTGAGGGAGACATGCTGGAAGAGCCATTCCAGCTCACAAGGTTCACACCTGTGGGTAGCCAACTCTGTGCTGATGGTGGTGAGTAGGGAGCGGCCCTAGGGCCCAGGACACCAAAAGTTTCCACTGCTTATAGCAACAGGCTAACAAGTGGAGAAAGGGGGATAGAGCTCTGTTGAAGATGACAATGATTTCTAGTATAGGCACAAGGCCAGTAATTTGGGGAGGAGGGGAATGTCGATTAAATTGACCCCAGTACGTTACTGGTGCTTTATTTTATCGACCCTGTAAGGATGAAAGGCAAGGTTAACCTCGGCAGGATTTGAACTCAGATCATAAAGGGCCGTAACTCTATGCTGCAAAGCATGGTGTCTGATGCTCTACCGATACTGCCAATCCAACGCCATCTGTTGGAGATGATAATGTTTAAAGAGTAGACTGTGGTAACAGATGAACATGGATGAGGCACAGGGGGAGAGGAAGAGGAAGAGGAAGAGGTATAGAGCTCAGTTGAAGCTAATAAATTACCTCTTCAATGTGTATAACAGAGGAGATAGAGAAGGAAACAGGAAATAAATTACTTTTTTTTTTAAATAATGAAAGAAAAAATAGTTATGGAGAGAGTGATGATAGTTGTGGTGGTGATG
>OZ024754.1:37600204-37607704 GCA_964016885.1 Eledone cirrhosa
TCCGTTGTTTCATTATATATATATATATATATATAATGTATATATAATGGCGGTGGATTGGCAGTATCGGTAGAGGGTTGGACGCCTTGCTTTGACGCATAGAGTTACGTCCCTTCCCATTCTGAGTTCAAATCCCGCCAAGGTTAACTTTGCCTTTCATCCTCATGGGGTCGATGAAATAAAGTACCAGTAATGCACTGGGTAATTGCTGGCCTTGTGCCTAAAGTAGAAACAATTATATATATATATATATATATATATATATATATAAGTTTATCCCGGGTTCAATCGGGGGTAACCACAGTAAGGTACTCAATATAAAGCAGAGTATAAATATTTCATATTGAAAGGCTTCTACGGGACTAGAACTGTTTCATTCCGGAGAAATCATCAGGGCTTCCTGATGATTTCTCCGGAATGAAACAGTTCTAGTCCTGTAGAAGTCTTTCTATATATATATATATATATATATCACAGAAAAAAGAGAATCAGTGTTGCGACGAAAGGAATTTATTGGACATATTACAATTGTTTCTCGGGCGACACGATCGATGTGTTGATCAAACCTGACTCTGAAATCGTGCGGTCCTCGGATATGTATCGATTCTACGAAGCAGATTCGATCACCACACCGATCGTGCCTCGAGCTGGTCGCCCGAGAAACACTTGTAAAATGTCCAATAAATTCCTTTCGTCGCAACACTGATTCTCTTTTTTCTGTGATATCATACTCTGCTCTACGAGGGCATCGAGTGCTCATATGGCCTACCGCACACGGACGCTTTAAGCATCCAACACCAATTATATATATATATATACACACATATATATATTAAAGCGTCCGTATGCGGTAGGCCGTATGAGCACTCGATGCCCTCGTAGAGCAGAGTATGATATCACAGAAAAAAGAGAATTTTATCGACCCCGTAAGGATGAAAGGCAAAGTCAATCTCGGCGGGATTTGAACTCAGATCGTAAAGGGACGTAACTATGCTGGAAAGGATGGCGTCCGACCCTCTACCGATACTGCCAATCCACCGCCCTTTACTCCAACATAATTGTTTCTTCTATTGGCACAAGGCCAGCAATTACCCAGTACATTACTGGTACTTTATTTTATCGACCCCGTAAGGATGAAAGGCAAAGTCAACCTCGGCGGGATTTGAACTCAGATCGTAAAGGGACGTAACTATGCTGGAAAGCATGGCGTCCGACCCTCTACCGATACTGCCAATCCACCGTCCTTTACTCCAACATAATTGTTTCTTCTATTGGCACAAGGCCAGCAATTACCCAGTACATTACTGGTACTTTATTTTATCGACCCCGTAAGGATGAGAAGGCAAAGTCAACCTCGGCGGGATTTGAACTCAGAATGGCAAGGGCCGTAACTCTATGCGTCAAAGCATGGTGTCCGACCCTCTACCGATACGGCCAATAACATAATGATATCAATTTAGAAAGAACAGCAAGACAAAGAGAGAATATTTGCCCGAGAATGTTAATATCTAGTTCACAAGACACGATCATCAAGAAAGTCCAGTGCGAGGACAAGGTTATCATCATAGATAGTCAATTCCTCTGCCCCCTAGATTTCGCATCCTAATAACTTCACAGAGCGCAATAGTTGGAGGAGATGCTAAATGCCATCAACACTTGGGAAAACAAAGGTCATAAATTGGCAGCATTACTAACATAGCATTATGTATATTATTATTATTAATGATATTATTATTACTGGTTTTATAATAGATAAGGCGGTGGATTGGCAGTATTGGTAGAGAGTCGGACGCCATGCTTTCCAGCATAGTTACGTCCCTTTACGATCTGAGTTCAAATCCCGCCGAGGTTGACTTTGCCTTTCATCCTTACGGGGTCGATAAAATAAAGTACCAGTAATGTACTGGGTAATTGCTGGCCTTGTGCCGAAAGTAGAAACAATTATGTATATTATTATTATTAATGATATTATTATTACTGGTTTTATAATAGATAAGGCGGTGGATTGGCAGTATCGGCAGAGAGTCGGACGCCATGCTTTCCAGCATAGTTACGTCCCTTTACGATCTGAGTTCAAATCCCGCCGAGGTTGACTTTGCCTTTCATCCTTACGGGGGTCGATAAAATAAAGTACCAGTAATGTACTGGGTAATTGCTGGCCTTGTGCCGAAAGTAGAAACAATTATGTATATTATTATTATTAATGATATTATTATTACTGGTTTTATAATAGATAAGGCGGTGGATTGGCAGTATCGGCAGAGAGTCGGACGCCATGCTTTCCAGCATAGTTACGTCCCTTTACGATCTGAGTTCAAATCCCGCCGAGGTTGACTTTGCCTTTCATCCTTACGGGGGTCGATAAAATAAAGTACCAGTAATGTACTGGGTAATTGCTGGCCTTGTGCCGAAAGTAGAAACAATTATGTATATTATTATTATTAATGATATTATTATTACTGGTTTTATAATAGATAAGGCGGTGGATTGGCAGTATCGGCAGAGAGTCGGACGCCATGCTTTCCAGCATAGTTACGTCCCTTTACGATCTGAGTTCAAATCCCGCCGAGGTTGACTTTGCCTTTCATCCTTACGGGGGTCGATAAAATAAAGTACCAGTAATGCACTGTGTAATAGCTGGCCTTGTGCCTAAAGTAGAAACAATTATGTATATGAAGACATATACAATATGTTTAAGGACAATAACCATACAAGAGTCTCCCTGTGAACATTTCAATCTGTGACCATATCACTGCTATCTCAGTAAATGGTGAGAACATCACACGTTTTCAGCTATTTGTTGGTGCTTGGCGACATTTACTCATTCAATACCGAGACAAGAATATCCTAAAGTTTAAATGTTTTTCTGCGTATAAAAGACATCGGCTACTGATGCTCATTTTCATATAGTGGAAAATAAAACATCATTCAAGGATGCTCATTTGCATATATGCAAATGAGAAGCCCAAGTCGATGTTTCATACGCAACATAAATATATAAGTACTAGAATTTTTTTCCCATACGCTAACGCGTATGTGTATATATGTGTGCGTGCGTGTATGTGCATATGCATACCTTTATATGCATGAGTATATGAATATATAAACGCACACACGCAGACACACCGACAGAAGTATACGCCCAGAGACATACATTCACACAAACACACACATAGATTCACACAAACACACACGCATACATATACACAAACACACACACACACAGTGTAGTTTTTTTTTCACTTTACCCCTTCCTTCCTTTTACACACACATAACATTCACGCAGGCAACAGACGTAAAGAGAGAGAAAGAGAGAGAGAGGAGGGAGGGGGGAGTAGTATGAGGTAGTCAAACTACTCCTCTCTCTTTACGTGTTGTGACAGAATCGCAAAAATGTATCTATCGTTGTCTCCGGTTACGGACATATAAATCTATTATATTCGTCGTTTTCTCGATTTCTCATTCAGTTTTGTATTTTCGTTTTATCAGGACACTGATAATGATGGCTAAGTTCAGAGGAAAGACTGAAAGGCCGAAGTCTTCTTGACGTTACAGTGATATATGAAATAAAGTTACTTCAAGTCTTTCAAGCAGAATAAAATGTAACTTGCAACTAATAAAACATGTGTATGTCTTAACTTTTTCCTCTTGCAAGAAAAAACAACAACAAAAACAAAAAAAAACAAAACAAAAAAACAAAAAAACAAAACAAAAAAACAATGGAGGTTTGCCATCTAAAACTTCGCATCTTCCTCATTCTGATTATACACCGCCATTCTTATTTTGAAGAAGTAACTTGATGTTGAGTGCTTAAATTGAATTGCATCAATATTTATCGTAAGTATATACACACACACACACACATGTATATATGGATCTATCTCTCTCTCTCTCTCTCTCTCTCTCTCTCTCTCTCTCTCTCTCTCTCTCTCTCTCTCTCTCTCTCTCTCTATATATATATATATATATATATATATATAGATCCATATATACATAGATCCATATATACATAGATCCATATATACATATATATATATATAGTATTAAGTATACTATTTATGGTTATGCAAATACAAAAACCTTTTTGTAGTTATATATATTTTTACAAACCCTAAATAGTGATAGGCAGTAATATATTACTCCCTTATTACCAGTAAGTTAAATAGCTCAATGTAATAACATCAGATGATTTACAGAGCAGTTATATGCATATGTATCTGTATGTCTCTTGGGTTGAAAAGGAGGTCATATAAATGTTCATTCAATAATAAATTACTCCGAAGAATCCAAACCTCGGTTTGGAGGAAACAGTTGTAAGCATAAAAATGTTTTGAACAGTTGTTTGATTCTTATAATTCATATATATATATATATATATATATATATATATATATATATATAAATAACAGGAGGCTGGACTAGTGTAAATCCTTGAAAGGTTTATTATACTATGATCATTTCAACTACACAAACGAAGACGGGTGAACTGCACTACGTTGAGTACTCTCCACAATATTACACCAAGATTGACCATACGGAATGATCAAATCTATCCAGTGGTGAACCAACAAACCTAAAGAAAAAAAAAAAAAAAATATATATATATATATACATATATATATACATACATATATATATATATACACACACACACACACATGTATATATATGTATATACATATATATGTATATATATATATATATGTATATAAATATATATGTATATATATATATATATGTATATATATATATATATATATATATATATATATATATATATATATATATATATATATATATATATATATATATATATGTGTGTGTGTGTGTGTATATGGATCTATATATATATAAATAAATATATATATATATATACATGTATATATGGATCTATATATATATAAATATATATATATATACATGTATATATGGATGTATATATATATAAATATATATATATATACATGTATTCATTAGTTAAGCAAAACAAGACCACAAATTTCACAAGGAAGACATTATTAAAAGATTGTCAACATATTTTAGTTTGATGTAAGGAATGTAGAGAA
The DNA here is from genome assembly GCA_964016885.1 of Eledone cirrhosa. Taxonomy (NCBI): domain Eukaryota; kingdom Metazoa; phylum Mollusca; class Cephalopoda; order Octopoda; family Eledonidae; genus Eledone; species Eledone cirrhosa. The sequence goes on from OZ024754.1 coordinate 37,605,271, forward strand.
TAATAATAATAATATTAATAATAATAATGTCCGTTTACAATTGTTTCGCTACTCCATATGGATCAGATGACTATATATCATAATTGATCTGGTTCAGTTGAAAATAATTAACATATTTAAAAGACAGAGCGGCTCATTGGAACTTCAAAGAAATATAAATTAAAATAATGAGAGAATGTTACATAATATAATGTTCCATGTATTGGTTTTTTACATTAAGAACATGCCTTTACGCTTTGGCTTTTAACTAATTCACCAATCTCTCCTCTCATATCTCCTCTCCTATCTCCATCTCTCTCTTTAAGATTGGTTATCTTGAACTGTGTATATATACATGTATATATAGCCGATTATCCACACAATACAATATAGTTAATATATATATATATATATATATATATATATATATATATATATATATTAACTATATTGTATTGTGTGGATAATCGGCTGTATTATTTTATATGAGATATATTAAAATCTCATTCTCCATACGATCGTTTCATTATAAGATTTCTACATGGTGGGTGAAATTTTACCAAGTTATGTAGAAGCTTGCATAAGATCAATGGATTCTTATTCAAGTGGGCACTTATAAATCTTCAGTGGGTGCCCAATAATATCAATATTAATAACTAAATCAACATTAATATTTAGCGATAATCTCCATCAGTGCTAGAAAGAGCTGCCTAGGTTGTATGTCCAGCAGTTCTAAAGAAAATCTCACACTGTCCCCAAATGGAAGGGGGAGGTCATCGCGAAAAATAAAATAATATACACGCAGGTCATATATATATATTAGTAAAAAGGAAAAGAAAATGCTGACAAATTTTTCCCAGTGAAAAATAGTTTAATTAGGAATAAGTATAAATTAGTAATAAGTATTAGTTAGTATTCAGTTTTAGTTTTTACCGGTTGCGCATTTCTAATGCTTTTCAAAAATAATTTTGAGATAGAGCGCTCGTGATTTTTGCTCTAGTCTGATCAGTTTTGGAAATTCTTCCTGTTTTATGTGAAAAAAGTGGCTCCAGAGGTAAAGATTTGGTTGGTTGTTGAATGTCACGTGAATAAGCACTATAAATTTCGCGTCAATTCGTGTTGCAAAAATTCTTGTAGTCAAAACAATTTTGATTGGTCGATAGAAGTCACGTGAATGTTAAAACTGATTTTAGCGCGAACTGGTTTCGCGCCAAATGTAGGTTTGTCGAAGAGTGTCCCTTTCCGCTTGATTGAGTTGCAGTCATGTTGAGAAGTCACTGAAAAATATGTCTAGGGAAATTTGACAGTAGAAGTCGCAGTGATAGACACATTTTTCCAATGCAGGTGGGTTCCATATATTTCATCATGTTTTTCGCTGTGACCATTCTTCTCTCCCCCTTCTACCTACCTAATTCGCCACTTTCTACTCCCCCGCCCCCCTTTCTCCCTATCTACTCCTACCCCACTTTCTTCCTCTCCCTTTCTCCCTTTCCCTTTCTCCCTCTCACTTTCACCCCTCGTCTAACCGTTTAGCAGTTCTCTTCTCACTTACAGCTGCAGCCATCAGACGTGTGTCTTTTCTCTCGATTACTAGGTCTCGAACTTAAGTTCTTTTATCGAGTGGTCTTGGATTTGCTACCTATAGTTGCTCGCACATTGTTGGGTTTGTATTTTTTTTTCGCTGTTTTGTTATTGTTTCTCTTTTCTTCCCCTTTCCTTTTGCTTTCCTTCCCTCCTTCCTTCGTTATCCAGTTATTGACGCCCTGGGGTGAAGTGGTATCTTGTCTTTAAAGCGTAGAAATATCCTCGACCCACATAAGACAACTGATGAGGAAAACTCCCCGCCCCTGTTCTTGCTTTCTTCGTATTCCCACTGCATTTTAAGTTACCTTAAATAGCAACTACACAGCCATTTCTATTCTCTCTCTCTCTCTCTCTCTCTCTCTCTCTCTCTCTCTCTCTCTCTCTCTCTCTCTCTCTCTCTCTCTCTATATATATATATATATATATATATATATATATATATATATATATATACCACCGACACATTATACTAGGTTGTCCACATGCGCCAACAATAAATGACAACACTCATAAAATAAGAACAAAAAACGATTGTTTTGTTACATTTTATTTTTTACGTAACATTATTTAATGTCGAAAGTATCAAGAATTACTTGAATCCAGAATTGGTGGGGCATCGTGCTCGTCATTTTATACCATCTAACCATCTAATAATCTTTGTTATAACCATATAGAATTCTGGAGAAAGATACAGAGAAAAATATTGACTTTGTATATATATATATATATATATATATATATATATATATATATATATATATATATATATATATATATATATATATATATATATATATATATATATATATGTATGCATATATATATATATATATATATATATATATATATATATATATATATATATGTAGAT
>OZ024754.1:37612704-37617704 GCA_964016885.1 Eledone cirrhosa
TTATTTATTTATCTATTTATTTATTTATTTATTTATCTATTTATTTATTTATTTATTTATTAATACTTCTCTTAGGTCATATAAAGAAAAAAAGATGAAATCGAAAATGCAACTGGAGTCTTATTTTAAAAATATATATATATATTTATTTGGTTCCTTTACCGGTTTCGCAGTTCTGCTTTTCAAAAGTAGAGTTGAGATGGAGGGTGTGTGGTTTTTCTCATATAAGCGGCCATGTGATGCGTATAAAGGACGACAGCTGTATAAAAAGGTCCAGGGCAATGAAAATTGATGGAAGCTACGGAGTGGGTAGACGAATAAAAATCTGGGACCAGGTGATAAAAACTGACCTTGCTCATTTACACCTCTCTAAGACAATAACACTGGATCGAGATCTTTGGCGCCATGCAGTTGTACAGAAGACCCCCTTTCCTTGCATAAAAACCTACAGTCAGAAGGCACCTCTTAACCCAATGTACACCCCACCCCACATACCGGCCCCATCCTCCCTTTCCCGTTCCGTCCACTGTGTCAATGACACAACAGTCCACAATGTAAGGTGGTCGTGTAGGTGACACGGTAAAAAGGCTCCCAGTCCACACTGTAAAGGTGGTTGGTGTTAGGAAGGGCATCCAGCTGTACAAAACCTGCCAGAGACACTTTCGTACGAGCGAGACACGGTCTCTTGACCATTCTCGCATCAAATGGAACAAAACTGCCTAACCCATGCTAGCGTGGAAGATGGACCTTAAACAACGATGATGATGATGATGATGATTAAATATATATATATATATATATATATATATATATATATATATATATATATATATATATATATACATATAACTTTGATAGGTTTCGGCCAGTAAACACATATATATGTGTGTGTATGTGTGTGTACGTGTTTGTGTGTCTGTATATGTTTATGTTTGAATGTATGTGCGTGTGTATATATATATATATATATATATCATCATCATTATCATCATTTTACGTCCGCTTTTCCCTGCTTGCAAGGGTGGGACGGGTCCTATTCAGCACAGCATCTCTCCACTTGTCACGGTCCTTCTTCCTCTCCTCCGTGAGTTTCAGCGATCTGCTGTCAGCTCTCACCACCTCCGCCCATGTTTTTTGTGGTCTTCCTCTACTGCGTCTTCTTTCTACTGGGATTCTTAGCACTTCTTTATCCAGCGGTCATCCTCCATGCGCCTCACATGTCCATACCATGTCAGTCTTCTCTCCTGCATACTACAACTTATGCCCCTTATACCCAGTTTCTCTCTCAACTTGACATTGCACATCCAACGGAGCATGCTTTCTTCAATTCTCTCCAGCCGTCGCATATCCTCTGCAGTTGCTGCCCATGTCTCACTACCATGCAGCATCACGCATCTCACACAAGCACCATATAACCGGCCTTTGGTACGCAGGGATAAACCCTTCTCTGTCAACAGAGGAAGCAGCTCCCTAAACTTCTTCCAACCCGTCCTTATTCTAGATACTATGGCCTCGGAACACCCCCTCCCATGCATGCTAATCTGATCACCTAGGTACTGGAAGTTATCATCCACTTTTATAGAACCCACCTGCATTGGGAAAATGTGTCTATCACTGCAATTACTACTTCCGACTTTCCCTGTACATCTACTGCATACGTAGTTTTCCTTACCTGTTAGTTTGCCTGCTATCCCACTACATTTCTTGTGTACCCAAGATCTGTATTGCGTACAATTTATGGAATTTATGCCAGTTCCTTTTCTACATATTGAATATGGCCATTTCTCTGATGGAATCAGTGTATCGTCCTCTCTTCTACTTATCAACACCTTTGTCTTAGCTAGGTTCACTCTCAGTTCTCTTGATTCCAACTGCTGTTTCCATAGCCAGAATTTATTCTCTAGATCCTCTACTGATTCTGTTGTAAGAACCAGATCATCAGCTTAGAGAAGTTCCCATGGGCATCCAGTCTTAAACCCCTCTGTTATTACTTGGAGGACTATAATGAACAAGAGCGGGTTGAGGACCGAACCCTGATGTACACCTACTTGTATCTGGAATTCCTCACTAAACTCCATTACTACTCTAACTTTACTGACAGCACCTCTGTACATAGCTTTCACTGTCCTCACAAGCCATTCCTCAACACCTAGTTCCCTTAGGGACCACCAGATAACAGATCGGGGTAGCCTATCAAAGGCCTTCTCTAGGTCAACAAAAGCTAAGTATAGTGGCTTATTCTTCTCTAAGAACCTCTCTTGTAGTTGTCTCACTAAGAAGAGGGCATCTGTTGTACTTTTCCGAGGAACAAATCCAAACTGCATCTCATCTAATTCGACCCTTTCTCTAATCAGTTGCGCTAATATTCTCTCTGCCACTTTCATAACCTGATCCATCAGTTTTATACCCCTATAACTGCTCCTCTCCAGAGCATCCCCTTTACCTTTGTAGCAATTTCTGAGAATACTGCTGCGCCAGTCTTTGTGTATGACACCATCATATATAGCTTGATTAATGATGCGTGCAACTAGTTTAGTGCCTAATTCTGATGTCTTCAGCATCTCAGCAACTATCCCCGACGGTCCAGCAGTCTTACCATTCTTCATTTCCTTAATTGCCTCTTGTACCCTATATTCGTCAATCTCAATAGCTGGTCCCTCTGTCGGGTCTACTGGGGGTAATTTCTCTCTGTCCCATTCGTTCTCCACATTCATCAGTCTCTCATAATGACATTTTCAGGCCTCCTTTTTTTTTTCATATATAATCACATACCCACATACACAAAAAAATATATTTTGAACAAAACAAACAGTTTTGGCTCTAAGTAAAATCCAATTTACCATTAACTTGGTAAATGTTAAATAGAAATTGATGCACCGCCACCAGCAACAGAAATAGAAGAATTCTGTATAGGAGTATGTGAGGTAAAAAACATTCGCGTAATCATTGGAGGCCATAACGACATAAGAAGATGTCCAAGAAATAAACAGGAAGACTCCGAGACAAAGGGGCTGGAAATAATGGTTAACATATTTAACAATGAACACATAAGGTGTGGAAGACTCCGAGACATAGGTGCTGGAAATAAGGGTTAAAATATTAAACAGGGTCACTTAAGGTGTGGAAGACTCCGAGACAAAGGGGCTGGAAATAATGGTTAACATATTTAACAATGAACACATAAGGTGTGGAAGACTCCGAGACATAGGTGTTGGAAATAAGGGTTACAATATTAAACAGGGTCATTTAAGATGTGGAAGACTCCGAGACAAAGGGGCTGGAAATAAGGGTTAACATATTTAACAAGGAACACATAAGGTGTGGAAGACTCCGAGACATAGGTGCTGGAAATAAGGGTTAAATATTAAACAGGGTCACTTAAGGTGTGGAAGACTCCGAGACAAAGGGGCGGGAAATAAGGGTTAACATATTTAACAAGGAACACATAAGGTGTGGAAGACTCCGAGACATAGGTGCTGGAAATAAGGGTTACAATATTAAACAGGGTCACTTAAGGTGTGGAAGACTCCGAGACAAAGGGGCTGGAAATAAGGGTTAAAATATTTAACAGGGTCACTTAAGGTGTGGAAGACTGCGAGACATAGGTACTGGAAATTATGATTAAAATATTTAACAGGGTCACTTAAGGTGTGGAAGACTCCGAGACAAAGGGGCTGGAAATAAGGGTTAAAATAACCGAAACCCAATGATTAAGAAACATATACGTTATACAGAAAATAGCTCTTCTAAGCACTGTGCACATGTTCAGAAAAGTACTCTCAATACAACAGAAATAACAAAAACCAAAACAATACTGCATATATCCAAGGTGCACATAGCTGTGCTCGGTAATGCAGTGATAACACACAAGGAAAATAGGGCTACTAAGAATAATAGTTTCTACTTTAGGCACAACGCCAGCAATTTGAAGGGGTCGGGTGGGAGAAAGTCGATCAAATCGACACGAGTGCATTACTGGTACTTTATTTTATCGTAAGGATGAAAGGCAAAGCTAACCTCGGCGAGATTTGAACTCAGAACGTAAACGGCCGCAACTCTATGCTGCAAAGCATGGTGTCCGATCGCCAAAGCTAACCTCGGCGAGATTTAAACTCAGAACATAAACGGCAGCAATTCTATCTATGCTGCAAAGAATGGTGTCCGACCGACGCTCTGCCAATCCAAACAACAACAACAACAACAACAACAACAACAACAACTGCAACTGCAACAATGCAAATATCAAAATGTAAAAGACAAAGTAATTGCTTACATTTCATAGGATGTAGCAATTAAAAATAATCCGGCAGAAATGATAAACATGGCGCCAGGGTTGTCTGTGAAGGTCTTCGTATAGATCATATTAAGCAGAGGTATCATTAGTGTTGTACCAAACGAGTTAAGAGTGAACATCACGGCATAAAGATGACCTGAAAAATAAACAAGAGCCGAAAGACACACACACATATATATATATATATATATAATTGTTTCTACTCTTGGCACAATACCAGCAATTACCCCCAGTTCAGTCAATCCACCAATAGGACACATATATATATAAATATATATGTATATATATATATATAAGGCACATATATAAATATTGCAACTTTTTCGTTAAAATCCTGTGGATGGTGCTTCGGGAAACCTCAGGGACCAAAATGCAGAGAGCATCCACAGTGATCCGCCGATCTTTACGCATGTTTTCCTCGGAAGGAGACCTTACTTTTGGGAGTGCCCTCTATATAATAACTGCGCGAAATTCGCACTTGGCGATAGCGTTAAACGGGAGCTCCATTCTCAACGGCTGCCAAGCCAAGATTGAGCATCCCAGCGAAGCGCGCGCATGCTTGTTTGGGAGTGAAGGAAGCACCAATAACAACAGTGTTGCCAACAGCCGTACGAACAGTTTCTCTACGTCCCCATCGCTTTGGGGATTACCCTCGTATATATATATATATATATATATATATATATATGACACATATATAAATATA
>OZ024754.1:37620204-37650204 GCA_964016885.1 Eledone cirrhosa
TGTATATGTGTGTGTGTGTGTGTATATGTGTATATATATGTATGTGTATGTATATGTGTATATATATGTGTATATGTATATATATATATATATATATATATATATATATATAGGAACAAGTAGGACCCCGACGGCTGAGCTCAAGCCGTTTCGACGGCTAATTCTGGACTGAATGAAAATTTATTCTGGTATTTAAATAGCCGAGCTTATCAAGGGGTAATTCCATATATGGTCAAAGAGATAATCACCAGGATTGGTCACATCACAAGTTAGTAGTAAATCTGTGATGGCAAATTGGTAGGGGAAGGGGTAGCTGAACCTGCCGGTAGGAGAAAACGGGAGAGGGGTTGGAGTAGACCCATTCATGCGTTGGTAGTGCCGGCTACAGCTGGGTGTGAGGTCAAAGAAGATACTGGGGAGGCGGAGGGGGAGGAAGTCGAAACGGTAAGTAGAACAATGAAGGGTAAAACTATAAAAAGTACTGAGAGAGAGAAAAAAAAAAAAAATAAGCAAAGTCTGGTTACTAAGACTTAAGCGGAATTAGTCGATCTCGGATTTGCAGAAACCTAGCGTGGCTGTTGTATGTTGTATGTGATGTATATCGTATGCTATACGATACGCATTGTATATTGCATTCGGTCTCCGCTCGATGGTACAGGTCAGTCTAAAATCTTTTTCTGAGTCCAACCATTTTCGTAGCTATGGCAATATATATATAAGACACACATATATATATAACATATATAAATAAAGAAGCATATATAATTGTTTCTATTTTTAGCACAAGGCCAGCAATTATCTGAGTGCATTACTGGTACTTTATTTTATCGACTTCGTAAGGATGAAAGGCAAAGTTAACCTCCGCGGGATTTGACCTAAGATCATAAAGGGCCGTAACTCTATGCTCCAAAACATGGCGTCCGACCCTCTACCGATACTGCCAATATATAATACAGGCTGAGCGTAAAGTCTTTGATACCACAAAACACACTGAGCTCTTTGTTTCATAGATGTCCAACCCATGCTAGCGTGGAAGATGGACATTAAACGATGATGATGATGATGATGATGAGATGCCATTTTCTTACTGAAAATTCTAACTACTTCCTGTAGAAGAGAAAATATAAAATCTGTTCAGAAAAACTTTAAACTTGAAATTTATAAATTAAAACAATGAAAAAGTAAAATCTGAAATAGTATCCGAGATATAATCAGGGAAAGACTTTACGCTCACCCTGTAGAATATGAGACTCCAATGTTCCTTTTATCATAGACTTAAACCATTACCCTCCTCCTGAATTTAAAATCATCAATTCTCTTGGGTACTTTTAGAATCTCAATGTTACAAGTATTGTGTGTGACAGCTCACACCTATACAGGTTTAGCTGGCCTCCTCCAAGGTATATCTCGTTGGAGGTGTCTTGGGTGATTTAATGATAGGGACCCCCTGTCCTATCATCTCATTTCTATAGCTGAATAAACTGGAGCAACGTGAAATAAAGTGTCTTGCTCAAGGAAACAACACATCACCTGGTTCGAGAATTGAACTCACAATTTTTCGATTGCAAGCCCAATGCTCTAACCACTAATCCATGCGCCACCTAACCACTAATCAATGCTCATTAGTTCCTTATCTCCAGACTGAAGATAACTGGAGCGGCCCAAAAGATGGGGTTCCTTCTAACATTTCTTCTACCCTCTACCAGTCTTAGAAGCCATAAAAAGAGAATAAAATGGTGGGCATTGCCCTTCCTCTCGCTAAATCATCAACAATATGTTTAACTTGTATATTTATGATGGCTAAAAGTCTAAAGTCTATGATGGCTAAAAGTCAAAGCTTATTTGGCTGGTGTTTATCCCGGTTTCATGGCGTGAAGCTACTGAGAGTACGAGCACCCCCCCCCCCCCCCCTGGACAGGACGCCAGTCCATTGCAAGGTTAAACCCCCAGCTATTGCTGGTACTCATTTTCAGCTGCGTATACTAGAACGCGAAATGAAGTGTTTTGTTGAAGAACACAACACGCCACCCAGGAATCCAACCCACGACATTATGATTCTAAGTCCAACCAACACCCTTACCACTAGGCCACGTGCCTCCACATATTTATGATGTACGATTATTTATATTACGTTAGCTAAAACTAGTGGCAGTCTGTACCGGCAAAATCTAATGGTGGTCTTAGTCCAGGAGTGTGCAACATATTCCTTTGGCGGGTCACTTTTGAACATTGGAACAACTATTAGGGCCATTAATATTTATTAAGCACTATTCCAAAGATTCACCACAACTTCTTTCCATAACATGGAACTGGGAAATTATAACAGACATAACCCTATCAGTAAAGTCCTTTAGTTTAAGTCAACTGGGAAATTATAACAGACATAACCCTATCAGTAAAGTCCTTTAGTTTAAGTCAACTGGGAAATTATAACAGACATAACCCTATCAGTGAAGCCCTTTAGTTTAAGTCAACTGGGAAATTATAACAGACATAACCCTATCAGTGAAGCCCTTTAGTTTAAGTCAACTGGGAAATTATAACAGACATAACCCTATCAGTAAAGTCCTTTAGTTTAAGTCAACTGGGAAATTATAACAGACATAACCCTATCAGTGAAGCCCTTTAGTTTAAGTCAACTGGGAAATTATAACAGACATAACCCTATCAGTAAAGTCCTTTAGTTTAAGTCAACTGGGAAATTATAACAGACATAACCCTATCAGTAAAATCCTTTAGTTTAAGTCAACTGGGAAATTATAACAGACATAACCCTATCAGTAAAATCCTTTAGTTTAAGTCAACTGGGAAATTATAACAGACATAACCCTATCAGTAAAGTCCTTTAGTTTAAGTCAACTGGGAAATTATAACAGACATAACCCTATCAGTGAAGCCCTTTAGTTTAAGTCAACTGGGAAATTATAACAGACATAACCCTATCAGTAAAGTCCTTTAGTTTAAGTCAACTGGGAAATTATAACAGACATAACCCTATCAGTGAAGCCCTTTAGTTTAAGTCAACTGGGAAATTATAACAGACATAACCCTATCAGTGAAGTCCTTTAGTTTAAGTCAACTGGTAAAGAAACCAAATAAATATATTAAAAAAAACAACAACTCCAGTTGCATTTTCGATTTCATCTTTTGTCCTTATACTTTCACTCGTGTAGGACACCTCGTTTTTTTTCATTTTGTATAAAAACCTCACTTTCTAATATATATATATATATATATATATATATATATATATATATATATATATATATATATAGAGAGAGAGAGAGAGAGAGAGAGAGAGGAGGGGCGGCGAGATAAATAGATAGATAAATAGATAGAGAGAGAGAGAGAGAGAATTAAAAAGTAAAAATGGAAAAGAAAAAGAAAGAAACAGAATGAGCGTGAGAAATAGAATGAAAGAAAGAGAGAGAGAGAGAGAGAGAGAGAGACATGATTTTGTAAATACAGAGAGTTTCATAGCTATAGGACACATTTTAAATGCAATTATCTTGAATTATAATAATTGTTTCTACGTTTGGTACAAGGCCAGCAATTACCCAGTGCATTACTGGTACTTTATTTTATCGACCCCGTTAGGATGAAAGGCAAAGTTAACCTCGGCCGGATTTGAACTCAGAACGTAAAGGACCATAACTCTATGCTGCAAAGCATGGTGTCCAACCCTCTACCGATACTGCCAATCCACCGCCTTTATTTATTGCATGTATTTATTACATAATAATAACATATGTTTCATCATTATGGTTTATCTCTTATGATATTTCAATAAAAAGAAAAGAGAAACCAATTTTACCATGCGTGGAAGCGTCAACCGTGTAGAACATCTTTTGTGTGAGGAAAAAAACCATTATATAAACAGCCAGGTGGTTCAACAGAACTAGAAGAGAAATTAGACAAAAAATGATGTATGTATGTATGATGTTTGTATGTATGTACGTATGTATGAATGTGTGTATGTATACGTGTATGCATGTATACATGTATGTATGCATTTATGTATGTACGTATGTATGTATGTATGTATGTATGTATGTATGTATGTATGTATGTATGTATGTATACATATATGTATGTGTGAGACAGTCCTTGGAGAATTAGGGCTTTTTCAGTAACGCAAAGCCTGCATCACTTCGATCCATTGATATAGGCCTTAGCTTTCTCAAGCACCCTCTAATTGGTATTATAGCGTTGCTTCCCGTCTACAAATGCACATGTATGGTATGCTAAGGCTGCAGAGATTATTATCAGCATGTTTGAACAATGAGGGTACTGTATCGCTGCATAAAATTATCTTCATCTAGGCTAGGCCAATATAACGTTTTTCTGTCATCTGTTTGATTTGGCATGATTTAGGTGACGCCAGTCTTAAATACAATTGAATTGATACTACATACCTATTTGAACGAGCAGTCACCCTTTTTTTTCTGAAATGATCATCCAGGTTTTTCTTGTGATATTATATTAGATATAATATTATATTAGATATTATGATATTAGATATTATGATATTAGATATTAGATATTATGATATGATATTAGATATTCTTGTGACATTAGATATTATAAACGATTTCATATTAAGAGCACAGAAGAAGCTGATCTTAATGGAACTTCTAATGAAGATTTTACTATATCAGTGCTTATGTTTGTTTCGGTGTTTAGTGAAAAAAGGAAGGAAGACAAACTAGGTGACTTTTCTGGGCTTTTTTCGAAAAACCAAACTGTAGTAGATCAAGTCCTAGTCTAAGTGCAATAGAAAAAGAAGTTGAACACTTACTATGTGAATTCTTTTGTTTGGACGCTAGCTAAAAACTCATAAAATAAGAAAAAAGGTGAGGGTGGGGAAGGAGAGGAATAAGAAATACAAAAAGAAAAAAAAATGAAAGAAAAGAAAGATTTTATACCTGTTTCAATGGGGAATATTTTTGTTGTTCGAGAAAGAATGACGCTGCAGATGAACCCGATTGAAAGACACCCAATGAAAATCCTGATACTCATTCCCTTTGTCATAGACAAGAGGTTTGCACATAATTTTGCAAACACACAGATGAGAGCGAAAATAGCTAAACACATTGAGATCACCACGAAGTTGAAGTTGTATGGTTTGTTAATAAGAAATTGTATAATGAATGTTGACGTCACTCCTATAGGAAAATAAGTAATACTAGTGGCTGTCAGGAAAAAGAATAAGAAAAAACATTTTCTAATCACTGCTATGTTCCAAAAATATGATGGGATTTCTTTATGAAAGTTCAAATTTAACTTCTGTTCATGTTGCTTGAAACCGAATATAAGGAAAATTACAGTGATTATAGCCAAAGACAACAAACATAGTGAAGTGGTAAAGTAGCCATAGATTTCCATTATATAACCAAAAGCAATTATAAAAAAGCCAGATGATCCAGTGGCGTAAAACTGAGCTGCTGAAAATTGCTTGTAGCGGTTCGTATCAGAAATAAGTGACACAAAACCAGCGATAAAGCATGCGTGTCCTCCAGTGAGGCCATTGATAGCGCTAACCACAAATAAAAAACGCAAAGGCAGATTGAATTTGATCATTGCTGCAATTAAGATAATTCTTATGATAGTGCCAGTCATAGACACCAGCATTCCGAGTTTGGGACCATATATTTCACCCATTAAATGTATTGCGAGTATTGAAAAAACACTCAGAAAAGATTCCAAAGCTATCATATCTGTTAACCATAAAGTTGTCTGCCGTTGCACCTAAAAAGATTAAGAATAAATGTTTTAGAAATCACCATGAAGACCAAAGTACATATAGTTACATTATGTAAGGAACAGAATCGAGAACTTTCCCAGCCTCCGGTAAGCGACGGATGACTTTGGCTATAAGGTTTTTGCTTACACATAGAGAGAGAGAGAGAGAGAGAGAGAGAGAGAGAGAGAGATAGAGAGAGAGAGAAAGAGAGAGCGATATATATATATATATATATATATATATATATATATATATATAGAGAGAGAGAGAGAGAGAGAGAGAGAGAGAGAGAGAAATTGAAAAGGGGAGAGACTGAAAGAAAGAAAGAGAGAGATGGGACGGGAGAGAGAAGAGGAAGGAGAGAGAAAGAAAGAAAGAAAGAAGAGGAGAGAGAGAGAGTGAGAGAGGGGGAGGGGGGGGGGATCAAGCCCAGCATTGACTGAACTGGTACTTTTTATCGCCTCGAAAGGAAGGAAGGAGTAAAGATGACCTGGACAGGTTTTGAACTCACAACGCTGAGTCGGAGCCTTCTAACGACTCTGCTATTTCGTCTCCTCGTAAAATCGGAAACGTAAACAGGGCTTAATATAAGAGAAAGAGAAACCCACCATTTCCGACGTAGAGTGAATCTCTTTGATTCGCGAATTCACATAGAGATGCAGGAGTATTTGGCCAAACAACATTACAGGTGCATAGATAACGAATAGCAGCTGTACACTTGGTAAGTATATTTTGATCGAGATATCCTTTTCACAATCGGATTGTTTTCTTTCTTCTTCTCCTTGTTTTCCTCCACCTACTTCTCTTACTTCTCTTTCTTTTCCGTTTCCTTCTTTTCCGTTTCCTTCTTTTCCGTTTTCTTCTTTTCTGTTTCCTTCTTTTCCGTTTTCTTCTTTTATGTTTCCTTCTTTTCCGTTTTCTTTTTTTCTGTTTTCTTCTTTTCTGTTTTCTTCTTTTCCGTTTTCTTCTTTTATGTTTCCTTCTTTTCCGTTTTCTTCTTTTCCGTTTTCTTCTTTTCCGTTTTCTTCTTTTCCGTTTTCTTCTTTTCCGTTTTCTTCTTTTATGTTTCCTTCTTTTCCGTTTTCTTCTTTTCCGTTTTCTTCTTTTCCGTTTTCTTCTTTTCCGTTTTCTTCTTTTCCGTTTTCTTCTTTTCCGTTTTCTTTTTCATCTATTTTTCCTTCTCCATTGTCAAAGTCCGGATCTGCCTGAAAGAAGAAACGGTGAACATTACCACCACCACCACCACCACCACCACCACCACCACCACCACCACCACCACCATCATAACCACCACCACCACCACCAATAACACCACCACCACCATCAATAACACCATAACCACCACCACCCCCACTACCACCACCACCACCACCACTACCACCACCACCCCCACCATCATAACCACCACCACCACAACCACCACAACCACCACCACCACCACCACCACCACCACCACCACCACCACCACTACCACCACCACCACCACCACCACCACTACCACCACCACCACCACCACCACCACCACCACCACTACCACCACCACTACCACCACCACCACCACCATCATAACCACCACCACCACCATCACAAAAATAACCACCACCACCACCACCACCACCACCACCACCACCACCACCACCACCATCACAAAAATAATAACCACCACCACTACCATCACCACCACCACCATCATAACCACCACCACCACCATCACAAAAATAATAACCACCACCACCACTACCACCACCACCACCACCACCATCATAACCACCACCACCACCAATAACACCACCACCACCACCATCAATAACGCCATAACCACCACCACCACCACCATCATCCTCAAACCGTACGCATATCTCGTCAGTAGCTCGTCCTATAACAGGAGTCGAGATCCGTGAAGAGAGATGTATGACTGCATCAGGCGGAACTGCGGAAGGTGTATAGAAGGTTCAGCATGGCAAAGCAATTCCTCAACAGGAAAACGGCCGGATGTGCGTCGATCAGGTTCAGTCGTCTGCTCGTAAAAGTTTCGAGCTGGTGAAGACTGGACGCGAGAGTGAAATGAAGGGCAGGCAGGAGGGTGGCCAAATCGAGGATGTCGGCCTTAAAAGACAAGGAGTGGCTATGACAGTAAAAATCCTACATCTGTTACTTAGATTAATTGTTTCTACTTTAGGCACAAGGCCAGCAATTACCCAGTGCATTACTGGTACTTTATTTTATCGACCCCGTAAGGATGAAAGGCAAAGTCAACCTCGGCGGGATTTGAACTCAGATCGTAAAGGGACGTAACTATGCTGGAAAGCATGGCGTCAAACCCTCTACCGATACTGCCAATCCACCACCCTCTGTTACTTAGATTAATATTCGTCTATTTCAAGGGCGGTGGATTGGCAGTATCGGTAGAGGGTCGGACGCCATGCTTTGCAGCATAGAGTTACAGCCATTTATGATCAGAGTTCAAATCCCGCCGAGGTTAACTTTGCCTTTCATCCTTACGGGGTCGATAAAATAAAGTACCAGTCACGCACTGGGGTCGATTTAATTGACTTTCCCCTCCCCAAAAATTGCTGCCCTTGTGCCTATATATAAGAAACCGATATTCGTTTCTTTCAACAACTCAAACACAAGTTACAATGGTATGATATGTACAGGGAAATTTAACAGTAGAAGTCGCAGTGATAGACACATTTTTCAAATGCAGGTGAGTTCTATAGAAGTGGTTGATAGTTTCCGGTATCTAGGTGACCAGATTAGCATGGGAGCGGGGTCTTCCGAGGCCATAGTATCTAATATAAAGACGGGTTGATACTTCCTCTGTTGACAAAGAAGGGTTTCTCCCTGCGTACGAAAGGCCGATTATATGATGCTTGTGTGAGATGCGCGATGCTGCATGGTAGTGAGACATGGGCAGCAACTGCAGAGAATATGCGACGGCTGAAGAGAATTGAAGACAGCATGCTCCGTTGGATGTGCAATGTCAATGTGCGTGGACGACCAAGCATAGACGAGTTGAGAGAGAAACTGTATATAATAGGGATAAGTTGTAGTGTGCGGGAGAGAAGACTGCGATGGTATGGACATGTGATGTGCATGGAGGATGACCGCTGGGTAAAGAAGGAAGACGCAGTAGAGGAAGACCGCGAAAAACATGGGCGGAGGTGGTGAGAGCAGACCTCAGATCGCTGAAACTCACGGAGGAGATGACGAAGGACCGTGACAAGTGGAGAGATGCTGTGTTGAATAGGACCCGTCCCACCCTTGCAAGCAGGGAAAAGCGGACGTAAAATGATGATGATGATGATGATGATGGTGATGGTATGGTATGGTATGGTATGATATTCTCCAGTAACTCCCGATGGAGTCATAGTGACACCGTGTTGGCATAAGGCGTTTCTTGGGCATTTTTAGCCTGACGCAGCCCATCTCCTCCCCAGGCTTCTTCTAGAGAAGGATAGGAATAAAGAGAGATGAAGTGGGAAAGAGATAAACAGGAAGAATCGACCCCAGTACTAGACTGCTTTTTTTTATCAACCTCGAAAGGATGAAAGACAAAGTTGACCTCGGTGGGATTTGAACTCAGAGGGCAGAGCGCCGAAGCAAATACCGCAAAGCATTCTATTCGACATTTTAACAACTCTGCCAATTCGTTACAATGACGAAGTGTCAAAAGAATCTTTTGACAATTTACACGTCAAAGTAGACCAATTGACAGGTATTTTATTTAAAAAAAAAAAGGCCACCCAACAACTACGTAGCGCTGGTGTTTCAACAGGACTTCCCAAACACTGGATTACGTGGTAGATTGGATCGGACCTCCCACAGGGCTGCAACTCACAACTGTAGGCGTCATATATATATAAACAGTAAAAGGTAAAGAACTCCTTCGGTCACGAACGGCCATGGAATGTACGCTTCCGAGCCAGGTTGCTTGTGGAAGAGCAGCAGTCACCCATGCATACCAGCCTCCCCCTCTCCACGCCACCGATGATGTCCAAGGGAAGGCAATAGCCTATACAGCTTGGCACCAGTGACGTCGAAACTCATTTCTACAGCTGAGTAAACTGGAGCAACATGAAATAAAGTGTCTTGCTCAAGGACACAACGCATCACCCGGTCCGAGAATCGAACTCACAACCTCATGATTGCAAGCCCTACGCTCTAACCATTAAACCAAGCGCCTTCACACACACACACACACACACACAAGCACACATATATATATATATATATATATCATCATCCGGCAGCCTCAGCTGAAACGGACTCAACAATTGATCTCCACGTGGGTCTGTCGTTCATTGCCGTTGCCAAATCCTGGATTCCAATACCAGAATCTCTGGAGATGACATTGGGGTAGGAAAGCTTGCGACTCCTGTTATTAGTGACTACTTGTGCATTCCAAAGCACTAATGGGGACACAGCCTCAGAGGTGGCACGATGGCAGTGGCCAGTAAATCTTACTCTCTTCTTACGTACAACGGCAGATATGAGTGGGAGGCCGGCATATATCTCTCTGAAAGGCAGATGTCGCCAGCTTATATATATATATATATATATATATATATATATATATATGTATATATATATATATATTCTAAGGCGGGTAAAATTTCCGAGATCCATGGACGAGTTCTCTCCAGCAGTCTCTGTCCCTCATTATCGCTGCCATCTCCTGCGACTCCAACAGACTAGTGTCTGTCCTTAGGGCATCAACATACGTTAACCTTGGTCTTCTTCTTCCAGTGTGTCCATGTAGGAGTTCTCACAGGAGCACTGAGTGCAATGTCAACTCTGGATGTCGGTGAGCATGTCCAGCTAACCTCAGTCTCCTCTGTGTCACTTTTGAGCTGACTTTTGGGAGGCTCCCATACAGCTCTGAGTTTTTAATCCTCAGTGTATACTGATTAATGTTCAGACCCACCCTCACCATTCTCGTGTAGCACCCATCCACCATCTAAGTGAGTTTCTTGGTCAGTGTCCAAGTCTCAGACCTGTACAGCAGCACAGACTCCACTACAGCAATGAAGAGGCGGATTTTCAGGTCTTTACGAAGGTCCGACTTCCACACCGATCTCAAGCTGTGGCACGCCGCCCAGGCTTTGCTCTTCCTCTCAATCACATCATCTTCCGTATTCCCAATCTTTGCTCCCAAATACAGGAAGTCCTCAACCAATTCTAGCGGCTTCCCGCCTACATTAGTGATCTCCTCTGGCTTCTCAACATTCTCTACCAGATATTTTGTTTTAGTCTCATTCATTCTCATCCCCACACTCATCGACAGTCTCAACATCCCGCATCAAACCCTCTGCCTCCTTCACTCTATTTGTCACCAAATTCAAGAAGATAGTGGACCTCATATCACTGCTCTACACCAACATCAAAGCCCAATTTATTACACCTGATGGGATGACAGAGTTCTTTGAGATACTGGCTGGAGTGCTCCAGGGAGATACATTGGCTCCCTACCTTTTTATCATCGTATTGGACTATTGTATGCGCGTTGCACTGGAGAAACACCAGGACCCTGGCTTTACTGCAGCACCGGCTCAGAGCAGGAGAGTTAAGGCGAAAGAAAAATATATATATATATAAATAAGAGAAGTGACACTAACACAGCGTGTTCCATAATTTGGTGTATATAAAAACATACATGATATGTTTATATATATCAAACATACCAGAATATCGCCATAACATTTTAAAAGCTGGTAATGAAATAGCTATGATATGATCACACCTTAAAAGAATTCATAGCGAGACTCTCGTATGTTTATTATATTCCAAGTAGAACGGTGGATTGGCAGTATCGGTAGAGGGTCGGACGCCATGCTTTGACGCATAGAGTTACGGCCCGTGCCATTCTGAGTTCAAATCCCACTTTGCCTTTCATCCTTACGGGGTCGATAAAATAAAGTACCAGTAATGCACTGGATAATTGCTGGCCTTGTGCCCAAAGTAGAAACAATTATATTCCAAGTAGAACTGCTTCAAATTGAGAGATCACAGCTCTGATACTACAGATATGTGGTTAGAATGTCTCAGAAAAGAATCACTGGAGAGATTTTACGGGCAAAACAACCGGCAGTAGATCCAGGGGTAGACCGCCAAGCAAGATGGTTGGATAACATCCATGAGCTTTGCTGGTCTCGCTTGGAGACGGTTGCTTTTGACAGGACCCGCTCAAGAAGAAGAAGAAGAAGAAGAAGAAGAAGAATATATCGTGTACGCTTTCATATACATCATATTATAAATGTAGGGACGGGTGATTGAAAGGTTAACAGAAGAGCTACATACTCACTGTGGGATACATACGATAGGTCCAAACAACTCCCCGTGAATAACTATCAACGAAAACTATATCTTGATCTTGACTGAGACTGCCTGAGCTGATTAAGCTGCTCAGTCGTCGTTTATTATTCGCCATTTGTTTACCCACAAAATATGGTGTTGCTTGCTCAGACCTTTGCCAAAATAGATACTGTCGAAAGAAGGGAGAGATACTTTGTGTGTGTGTGTGTGTGTGCGTGTGTGCGTGTGTGTGTGCGTGTGTGTGTGTGTGTGTGTGTGTGTGTGTGTGTGTGTGTGTGTGGTGTATGTTTGTGAGGTGTGTGTCTGGTATATGTTTGTGTGGTGTGTTGTGCGAGTATAGTGTATGTTTGTGTGCTGTGTTGTGCGAGTGTATGTTTCTGTGTTGTGTTGTGCGAGTGTCTGCTTGTGTGTGTGTGTGTGTGTGTGAGTGTGTGGTGTATGTTTGTGTGGTGTGTGTGTGGTGTTTATGTTTATGGTGTGTGTGTGTGTGCGTGTGTGTGTGTGTGTGTGTGTGTGTGTGTGTGTGTGTGTGTGTGTGTGTGTGTGTGTGTGTGCGTTGCTTGTTGCGTTCACAAAAGAAAACAAATTCTCAATAGTAAGTAGCGTTGTTGTCATTCTAACTGTCGCAAAAAAAAAAAAAAATAATAATAATAATAATTGTTTCTACTTTAGGCACAAGGCCAGCAATTATCCAGTGCATTACTGGTACTTTATTTTATCGACTTCGTAAGGATGAAAGGCAAAGTTAACCTCGGCGGGATTTGAACTCAGATCATAAAGGGCCGTAACTCTATGCTGCAAAGCTTGGCGTCTGGACCTCTAACGATACTGCCAAATCCACCGACTTATAAATAAATAATAATAATATTGCAAAGAAGATTTGTGAACGCACACATTCTAAAAGTATGATACTTGTATCAGATACCAAGTGCTTCTTCTTCTTCTTATCGTGGCCACAAGAGTGTCAGTTACAAAGCTTGGCTAGATGTGGTTCCGCCACAGCTGAAAACATTGCTGTCCTTTCTCATTAAACACTGCCAAGTCCAATGCTGTACAGGGGTGTTCCAACAGGGCATCATATCAGGAGGTGCTGCGTAGTCTGTGGTTCGATGCCGCAATCACACACAACACCCCCATCCTTTAAATATCCCCATTTTGCAAGATTGATTTTTGCACGTCCAACATCAGATCTTAGTCTGTTAATGTATTTCCACACTGCATAGTTTGCACTGAACACATTAAAAGGCGGCATAGTTTGCACTGAACACATTAAAAGGCGGCATAGTTACTGGTGGAATATTGGTAACCTATGTACGTTCGACATAACTCAACTTGGATTAAACCACAAATATTGAAAAATAAATCAACAATAAAACCTCAACGTGGTAAATATTTCGGCAATAAATGCCGACTAAATCTTCAATTAGAATAACCTAGTGCTTGATACTCTCTCTGAATAAAATAGAGTAAATTTGATTGGATAATAAACAGACCTGTTAACTCTCTCCGCCCGACGGGGTGATCTCCCACCCACTCTGGAGTGGATGAGAGATGTCTTGTGAAAATGGGTATAGCTTTCATTATGTAAAATTCCCCCATTTTACCCCCATTTCTCCCCATTTTGGGGCCCTTTTTTTCATGGTACTCCCCGTTTGGGTTTTTAGAGGTTGGCAGGTCTAAATAAAGTTCAACTCAGTAGCTATTTTAAGATTTTATTGGTCAGGGAATGACATACAAGTGACTGAGCATTCCAGAGAGATGTCTACTCTTAACGTGGTCTAGAGGGATATTGAACGTGACAGTGTGTGACAAGTCATTTGAAGTACAACTAATCTTTTTACAACTGAGTGAATTCGAGAAACGTAAAATAAAGAATCGTCATGAAGGACACAACACGTCGCAGATTATTCGAACTCACAACCTTGCGATTGTGAGCCGAACATTCTAACTGCTGAACCAAGCACCTCCACTCTCTCTTCCTCCCTTTCTTTCTCTCTCATACACACTTTCTCTCACATACACACACACTCTCTCCCTCTCTCGTACACACATCCACTTTCATATACACATACTCTCTCTCTCTCTCTCTCTCTCTCTCTCTCTCTCACACACAAGCACACTCCATGCCTCTCTTTCTCTCACACACACACACAAACATACCCTCTCTCTTACACACTTTGTCTCTTTCTCTCAAACACACACAATCTCTCTCTACTCAAACGAATAGATACACATAACACACACACACACTCTCTCCATATACTATTATTTCATGTCTACCGCAACCCACCGCAACCCAGCGCCCCCTGGACTTTCTCAAGCTCTGGGTTAGAGTGTAGTAATGGGGTCCAAGTTGCATTAAGAAAATTCCCCTTTTTTATGTTAGGCTATGCGATTTATTTGCTAAAAACAAATAATGGTTTCTGATTTAGACACAAAGCCAACCATATTTTGGGAAAGGGAAAGTCAAATAAATCGACGCAAGTGCATTTTATCGACTCCGTAAGGATTAAAGGGAAATCTGACCTCGGCGGGATTTGAACTCAAAACGTAAAGGGCCATAACTCTATGCCACTAAGCATATTGTCCGACGCTCTACTGATTCTGCCAATCCATCACCCTAGCTAAAAATAAATAAGAATTAAGTAAAGCTTGTACAGTTACACTGGTAAGCTCGTGATTAAAGAACGAATGATGTTTTTTTTTTCTTTTAATTTACGTGTTTACCGTGTCATTTATATCTCAAGTATCGTCATTTAGTACCCAGTAAGGGTAATTACACTTGCTTTTTCTTCTTCTTGTCCCAGTTATTCCATATTATCGGAACTATGATATCTCAATTCGGAGAAAAAAAAACAAAAACAAAACAAAACGAATCCTAGTTCAAATTTTGTCATTAACAAAAGAAAAAAAAAAGTTAATGAATCAGATCTAAACAGATTCTTAGTATTTTTCTTTCCGCCATTTTTTTGCGACAGTTAGAACAAGAACAACGCTATTGCTCGAGAATTTACCTTTCAATTTTTTTTCCAATTGAAAACGCAACAAGTCACACATACGTACACACACACACATACACACACACACACACACACACACACACACACACACACACACACACACACACACACACACACACACACGCCCCCCCCACACACACACGCAAACATACACACACACACACACATACACACATTACACACACATACACACATATACACACACATACACACATACACACATACACACACACATACACACATATATACACACACACATACACACATATATACACACACACGCACACACATACATATATACACATGAACATGCCGTCTCCTTATCTTTCGTCAATATTATTTTAGAAATTGCTGGCCTTGTGCCAAAAGTAGAAATAATTATTTTACCAAACAATGGACTGAGGTAATTGCTGTCCTTGTGCCAAAAGTAGAAATATTATTTTACCAAACATCTCAGCAAGCAGCTGTATGTAAGTAAATCAATGGAGAAGGTAGGCAACTGACATATTTTTTCGCTACCTAAACATTTCCTTCGATGCGAATTAAAATTCCCAATGTAGAAAGAAAGGAAATAGAAAAATAATAGAAAATAAAACCAAAATTCGAATAATTTTCGTCCATGCTGACCGTCTACAATTAATATAATTTTAAAAGAATTTTACAGAACTGTTTGGATTTTATATTAATATTTCGAGATAAGTAAGCAGTTCTCTTCTTTCAAATGTTAATTACATTCACACACACACACACAGACACACATTCATGCATGCATGCATACATACATACATACATGCATGCATGATTGCATGCTTGTATGTATGTGTGAGTGTGTGTGTATACATACATGCATACATACATACATACGTACATGCATACGCACACGCACACGCATACACACACATACACATACACACACACACACACAGACATACACACATACACACACACAGGCACGCACACACACACGCGCACACACACACAGGCACGCACACACACGCACACACACACACACACACACACACACACATACACACATACACACACACACACACACATACACACACACACACACAGAGAAACAAGCACACATAGACACAATACGTATTCGAATTCGTAGAGGTATACGACTAAATACATAATTCATTTTACAAGGATTTGCTACAAAGAACATGGCTGAACGCAACAACACCAACAACATTAAGGAAGTACCGAAGAAAAAAATCAAGAAAGGTAAACAACATTTACATACATACATCTTTTATTCGAATTCGTAGAGATTGCCAACTAAATACAAAATTCATTTTACAAGGATTTGCTAGTAGCAACATGGCTGAACACAAGGACACCAACATCATTGAGGAAGTACCGAAGAAAAACGACAGGAAAGGTAAAGTACAGGACGATACAAATATGAAAGAATAGTATTTAACTAATGTATTGGTACGCGATGGGGCCCACCCACAGCCCCGGCGGACAGAATGGAGAAGGCGTTTCCCTGGAGAACGGCAAGGGAGACGCGCTGGAAAAGCCACTCCAACTCGTGGGGCTCACACCTGCGGCTGGCCAGCTCAGCGCCTATGGTGGTGAGTAAGGAGGTAGCCCTGGGGCCGAGGACACCAGAAGTTTCCACTGCTGGGAAGGGAAGCCTGCAGCGTCCAAGCCATGCTTAATGACCTCGTTGAGGGCAGTATGGCGTGGAATGCGGCCGGCACTGTGGTGACAGGAAAGCGGGTGGAAGCCGAAAGAGCCCACGGTGGAACCGCAGCGACATTGGTGTGGCTGGCAGATCCGGAAGCCGAGCCTCATGGAAACGCCGATTCGCAGGCTATGGTTGTCTAGCTGCGTGCCAGTGGAGAAGGAGGGCAGAGCATGGAGCCAGGCACCACTGCGGGGTTTGGAGGCCGCACGAAAACAAGCAAGGCGGTGCTGGTCGAGCTGGCGCGTGAGCCTGTCTGAGGCCAGGCTGCACTGGATGGCATCCCAAGTGCTTTGGGGGGACTTGACGCCAAGAGGGGGAGCTTATCATGGGTGATGTCTCGGCCGCAGTCAGAGTTGTTGCCTCAGAGGACACTGTCCTCCAACCCACCGAGGAGATCCTGGCTGCTCTGCGGCTCAAACACCCTGAGCCACCCACTGATCTCAGACCCATACCCCCACCGACCTCCACCTGCTCCTTGTGACTATTGATGCAGATATCATGTCATCCATTAGGTCCTTCCCAGCTAGCAGCTGCGGAGGTGTTGATGGTCACCTAACAAAATTTACATACATACATACATACATCTTTTATTCGAATTCGTAGAGATACCCGACTAAATACATAATTCATTTTACAAGGATCTCTTACAAAGAACATAGATGGACCCAACAGCACCAACAACATTAACAAACTACCGAAGAAAAAAATCAAGAAAGGTAAACAAAATGTTCATACATACATACATCTTCTATTCGAATTCGTAGAGATATCCGACTAAATACATAATTCATTTTACAAGGATTTGCTACAAACAACATGGCTGAACACGACTCCAACAACATTGAGAAAGTAGCGAAGGAAAACAACGAGAAAGGTAAACAAAATTTACATACAAACATACATCTTTTATTCGAATTCGTAGAGATATCCGACTAAATACATAATTCATTTTACAAGGATTTGCTATAAACAACATGGCTGAACACGACTCCAACAACATTGAGAAAGTAGCGAAGGAAAACAACGAGAAAGGTAAACAAAATTTACATACATACATACATAGTGGCTGCCAACTCGTTTTCGAGTACGGCCACTACTTTATATCCATGTAGGAGAACCCCTACCGATGCGCTGAACGAGTGTGACTTTTTAGTCCAGCCAGCGACTTGAAAACTCTGGTACAAACACTACACTTGTGACAATTATTGATACATAGTGCTGGGCCCTTGGTACCATGTGACGACAAGTGCAGAGAGATATAAAGTAATGCCTGTGCCGTGAAGCTTTTATAGAGAGCAATGGCACTGCACAAAGCCAGTCCCACTCTCTTAACCAAGATGATATTTACCAAAAAGAAGAACAAGTCAACATCATTGGATACCATCAGGGTTGCAGGCTCTGACAAAGGCTAGGGGCCCTTCACTCCCAGTGGTTTAACCGCGCGATCGGGTGTCCAGCCTGACTATTTCTATGTCCCCGCGCATATACACATGCACCCATGTATATACACATATACATACATATTTACATGTGTATATACATATTTACACACTTTTGGATGGCCGTTGGCTCTTATGAGTTCTTCCGCCCTTTGTCAGGTTTTGTTTTTTGTCCTGCAGAGTGTCCAAAATCACCAAGTAAAGTTGGTGGGGTTGCTGGTTTATTCGCCGATGACCCGACCATGCGACATGTTGTACTGGGTTACATGTTACCAGTAGCACTCAAGAGTGACTCGACATACATACATACATACATACATCTTTTATTCGAATTCGTAGAGATATCCGACTAAATACATAATTAATTTTTCTAGGATTTGCTACAAACGGCATGGCTGAAGACAACGACACCAATAAGATGAAGGAAGTACAGAAGGATAACAACAAGAAAGGTAAAAAAAATTTTTTCAGAATATATATGGTTTTGGGGGGTCTATCTCCAAAACCATAGGAGGAGTTCGTGAACAAAGAAACAAACAGACAGGAACTACAACTTTATACATATTTGAGAAGGAAGTAAGGTTGTATACAAAAGAGAAGTTATAGAGAAAAAGTGGAATTAGAAATAGCACGGAAAATATATTTTAAGCATCTGTTTATCTTTTTTTCTACTTTTTTTTTTTTTTAAATAAAAGGTGTTTTATAATGTATATATAAAAAAAAAATATTTTATATATTTTATATACATTATAAAACTCCTTTAAAAAAAAAAAATTGTTCCTCTCATCTTTTCAATAATTGTTTCTACTTTTGGCACAAGGCCAGTAATTATCACAGTGTATTACAGGTACTTTATTTTATCGACCCCGTAAGGATGAAAAGCAATAATGTCACTTTGACGGATCAAAGAAGAAAAAAAGAAAAACAGATCCTTAAATATATTTTCCGTGCTATTTCCAATTCCACTCTCTCTCTGTCTCCACCCCCTCTCTCTCTCTCTTTATATATATATATATACACATATATATATGTATATCTATCTATCTATCTATCTATCTATCTATCTATCTATCTCTCTCTCTCTCTCTCTCTCTCTCTCTCTCTCTCTCTCTCTCTCTCTCTCTCTCTCTCTCTCTATATATATATATATATATATATATATATATATATGTGAAAAAATGGGGAGAATACTGCATGGTTGCACATGGATAACATGTTATAAAATGAGTCCCTCATCAGTGATTTACCAACGGTCATAGGTATTTCATTGCATTAAAAATCATATACCTCACGTTGGCGCAATAATAACTAAAATAAGTTATTAGGACAATTAAAACGCGTAAAGCGAGTGAGACAAGTAAACAACACAAAGGAAAGCTAACCGAAGATAGGAAAGACACAAGCTACATAGTTATTCTATCAGTATAAGCTGGGTGAATATATGAGCGAGTAGAAAATAGACCTTTCGAGATGAATCCAATGTAAGAAAGAAGGAAAATCGTTAACATCGCGAACGGGGGGAAGTGAGAAGGGGAGAAACAGTGAGTGAGTGAGTGGAAGTGTGAGGAAGAGGTCAGTAGAGAGAAAGTGTTAACTGACAAGACAGAGGGGACGAAAGAAAGTAAGAGAAAATATATATATATATATATATATATATATATATATATATATATATATATATATATATACATATATATATATATATATATATGTATATATATATATATATATATATATATATACATATATATATATATATTTATTAAAATAACAGATTAAAGTTTAAGCAAAGAATCGCTGCTTTCACCCTTAACGGTATCTTCTACGGTTCTTAAATATTCGATATATATTTATCCTTATCGAGCCCTCTTTGGATTTTAGTCTTCAAATTTATTATTATTACTATATATATATATATATATATATATATATATATATATATATATATATATATATATATATATATATACGATATTAAACAAATGGAAACTATATTTATAAAACCATATTTATTTCATTATACATATTTCGGGGATACCATATTAAAAATATGGCATGCCTTCTTCAGACAAAATACAATATATAAGCAGTTTTATAAATAATTTTACGTCCGCTTTTCCCTGCTTATATATATGTCCGTATGTGGTTGACGGCTGAGAAGAAAGAGTAATCGTATTCATATATTCATTCACATTTCAGAAATCGCAATGTCTGAAGAAGATCGACATGAAAACAAGCTATCATACCACTCAGAGTTGCCATTAATTTTCTTCACCCCTGTGATGCTCTTGTCCCAGACAATGTTGCATTTCTACGTGGACTGGCGAATAGGAAAGAATTACTATCAATACCAAAATACCGCCTTCTCTTCGAATTGTAACCTTCGCCTCTTTCCTGTAAGAATTCAACATAAGGTAAGATGAAAGATATTAGGAAAAAAGTGTAAACCATAGCCAGAATCAGTTCCGTATGAACAAGACACGGTCATCTGATCTGGCTTGTCACACAACGGGCCAAATTGTCTAATCCATGCTAGTATGGAAAAATGGACATTAAATGGTGACAACGTCGACAATGATGATGATGATGATGATGATGATAACTGTGTTGTTAAGTAGTTCTCTTTGCAATAATATGATACCGGGATAAAAAATGTTATGCGCTGACGTTCTCATTCAAGCCCCCTTATATCTACTTGGTAGAAGGAGTTATCCTCCTTGACCATTGAAATGCCATGATGGACACAGTCAAACGTCTAGATTGGCACCCCAGCGACTAGCTGCACCAGTTACGAGAGAACTTGGTTAATAAAAAAAGCACACGTGCGTATTCAGTGAGCCATATTTGAGATGTTCTGGTCAAGGGGTGTCTCACGCGTTAGAGAGGTTTAGAAAGGGAGGTAATTATTGATGAAGATGTGTGTGTGTGTTTGTGAATTTATATAGCTTGTATTCAATACATGTGTGGATGTGACGTCCGAACGAGTATCCCCCACCACCAACTAACTTACCCTCCGCGTCTAGGTCCCGGCCGACCGGATGGAGAATGCATTGCTCTGCAGGGTGGTGATGGGGACGCGCTGAAACAGCCACCCCACCTCCAGTAAGACAAACTCTCTAGTACTGGTGGCACGAATAAAAGCACCCAGTCCATGCTGTAAAGTGGTGCTGGTGTTAGGAAGGGCATCCAACCATTATGTATTAATGCCAAAACAATTATGAGCACAACAAATAAGTATCGCAATAACCGCGTAAACAGTAATAACACTAACCAAGTTAGGGCTGCGTACGGTAGTGGCGTGGCTGGTGCGGCCATGTGCAAGAACACCCCGACCCTCATCAAGCAATCACACAACAAGAACATAATGATATATATATATATATATATATCATCATCATCATCATCATCATCATCATCATCATCATCAGTAACGTCTATCCTCCGAACTAGCATGGGTTGGACGGGTTTGTCCCACTTGAGGCAAGATTGTTCAATTAAAGATATTTAGAATCAGCCGACTTTTATATAACAGATGGCAAGCACTCAACGGTATTTGTTCATCTGGAGTTTTGTTATAATAATTGTTTCTACATCTGGCACAAGGCCAGCAATTACTCAGTACATTACTGGAACTTTATTTTATCGACCCCGTAAGGATGAAAGGCAAAGTTAACCTCGGCGGGATTAGAACTCAGAATGGCAAGGACCGTAACTCAATGCGTCAAAGCATGGTTCCCGAATCTCTACCGATACTGCCAATCCACTGCCCTACTTTAGTCCATCCCTATTCATTTTACTATACGTATTTCGAAGACGTATGGCTTGTGTACAACATAAGTCAAAATTTGTTCTCTTCAGATAAAATCCACAGGAGATTTATGTTATACATATGCCATACATCTTCGAAATACGTACAGCAAAGTAAATAGGGATGGACTAAAGTAACTGTCTGTTTTGTTTATTATATATATATATATATATATATATATATATATATATATATATATATATATATAAAGTGGAAGATGCTAGATGGTCGGTCGTCCTCGGGTCTATGATTTTCAGCCCCATGGATTTTATCTGTTACATTCATTTATTATATTTCGAATACCTGATGATATCACCGGATTCATACGGAACCCGGTCATTGAAATGATCATAGTATAATAAACCTTTCAAGGATTTACACAAGTCCAGCCTCCTGTTACTTTATTATAATATTTAACTCCGTACTCGCACCACCAACTACACAAACGAAGACGGTTGAACTGC
This sequence comes from Eledone cirrhosa, assembly GCA_964016885.1. NCBI lineage: Eukaryota > Metazoa > Mollusca > Cephalopoda > Octopoda > Eledonidae > Eledone > Eledone cirrhosa. The sequence goes on from OZ024754.1 coordinate 37,642,693, forward strand.
TTTACGTTGAGTACTCTCCATATTATTACATCAAGATTGACGATACGGAATTGACCAGCTCTATCCAGTGGTGAACCTTCAAAACTAAATAAATATATATATATATATTTGAAGTATTTCCGTAGGAAAGGTAAAGGAAAAGAGAGTGCTCTGTGTAGGCTACAGAGCTTTTTAGTTATGTAATAAACAACATAAGATAATTATTTCGTTTACCAAAGGTTTCACGAAAACAGACAAGCTTGGCACATACGTCTGCCTTCAATCGTCAGAACGAAATGAATTTTATTAAAATGGAAGTGAGGTATGGATGTCAAAACAGCGTCTAGGTCCACCAGCGATGCCATTGATAGCGTTGGCTACAAATAAAACCTCCAATGGAAGTGTATAGTAGATCGTCACTGCACTTAAAACGATTTTCATGATAGTGCCGGTCAAAGACCGTAATACATTCACTGAGCGAAGTATATGGTTGCAAATTCGGCATGCTGGTGTCTTCGACCGGCACTATCATGAAAATCGTTTTAAGTGCAGTGACGATCTACTATACACTTCCATTGGAGGTCTTATTTGTAGCCAACGCTATCAATGGCATCACTGGTGGACCTAGATTCTGTTTTGAAATCCATACCTCACCAGAGTCTAGCATATATATATATATATCTGTGTGTGTGTGTATGTTTGTGTGTATGTATATATATATATATATATATGTGTGTGTGTGTGTTTAGTTCAAGGAGATAAACATATATATATATCTATATACTACTAAAACTCTCCGATTGCTTGCTTGTCTGTAATGTAGTACAGCCAAAAAGGCGCATAATGGGAAAATACTTTGGAAGAAAGTTGCCCCTGAAATGGGAATACAAATGGAATAAAATAAGATATGGGGTTTTCCCAAGATATGGGGTTTTCCCGGTACCTTCATAAACAGAGTGAGAGAGAGAGAGAGAGAGGGAGAGAGGGAGAGAGAGAGAGAGAGGGAGAGAGAGAGAGGTAGAGAAAGATAGAAAGAAAGAGATAGTGGTTGTGAGAGAGTAGATTGAAATTGAGAGGGAGAGGAGACAGAGAAAGAAAATGTAAGAGAAAGAGAGAATTCGTGTTGTTGTGTGTATATATATATATATATATATGTGTGTGTGTGTGTGTGTGTCTGTGTGTGTCTATGACCAGTGTATATAGATCACAGACAACCATATATATATATATATACACACACATGCATGTATATATATGTCTACGTACACACACGTATATATATGGGCCTTCCAGTTTCATTTTACATTATATACATGTCTGTATATTTTAATTATTTAAAAATTATTTTTAAGTGAACATGATTTTAAAAAAATATTCTGAACCAAGCGTGACCCAACAGGTCACGTGTAGTCTAGTATCTATTATTCTCTGTTATTCACCAACTCTCCAAATACCACTGGTATTTTATCAAGCTACCTCTTCAATTTCCTCTCTATATTGAAGAGCTCTATACATCCACTTCCCATTCCCGCCCCTGACATTATTTCACACTTGTGTTCTTTCTTCCTCTCTCTCATTTGTTTTTTGTTTTATCTTTTTTAGGTGCAACGTTTGACAGCTTTATGGATAACAGATATGTTAGCTTTGGAATCCTTTCTGAGCTTTTTTACAATATTTGTAATACATTCACTGAGCGAAGTATATAGTCGCAAATTCGGCATGCTGGTGTCTTTAAGCGGCACTATCATGAAAATCGTTTTAAGTGCAATGACGATCTACTATACACTTCCATTGGAGGTCTTATTTGTAGCCAGCGCTATTAATGGCATCACTGGTGGACCTGCGAGCTTTATCACTTGTGCTGTGTCACAGATTACCGATACGTACCCGCACAAAGATAAGAGCTGCCGTAAATTTATAAGAGCTCAAAATTTTTCATTTGGAATAGCCGGCCTTTTTACAATTTATTTCGGCTTAATCATAGAAATCTTTGGCTATTTCTCCGCTTGCGTATTTTTGCTCCCTTTAGCTGTACTCAATATAGTCATCATTCTACACCTTCCAGATAACTCCACACAGAAGGAAGTCGATTGGAACTTTTCTAAAATTAAAACGTCGTTTATAAAGATATGGAACGTAATGACTATTAGGAAACGGTTGTTGTTGTTCTTATTCATATCAGCCTCACCCATTAGTTATATGCCTCTTGGAGGACAGACTTTCTATACCACACAATTATTTATTAACAGACCATTTTGCACCAGCATTTTCTTCACCGGATTTACTTTGGCTATTTCCGCTTTCACTTTTTTAACACAAAATTACTACTCAGACCGACTGAATAAACCAGGTTTTTCGGTCAATACTATAATTGCTGGAAAACTGTTTGTCGGATACCTTAGCAGTCTCATCATTACAATAGCAGCAAAAAGAAATACATATTATGATGCAGGTATAACTTTTTTATTTCTTTTCTTTGTGTTTCTTTATCATAAAATGCACCTCAATTTGGGGAGGTATTAAAAAAACTAATAAATGGGTTTAAACTACGAATGTCAGGTGAAGGGTATAAAGTTAGTACATCGTATTCTTTTATAATCCTTCTAAATTGTAATTCTATTTGTAATATTTTAGTACATTTTTAAACATAAGGAAGTGTTTGAGGTTTAATTTAAGGGCCACTGCAGCTCTTGAACTCCTCCTGCCACTGCAGCACTAGAATTCCTCGAACCTGTCACCCAAATTGACGTAGGGAGAATTTCTGGGACATTTTTTGGAAAACAGTGCATCTTATAAGCCGTAAAATAGGTATATATGCACACACACACACACACACACACACACACACACACACACACACACACACACACACACACACACACACACACACACACACACACACACACACGCACGTACTCATTGTATATATATATGTGTGTGTGTGTATGTATAAATGTATGTATATATATATATATATATATATTTGCTTTGCGAGCTTTTTGATATGAAATCGTGTGTCGAAACAAATATTGTTATACTTGGGGAGGGTCATATTGTTGTAATAATATTGCCAGGAATAATAACAGAACACACTCACTGTTTAGTTGGTTTTCGCTTCTGTATCTTTTATATCTCCACAGTTAATTCTTTCGGTCCTCAATGTTTACCATTGACTGACCAACGGTCAAAAATACAGATATAATATAGATATAAACACATATATAGTCTAACAAAGTTCTTTCGTTGCCCATCTGCAGCATCGTCAGTGGTGCTATTATGTTCCTCCTGTTGTATTGTATATCTACAATACAATACAACAGGAGGAACATAATAGTACCACTGACGTTGCTGCAGATGTGCAACGAAAGAACTTTGTTAGACTATATATGTGTTTATATCTATATTATATCTGTATTTTTGACCGTTGGTCAGTCAATGGTAAACATTGAGGACCGAAAGAATTAACTGTGGAGATATAAAAGATACAGAAGCGAAAACCAACTAAACAGTGAGTGTGTTCTGTTATTATTCCTGGCAATATTATTGCAACAATATGAACCTTCCCAAGTATAACAATATATATATATATATATATATATATATATATATATATATATATATATATATATATATATATATATATATATATATACATATATATGCAGAGCTGTAATACATTAAAAATTAATGTATTACAGTCATTTCTACCTCTACAGAACCACATGTTTCATCAGAGTTTATTAAAACGCTTAATAGTAATTGACACAGAAAATATTAGGAACATCTAATACATAAAATCACTTCACAAAATGCAAAAGTTTCAAAAGGTTTTATCTATTAGATCTTCCTAATATTTTCTGTGTGAATTACTATTAAGTGTTTTAATAAACTCTGATGAAACATGTGGCTCAGTACAGGTAGAAATGGCTGTCAGTTTAAAAATGTTTTAAATCTTTGGTATTATTTAAATTTTAATGTGTATATATCATGTTTTATATAGAAATGGCTTCTACATTCATTCAAAAGATGAAACAGTTCAAGTCCTGTAGAAGCCATTTCTATTTTAAATACAAGCAGATTTACTCGGCGTTGCCCGGGGTTTGAAATAATGCTAAGAATATACAGCTAGGAAGTAAAAGAAGAAAATTATTTGTCCCCAACCTGTCAAAATTAGCAGAAGTCTTCAATAATTAATGCAAACGAATATTTAGTGTAATCTTTGTACACATAAAACTATGCTGATAATGAAGGAGAATTTTGTTTTAACTGATTTCTTCATTGTAATAATAGTTTTTTTTAATAAATTCACAATATCCTGGAAGCATAGATAATGCCTGCCTCAAATGTGAACGAAATTAGTTGTAGGTCCCAACGGTTTGAATGGAAAGTCCCATAAGGATTGTTTTTAGATTGATTTCTCCCTTACAGCATACACTTTAGAAAAAATAATCTTCTTGTATTACCTCGACGGCATAGGCAATTCCTGCCTCACATTTGGTAAACAAAGCTCGAAAAATGTAAAAGTAATTGCAACTTTTAATTTGCATGGAAAATCCCATAAGGATTTTGTCTTCATTGTTATCTCCCTTACATCATGCACTTTAGAAAAAATAATTTTGCTATCGATAATTTTGCTATCGATTTTTTATTGCTCAACGTGGGTCGATTTGAAAAGCTTTTGTGATGTGACCATTTTAGTGACAGGTGCAACGTGCACAGAAAATTTGGTCAAATTCGGTTGGGAATTGTAAAAGCCTTAGGTATCGAAAGTTGTCCACAGACACACACACACACACACACACACATCCTCGCTTTTATATATATATATATATAGATGTTGTTTACACTCTACTAATGTATTGAGAACCTTACTGTGGTTACCCCTGATTGAACCGGGACTCACACACATATATGTATATTTAATATAAAAGTATCAAAGATCGATGGTATTAATTGAACGTTCTACCTCACTCAATGAATCTGTCGAATTGCAGTAATGCAATCGGTTGTTCAGAGTGCACACATTTAATTAATAGTAGAAACGGTGGCTGTGTTTTGGTAGAGATAAAACTAGAAATCTCATTATATACACAGGGTGACCAAAAATGTATACACACTTTAACACCATTCTAATCAAAGTGTGTATACATTTTGGGGGACACCCTCTGTGTGTGTGCGTCTGTGCTTACGTATTTTATCTTTCAATTTCTCTCATTTTTACTAACCTATCTAGTTTTGGTCAACAACAACGCTGTCTTTCTGATATTGTATCTGACCATCAGAACCATGTTACCTTCTCTTGAAATTAAATTGCACGGTAAAGTTATCTTTATGAAAAATCTGAATCACTTGCTCCAATCTCTCTCACTCACTCACTCACTCACTCTCTCTGTCGCTCTCTCTCCCTCTGTCTCTCTCCTCTCTCTCTCAGTCACTCTCTTTCACTTCTTTTGTCTAATGTTCATTCACTGGTGTATGTCTCTCTGTCTCCACATCACTCTCACTCCCTCACCCCCTCTCTCTCCCCTCTCTCTCAGTCACTCTCTCTCACTTCTTTTGTCTAATGTTCTTTCACCGACTGTATGTCTCTCCGTTTTTTTCTTTCGTTTTCTCTCTATTTTTTTCTCTCACTCTCTTTCGTTCTTTCACTGTCTATTTGTATCTCATCCCTCCCTCTCTATCTATGTATATATTTATCTCTATATATCTATCTATCTTTCACTGACTGCGTACATGCACATATACGTATCTGATATTTTGTTAAGTTTGTGTCTAAATCTAACCTTGGAGAGACATGCTACCTCCTCCTTCAAGCGAATGCTTACATGAGTGAACTCTACTAAAAGTATCCAAGAAGTCCAGTTGGGGAGTGTTCACCCGGGGACACTGGATTAATAGTCTGGAAACATAAATTTACATTCTGTCCCCTATTTTAGTGTTCTCCAATCTTTTTTATACCACGGGCCGGCTTGATGCCAGACTCTCTTTCCGTGGTCGGTCCAGTAGTTGCTCATATGTGTTATTTAAGTACATTTCGCTAAAGAGAGCAATAATAAAAACAGAAATTTATTAAAGTAGATGATTATTGAATATTTAAACAAATCTTTTAAAATTAAAGTCCAATATTCAATTTATCTATTATATAATATATAATTTTAAACAAGTTAATTATTTCTTTGTGGCCCGGTAGCAAATGATCTGTGACCTGGTGGTTCCCCTATTTTACATAAGTTATATATTTCTTTTGTCTCTTTATTCTTTAGGTTATCTCTATGCCTTGTTGTTCACTATGAATTCATTTGGTACAACACTAATGTTACCTCTACTCAATACGATATATTTGAAAACATTCACATACTTTCCTGGTGCTGTATTTTGCCCCTATGCCGCAATCCTTTTTATTGCTACAGTCATTCAAATGTAAGTAGACAATTCTTTTGTTATTGGCAGTATCGGTAGAGGGTCGGACGCCATGCTTTCCAGCATAGTTACGTCCCTTTACGATCTGAGTTCAAATCCCACCGAGGTTGACTTTGCCTTTCATCCTTACGGGGTCGATAAAATAAAGTACCAGTAATGCACTGAAAATTGCTGGCCTTGTGCCTAACGTAGAAACAATTATTTAAAAAAAATTAAATTGATAATTTGATATCTCTATTATTAACAAGTGAAGGCACCAGGCTTAGTGATTAGAGAATTGGATTCGCAATCGTGAGGTTGCGAGTTCGACACATTATGTCCTTGAGCAACACACTTTTTATATCACGCTACTTTATGTGCCAGGAGTGGCGACTAGTAGATAGTATCAACAATGGAAAGACCATATATCCACTGTATGTATCAGATAGGGTTTGGTAAAAACCAGCTAGACCATAACCCACGAGAGTACTCGATACTTGGGGTAGCAGAGTGGGTTATATGAAAAGATTCAGGACTCCCGACAGCTAAGCTCCGGCTGTTTCGACAGCTAGATCCGAACTGTTTGGATCTAGCTGTCGAAATGGCTGGAGCTCGGCCGTCGGGGTCCTCAATCTTTTCACATTGTATATATATATATATATATATATGTGTGTGTGTATGTGTGTGTGTATATATTTTTGCCACATCGCCAGTCTGAAGAGCAGATTGATAATGGAGACGAGTCCATAACTCCTAAGGATGACCTTGAGCCAATCTTCTGTGATACGCGCATAACAGGTCGATATCATCATCATCATCTTTTAACCTCTATCTTCCACGTTAGTATGGGTTAGACAGGTTTGTCCCATTTGAGGCAATTTGGCTCGGGTGACCGTGTCTCGCTCGTATAGGACTGTTTCTAACTGGTTTTCTACGGCTGGATGTCCTTCCTAACGCCAAACACATTTATAGAGTGTTTGGGTGCTTTTTGTCGTGACACCTACACGCTATTTTACAGAGTGCCATGTTCGTGGATGCTACCCCTGGAGGGAAATTAGCTAAGCAATGTAGAAAGGCCCTAACAAAGACCCATCTAAAGATTAAAGTTGTAGAAAAGCTAGGAACTACCAGAAT
>OZ024754.1:37655204-37657704 GCA_964016885.1 Eledone cirrhosa
GTGTGTCTGAACACAGATATGTAATATGTTAATAAATGTGACATGATGCAACAGTGATTCCTCATTCTTGTAATGCTGAACGCAAGAGCAAGAATGAGGGGTTCATTCTACTGACATGGCTTTAAAAAAGAGGCTGTTTGCATAATTGCGAACGAATCGAATATTATTATTAATATTTGAAAATATAGGGGCAGTGGATTGGCAGTATCGGTAGAGGGTCGGACACCATACTTTCCAGCATAGTTACGTCCCTTTACGATCTGAGTTCAAATACCACCGAGGTTGATTTTGCCTTTCATCCTTACGGGGTCGATAAAATAAAGTACCAGTAATGCACTGGATAATTGCTGGCCTTGTGCCTAACATAGAAACAATTATTAATATTTGAAAAACTCAGATTACATTTATTGTATTCAGCCATGTAGAACGATCATTTTAAAAATTATTACTTAAATAAGGCAAAGCCGGTCATTAATCGCTGGTATACAGGAAACTGGCTGGCCTGCCTGCTGATGTGCAAATCTGGCTGATCAGTGGATCTGCTAATATGCAGATCTGATTGATCAGCCAGTCTGCTAATATGTAAATCAGGCCGATCAGTCACTGGATATTTTAGATAATATCATATATTTTCACTAGCTCTGACAGTTGGCAGGTGATCAGTGAGCTGTATTGATGAAGGGTAATCACCCAGAAACATTAGTATCTGCAGTGCTGTTTACATGCCAACACAAGAGCAAGAACGAGGGGCTTATTCTACTGATATGGCTTAAAAAAAGAGGCTTTTGTATAATTGCAAACGAATCGAATATTGTTATTAATATTTGAAAAACTGTATTCAGCCAAATAGAGCGATCATTTTTTTTTTTTTATATTTCAAAAAGATTCTTTTATTTCACAAAATGTGGAAAAATTTAATTTCATTCCAAAATTTGGATCACCAGCATTTATAACACGAGTAACTTGGGTTTAACCTCTATCAGTTGCAGGGTTCACAAATTCCGTTGCATGGTTTTGTTGTATGACAACAACACCTACCTGTAGTTGTAAACATAGGTTTAAATATATCAAATGTCTATAGAAGTAAAAAAAAATGTTAGTTGATGATGATGACGATGGTGGGGGTGGCGGTGGGGGTGGTGGTGGCGGTGGCGGCGGTGGCGGTGATTTTGGCGGTGATGGTGGTGATGATGATGATGGTGATGATGATGATTATGAGGCCAACCATATTTTGGGAAAGGGAAAGTCAACTAAATCGACACAAGTGCACTTTATCGACTCCGTAAGGATGAAAGGGAAATCTGACCTCGGCGGGATTTGAACTCAAAACGTAAAGGGCCATAACTCTATGCCGTTAAGCATGTTGTCCGACGCTCTACTGATTCTGCCAATCCATCACCCTAAGCTAAAAATAAATAAGAATTAAGTAAAGCTTGTACAGTTACACTGGTAAGCTCGTGATTAAAGAACGAATGTTGTTTTTTCTTTCTTTTAATTTACGTGTTTACCGTGTCATTTATATCTCAAGTATTGTCATTTAGTACCCAGTAAGGGTAATTACACTTGCTTTTTCTTCTTCTTGTCCCACTTATTCATGAGAGGGTCGTGTGAGCAGAGTCCTCAAACACTCCTTCCAGCGGGTTTGTCAGAAGCAACCGTCTCCAACTGGTCTGGATGAAACCCCAAGCGTGACGAGCGAAGCACAAGGATGTTATCAACCATGTTGCTCGGGGTCTACCCCGGAGTCTCCTACCTGTTGGTTTTGCCCATAAAATTTGTCCAACGATTCTTTCCTGAGACATTCTAACCACATGTCCATATTATCGGAACTATGATATCTCAATTCGGAGAAAAAAAACAAAAACAAAACAAAAGGAATCCTAGTTCAAATTTTGTCATTAAGAAAAGAAAAAAAAAAGTTAAATGAATCAGATCTAAACAGATTCTTAGTATTTTTCTTTCCGCCATTTTTTTTGAGACAGTTAGAACAAGAACAACGCTATTGCTCGAGAATTTACCTTTCAATTATTTTTTCCAATTGAAAACGCAACAAGTCACAAATACGTACACACACATACACACACACACACACACGCAACGCACACATACAAACACACACACATGCACACATATATACACACACACGCACACATGCACACATATATACACACACACGCACACACATAGATATATACACCATCTCCTCCAATTGGTAAAATAATATGGACGAAAGGTAATTCCGTCAATATTATTTTACCAATTGCTGGCCTTTTGCCAAAAGTAGAAATAATTATTTTACCAAACAATGGACTGGGGTAATTGCTGTCCTTGTGCCAAAAGTAGAAATATTATTTTACCAAACATCTCAGCAAGCAGCTGTATGTAAGTAAATCAATGGAGAAGGTAGGCAACTGACATATTTTTTCGCTACCTAAACATTTCCTTCGATGCGAATTAAAATTCCCAATGTAGAAAGAAAGGAAATAGAAAAATAATAGAA
>OZ024754.1:37665204-37737704 GCA_964016885.1 Eledone cirrhosa
GAAAAACGACAAGAAAGCTAAACAAAATTTACATAAATACATACATACATACATACATACATACATACATACATACATACATACATACATACATACATACATACATACATACATACATATATACATACATACATACATATATACATAAAACTTTATTCGAATTCGTAGAGATGTCTGACTAAATACATATTTCATTGTACAAGAATCTGTAATAAGCAGCAAGGCTGAACACAAGGGCAGAAAAATCATTAAGGAAGTACTGAAGAAAAACGACGAGAAAGGTAAGCAAAATTTACATACATACATACATCTTTTATTCGAATTCATAGATATACACGACTAAATACATCATTCATTTTACAAGGATTTGCTACAAAGAGCATGGCTGAACACATCCCCAGCAACATTATCGAAGTACCGAACGAAAACAATGAGAAAGGTAAACAAAATGTACATACATACATACATCTTTTAATCGAATTCGTAGAGGTATCCGACTAAATAGATTATTCATTTTACAAGGATTTGCTACAAAGAGCCAGGCAGAACACACCCTCAACAACATTATGGAAGTACCGATCGAAAGTAATGAGAAAGGTGAACAAAATATACATACATACATACATACATATTTTATTAGAATTTGAAGAGATACCCGACTAAATACATAATTTATTTTACAAGGATTTGCTACAAACGTCATGGCTGAACACAACATCAACAACATTATGGAAGTACTGAACGAAAGCAATGAGAAAGGTAAACAAAATGTACATATATACATACATACATCTTTTATACGAATTCGTAGAGATACACGACTAAATACATAATTCATTTTACAAGGATTTGCTACAAAGAGCCTGGCTGAACAAATCCTCAACAACATTATGGATGTACCGATCGAAATCAATGAGAAAGGTAAACAAAATATACATACATACATACATACATACATACATACATACATACATACATACATACATGGTGGCTGCCAACTCGTTTTCGAGTACGGCCACTACTTTATATCCATGTAGGAGAACCCCGACCGATGCGCAGAACGAGTGTGACTTTTTAGTCCAGCCAGCGACTTGAAAACTGTGGTACAAACACTACACTTGTGACAATTATTGACACATAGTGCTGGGCCCATGGTACCATGTGACGGCAAGTGCAGAGAGATCTCCAGATATAAAGCAATGCCTGTGCTATGAAGCTTTTATAGTGAGCAAAGGCACTGCACAAAGCCAGTCCCACTCTCTTAACCAAGATGATATTTACCAAAAAGAAGAACAAGTCAACATCATTGGATACCATCAGGGTTGCAGGTGTTATATCAGAGTTTTCCTTCTCCTAGAATTCTGCTTTGACAAAGGCTAAGGGGTCATCTTACATACATACATACATACATACATACATACATACATACATACATACATACATACATAAAAACATACAAACAGATATACATACATCTTTTATTCGAATTCGTAGAGATATCCAACTAAGTACATTATTCATTTTACAAGGATTTGCTACAAACAACATGGCTGAACACAGCAAGACCAGCAATATTAAGGAAGCAATGAAGAAAATCAGCGAGAAGGGTAAACAAAATTTACATACATACATACATACAAACATCTTTTCGAATTCGTAGAGATATCTGACTAAATACATAATTCATTTTACAAGAATATGCTATAATCAGCAAGGCTGAACACAAGGGCACCAAAATCATTAAAGAAGTACCGAAGAAAAACAACAAGAAAGCTAAACAAAATTTACATATATAGATACATACATACATACATACATACATACATACATACATACATACATACATACATACATACATACATACATACATACATACATACATACATACATACATACATGCACACATACATACATACATACATACATAATACATACATAAATCTTTATTCGAATTAGTAGAGATGTCTGACTAAATACATATTTCATTTTACAAGAATCTGTAATAAGCAGCGAGGCTGAACACAAGGGCAGAAAAATCATTAAGGAAGTACCGAAGAAAAACGACGAGAAAGGTAAATTAAATTTACATACATACATACATCTTTTATTGGAATTCATAGAGATACCCGACTAAATACATAATTCATTTTACAAGGATTTGCCACAAAACGCCTGGCTGAAAACATCCTCAGCAACATTATCGAAGTACCGAAAGAAAACAATGAGAAAGGTAAACAAAATTTACATACATACATACATACGTACATACATACATACATACATACATACATACATACATACATACATACATACATACATACATACAGATATACATACATCTTTTATTCGAATTCGTAGAGGTATCCGACTAAATACATTATTCATTTTACAAGGATTTGCTACAAGCAGCAAGGCTGAAGACAAGTGCACCAAAATCATTAAGGAAGTAACGAAGAAAAAGGACAAGAAAGGTAAACAAAATTTACATGCATACATACATACATCTTTTATTCGAATTCGTAGAGATACCCGACTAAATACATAATTCATTATACAAGGATTTGCTACAAAGAGCCTGGCTGAACACATCCTCAGCAATTTTATCGAAGTACCGAACGAAAACAATGAGAGAGGTAAACAAAATTTACATACATACATACATACATACATACATCTTTTATTCGAATTCGTAGAGGTATCCAACTGAATACATTATTCATTTTACAAGGATTTGCTACAAACAACATGGCTGAACACAGCAATACCAGCAACATTAAGGAAGCAATGAAGAAAATCAGCGAGAAAGGTAAACAAAATTTACATACATACATACATACAAACATCTTTTCGAATTCGTAGAGATATCTGAGTAAATACATAATTCATTTTACAAGAATCTGCTATAATCAGCAAGGCTGAACAGAAGGGCACCAATATCATTAAAGAAGTACCGAAGAAAAACGACAAGAGAGCTAAACAAAATTTACATAAATACATACATACATACGTACATACATACATACATACATACATACATACATACATACATACATACATACATACATACATACATAAAACTTTATTCGAATTCGTAGAGATGTCTGTCTAAATACATATTTCATTTTACAAGAATCTGTAATAAGCAGCAAGGCTGAACACAAGGGCAGAAAAATCATTAAGGAAGTACTGAAGAAAAACGACGAGAAAGGTAAACAAAATTTACATACATACATCTTTTATTCGAATTCATAGAGATACCCGACTAAATACATAATTCATTTTACAAGGATTTGCTACAAAGAGCCTGGCTGAACACATCCTCAGCAACATTATCGAAGTACCGAACGAAAACAATGAGAAAGGTAAACAAAATGTACATACATACATACATCTTTTAATCGAATTCGTAGACGTATCCGACTAAATAGATTATTCATTTTACAAGGATTTGCTACAAAGAGCCAGGCAGAACACACCCTCAACAACATTATGGAAGTACCGATCGAAAATAATGAGAAAGGTAAACAAAATATACATACATACATACATACATATTTTATTCGAATTTGAAGAGATACCCGACTAAATACATAATTTATTTTACAAGGATTTGCTACAAACGTCATGGCTGAACACAACATCAACAACATTATGGAAGTACCGAACGAAAGCAATGAGAAAGGTAAACAAAATGTACATATATACATACATACATCTTTTATACGAATTCGTAGAGATACACGACTAAATACATTATTTATTTTACAAGGATTTGCTACAAACGTCATGGCTGAAGACAACATCAACAACATTATGGAAGTACCGAACGAAAGCAATGAGAAAGGTAAACAAAATGTACATACATACATACATATTTTATTCGAATTCGTAGAGGTATCCGACTAAATACATAATTCATTTTACAAGGATTTGCTACAAAGAGCCTGGCTGAACAAATCCTCAACAACATTATGGATGTACCGATCGAAATCAATGAGAAAGGTAAACAAAATTTACATATATACATACATACATACATACATACATACATACATACATACTTACATACATACATACATAAAAACATACATACAGATATACATACATCTTTTATTCGAATTCGTAGAGGTATCCAACTAAATACATTATTCATTTTACAAGGATTTGCTACAAACAACATGGCTGAACACAGCAAGACCAGCAATATTAAGGAAGCAATGAAGAAAATCAGCGAGAAGGGTAAACAAAATTTACATACATACATACAAACATCTTTTCGAATTCGTAGAGATATCTGACTAAATACATAATTCATTTTACAAGAATCTGCTATAATCAGCAAGGCTGAACACAAGGGCACCAAAATCATTAAAGAAGTACTGAAGAAAAACGACAAGAAAGCTAAACAAAATTTACATAAATACATACATACATACATACATACATACATACATACATACATACATACATACATACATACATACATACATACATACATACATACATAAATCTTTATTCGAATTCGTAGAGATGTCTGACTAAATACATATTTCATTTTACAAGAATCTGTAATAAGCAGCGAGGCTGAACACAAGGGCAGAAAAATCATTAAGGAAGTACCCAAGAAAAACGACGAGAAAGGTAAACAAAATTTACATACATACATGCATCTTTTATTCGAATTCACAGAGATACCCGACTAAATACATAATTCATCTTACAAGGATTTGCTACAAAGAGACTGGCTGAACACATCCTCAGCAACATTATCGAAGTACCGAACGAAAACAAGGAGAAAGATAAACAAAATTTACATACATACATACATACGTACATACATACATACATACATACATACATACATACATACATACATACATACATACATACATCTTTTATTCGAATTCGTAGAGGTATCCAACTAAATACATTATTCATTTTACAAGGATTTGCTACAAACAACATGGCTGAACACAACAAGACCAGCAACATTAAGGAAGCAATGAAGAAAATCAGCGAGAAAGGTAAACAAAATTTACATACATACACACATACAAACATCTTTTCGAATTCTAAGAGATATCTGACTAAATACATAATTCATTTTACAAGAATCTGCTATAATCAGCAAGGCTGAATACAAGGGCACCAAAATCATTAAAGAAGTACCGAAGAAAAACGACAAGAAAGCTAAACAAAATTGACATAAATACATACATACATACATACATACATACATACATACATACATACATACATACATACATACATACATACATACATACATACATACATACATACATACATAAATCTTTATTCGAATTCGTAGAGATGTCTGACTAAATACATATTTCATTTTACAAGAATCTGTAATAAGCAGCGAGGCTGAACACAAGGGCAGAAAAATCATTAAGGAAGTACCGAAGAAAAACGACGTGATAGGTAAATTAAATTTACATGCATACATACATCTTTTATTGGAATTCATAGAGATACCCGACTAAATACATAATTCATTTTACAAGGATTTGCTACAAAATGCCTGGCTGAACACATCCTCAGCAACATTATCGAAGTACCGAAAGAAAACAATGAGAAAGGTAAACAAAATTTACATACATACATACATACGTACATACATACATACATACATACATACATACATACATACATACATACATACAGATATACATACATATTTTATTCGAATTCGTAGAGGTATCCGACTAAATACATTATTAATTTTACAAGGATTTGCTACAAGCAGCAAGGCTGAAGACAAAGGCACCAAAATCATTAAGGAAGTACCGAAGAAAAAGGACAAGAAAGGTAAACAAAATTTACATGCATACATACATACATCTTATATTCGAATTCGTAGAGATACCCGACTAAATACATAATTCATTATACAAGGATTTGCTACAAAGAGCCTGGCTGAACACATCCTCAGCAATTTTATCGAAGTACCGAACGAAAACAAGGAGAAAGGTAAACAAAATTTACATACATACATACATACATACATACAGATATACATACATATTTTATTCGAATTCGTAGAGGTATCCAACTAAATACATTATTCATTTTACAAGGATTTGCTACAAACAACATGGCTGAACACAGCAAGAGCAGCAACATTATGGAAGCAATGAAGAAAATCAGCGAGAAAGGTAAACAAAATTTACATACATACATACATACAAAGATCTTTTCGAATTCGTAGAGATATCTGACTAAATACATAATCCATTTTACAAGAATCTACTATAACCAGCAAGGCTGAACACAAGGGCACCAAAATCATTAAAGAAGTACCGAAGAAAAACGACAAGAAAGCTAAACAAAATTTACATACATACATACATACATACATACATACATACATACATACATACATACATACATACATACATACATAAATACATACATACATACATACATAAAACTTTATTCGAATTCGTAGAGATGTCTGACTAAATACATATTTCATTTTACAAGAATCTGTAATAAGCAGCGAGGCTGAACACAAGGGCAGAAAAATCATTAAGGAAGTACCCAAGAAAAACGACGAGAAAGGTAAACAAAATTTACATACATACATGCATCTTTTATTCGAATTCACAGAGATACCCGACTAAATACATAATTCATCTTACAAGGATTTGCTACAAAGAGCCTGGCTGAACACATCCTCAGCAACATTATCGAAGTACCGAACGAAAACAAGGAGAAAGATAAACAAAATTTACATACATACATACATACATACATACATCTTTTATTCGAATTCGTAGAGGTATCCAACTAAATACATTATTCATTTTACAAGGATTTGCTACAAACAACATGGCTGAACACAGCAAGACCAGCAACATTAAGGAAGCAATGAAGAAAATCAGCGAGAAAGGTAAACAAAATTTACATACATACACACATACAAACATCCTTTCGAATTCTAAGATATATCTGACTAAATACATAATTCATTTTACAAGAATCTGCTATAATCAGCAAGGCTGAACACAAGGGCACCAAAATCATTAAAGAAGTACCGAAGAAAAACGACAAGAAAGCTAAACAAAATTGACATAAATACATACATACATACATACATACATACATACATACATACATACATACATACATACATACATACATACATACATACATACATACATAAATCTTTATTCGAATTCGTAGAGATGTCTGACTAAATACATATTTCATTTTACAAGAATCTGTAATAAGCAGCGAGGCTGAACACAAGGGCAGAAAAATCATTAAGGAAGTACCGAAGAAAAACGACGAGATAGGTAAATTAAATTTACATGCATACTTACATCTTTTATTGGAATTCATAGAGATACCCGACTAAATACATAATTCATTTTACAAGGATTTGCTACAAAACGCCTGGCTGAACACATCCTCAGCAACATTATCGAAGTACCGAAAGAAAACAATGAGAAAGGTAAACAAAATTTACATACATACATACATACATACATACATACATACATACATACATACATACATACATACATACATACATACATACATACATACATACATACAGATATACATACATATTTTATTCGAATTCGTAGAGGTATCCGACTAAATACATTATTCATTTTACAAGGATTTGCTACAAGCAGCAAGGCTGAAGACAAAGGCACCAAAATCATTAAGGAAGTACCGAAGAAAAAGGACAAGAAAGGTAAACAAAATTTACATGCATACATACATACATCTTATATTCGAATTCGTAGAGATACCCGACTAAATACATAATTCATTATACAAGGATTTGCTACAAAGAGCCTGGCTGAACACATCCTCAGCAATTTTATCGAAGTACCGAACGAAAACAATGAGAAAGGTAAACAAAATTTACATACATACATACATACATACATACATACAGATATACATACATCTTTTATTCGAATTCGTAGAGGTATCCAACTAAATACATTATTCATTTTACAAGGATTTGCTACAAACAACATGGCTGAACACAGCAAGAGCAGCAACATTATGGAAGCAATGAAGAAAATCAGCGAGAAAGGTAAACAAAATTTACATACATACATACATACAAAGATCTTTTCGAATTGGTAGAGATATCTGACTAAATACATAATCCATTTTACAAGAATCTGCTATAAGCAGCAAGGCTGAACACAAGGGCACCAAAATCATTAAAGAAGTACGGAAGAAAAACGACAAGAAAGCTAAACAAAATTTACATACATACATACATACATACATACATACATACATACATACATACATACATACATACATACATACATACATACATACATACATAAAACTTTATTCGAATATGTAGAGATGTCTGACTAAATACATATTTCATTTTACAAGAATCTGTAATAAGCAGCAAGGCTGAACACAAGGGCAGAAAAATCATTAAGGAAGTACCGAAGAAAAACGACGAGAAAGGTAAACAAAATTTACATACATACATCTTTTATTCGAATTCATAGAGATACCCGACTAAATACATAATTCATTTTACAAGGATTTGCTACAAAGAGCGTGGCTGAACACATCCTCAGCAACATTATCGAAGTACCGAACGAAAACAATGAGAAAGGTAAACAAAATGTACATACATACATACATCTTTTATTCGAATTCATAGAGATACCCGACTAAATAGATTATTCATTTTACAAGGATTTGCTACAAAGCGCCTGGCTGAACACATCCTCAGCAACATTATCGAAGTACCGAAAGAAAACAATGAGAAAGGTAAACAAAATTTACATACATACATACGTACATACGTACATACATACATACATACATCTTTTATTCGAATTTGAAGAGATACCCGACTAAATACATAATTTATTTTACAAGGATTTGCTACAAACGTCATGGCTGAACACAACATCAACAACATTATGGAAGTTCCGAACGAAAGCAATGAGAAAGGTAAAAAAAATGTACATATATACATACATACATCTTTTATACGAATTCGTAGAGATACACGACTAAATACATTATTTATTTTAGAAGGATTTGCTACATACGTCATGGCTGAACACAACATCAACAACATTATGGAAGTACCGAACGAAAGCAATGAGAAAGGTAAACAAAATTTACATACATACATACATCTTTTATTCGAATTCATAGAGATACCCGACTAAATACATAATTCATTTTACAAGGATTTGCTACAAAGCGCCTGGCTGAACACATCCTCAGCAACATTATCGAAGTACCGAAAGAAAACAATGAGAAAGGTAAACAAAATTTACATACATACATACGTACATACGTACATACATACATACATACATAAATACATACATACATACAGATATACATACATCTTTTATTCGAATTCGTAGAGGTATCCAACAAAATACATTATTCATTTTACAAGGATTTGCTACAAATAACATGGCTGAACACAGCAAGACCAGCAACATTAAGGAAGCAATGAAGAAAATCAGCGAGAGTGGTAAACAAAATTTACATACATACATACAAACATCTTTTCGAATTCGGAGAGATATCTGACTAAATACATAATTCATTTTACAAGAATCTGCTATAATCAGAAAGGCTGAACACAAGGGCACCAAAATCATTAAAGAAGTACCGAAGAAAAAGACAAGAAAGCTAAACAAAATTGACATACATACATACATACATACATACATACATACATACATACATACATACATACATACATAATACATACATAAATCTTTATTCGAATTCGTAGAGATGTCTGACTAAATACATATTTCATTTTACCAGAATCTGTAATAAGCAGCAAGGCTGAACACAAGGGCAGAAAAATCATTAAGGAAGTAACGAAGAAAAACGACGAGATAGGTAAATTAAATTTACATGCATACATACATCTTTTATTGGAATTCATAGAAATACCCGACTAAATACATAATTCATTTTACAAGGATTTGCTACAAAACGCCTGGCTGAACACATCCTCAGCAACATTATCGAAGTACCGAAAGAAAACAATGAGAAAGGTAAACAAAATTTACATACATACATACATACGTACATACATACATACATACATACATACATACATACATACATACTTACATACATACAGATATACATACATATTTTATTCGAATTCGTGGAGGTATCCGACTAAATACATTATTCATTTTACAAGGATTTGCTACAAGCAGCAAGGCTGAAGACAAAGGCACCAAAATCATTAAGGAAGTACCGAAGAAAAAGGACAAGAAAGGTAAACAAAATTTAAATGCATACATACATACATCTTTTATTCGAATTCGTAGAGATACCCGACTAAATACATAATTCATTATACAAGGATTTGCTACAAAGAGCCTGGCTGAACACATCCTCAGCAATTTTATCGAAGTACCGAACGAAAACAATGAGAAAGGTAAACAAAATTTACATACATACAATCATACATAGATACATACATACAGATATACATACATCTTTTATTCGAATTCGTAGAGGTATCCAACTAAATACATTATTCATTTTACAAGGATTTGCTACAAACAACATGGCTGAACACAGCAAGACCAGCAACATTATGGAAGCAATGAAGAAAATAAGCGAGAAAGGTAAACAAAATTTACATACATACATACATACAAAGATCTTTTCGAATTCGTAGAGATATCTGACTAAATACATAATTCAATTTACAAGAATCTGCTATAATCAGCAAGGCTGAACACAAGGCCGCCAAAATCATTAAAGAAGTACCGAAGAAAAACGACAAGAAAGCTAAACAAAATTTACATACATACATACATACATACATACATACATACATACATACATACATGGTGGCTGCCAACTCGTTTTCGAGTACGGCCACTACTTTATATCCATGTAGGAGAACCCCTACCGATGCGCTGAACGAGTGTGAATTTTTAGTCCAGCCAGCGACTTGAAAACTCTGGTACAAACACTACACTTGTGACAATTACTGACACATAGTGCTG
This sequence comes from Eledone cirrhosa, assembly GCA_964016885.1. Lineage (NCBI taxonomy): Eukaryota > Metazoa > Mollusca > Cephalopoda > Octopoda > Eledonidae > Eledone > Eledone cirrhosa. The sequence continues at coordinate 37,676,232 of OZ024754.1, forward strand.
GGCCCATGGTACCATGTGACGACAAGTGCAGAGAGATCTCCAGATATAAAGCAATGCCTGTGCCGTGAAGCTTTTATAGTGAGCAAAGGCACTGCACAAAGCCAGTCCCACTCTCTTAACCAAGATGATATTTACCAAAAAGAAGAACAAGTCAACATCATTGGATACCATCAGGGTTGCAGGTGTTATATCAGAGTTTTCCTTCTCCTAGAATTCTGCCTTGACAAAGGCTAAGGGGTCATCTCTCCCGGTGATTTTGGATGGCCATTGACTCTTAAGAGCTCCTTTGCCCTTTGACAGGTTTTGTTTTTAGTCCTGCAGGATGTCCAAAGTCACCCTCCTCACCAAGAAACCTTGGTGGGGTTGCCAGTTTAGTCGCCAACGACCCGACCATGGGACAGGTTGTACTGGGATACATGTTACCAGTAGCACCAACTGGTGACCTGACATAACATACATACATACATACATACATACATACATACATACATAATACATACATAAATCTTTATTCGAATTCGTAGAGATGTCTGACTAAATACATATTTCATTTTACAAGAATCTGTAATAAGCAGCGAGGCTGAACACAAGGGCAGAACAATCATTAAGGAAGTACCGAAGAAAAACGACGAGATAGGTAAATTAAATTTACATGCATACATACATCTTTTATTGGAATTCATAGAGATACCCGACTAAATACATAATTCATGTTACAAGGATTTGCTACAAAACGCCTGGCTGAACACATCCTCAGCAACATTATCGAAGTACCGAAAGAAAACAATGAGAAAGGTAAACAAAATTTACATACATACATACATACGTACATACATACATACATACATACATACATACATACATACATACATACATACATACATACATACATACATACAGATATACATACATCTTTTATTCGAATTCGTGGAGGTATCCGACTAAATACATTATTCATTTTACAAGGATTTGCTACAAGCAGCAAGGCTGAAGACAAAGGCACCAAAATCATTAAGGAAGTACCGAAGAAAAAGGACAAGAAAGGTAAACAAAATTTAAATGCATACATACATACATCTTTTATTCGAATTCGTAGAGATACCCGACTAAATACATAATTCATTATACAAGGATTTGCTACAAAGAGCCTGGCTGAACACATCCTCAGCAATTTTATCGAAGTACCGAACGAAAACAATGAGAAAGGTAAACAAAATTTACATACATACAATCATACATAGATACATACATACAGATATACATACATCTTTTATTCGAATTCGTAGAGGTATCCAACTAAATACATTATTCATTTTACAAGGATTTGCTACAAACAACATGGCTGAACACAGCAAGACCAGCAACATTATGGAAGCAATGAAGAAAATCAGCGAGAAAGGTAAACAAAATTTACATACATACATACATACAAAGATCTTTTCGAATTCGTAGAGATATCTGACTAAATACATAATTCATTTTACAAGAATCTGCTATAATCAGCAAGGCTGAACACAAGGGCGCCAAAATCATTAAAGAAGTACCGAAGAAAAACGACAAGAAAGCTAAACAAAATTTACATACATACATACATACATACATACATACATACATACATACATACATACATACATACATACATAAAACTTTATTCGAATATGTAGAGATGTCTGACTAAATACATATTTCATTTTACAAGAATCTGTAATAAGCAGCAAGGCTGAACACAAGGGCAGAAAAATCATTAAGGAAGTACCGAAGAAAAACGACGAGAAAGGTAAACAAAATTTACATACATACATCTTTTATTCGAATTCATAGAGATACCCGACTAAATACATAATTCATTTTACAAGGATTTGCTACAAAGCGCCTGGCTGAACACATCCTCAGCAACATTATCGAAGTACCGAAAGAAAACAATGAGAAAGGTAAACAAAATTTACATACATACATACGTACATACGTACATACATACATACATACATACATCTTTTATTCGAATCTGAAGAGATACCCGACTAAATACATAATTTATTTTACAAGGATTTGCTACAAACGTCATGGCTGAACACAACATCAACAACATTATGGAAGTACCGAACGAAAGCAATGAGAAAGGTAAACAAAATGTACATATATACATACATACATCTTTCATACGAATTCGTAGAGATACACGACTAAATACATTATTTATTTTACAAGGATTTGCTACAAACGTCATGGCTGAACACAACATCAACAACATTATGGAAGTACCGAACGAAAGCAATGAGAAAGGTAAACAAAATTTACATACATACATACATCTTTTATTTGAATTCATAGAGATACCCGACTAAATACATAATTCATTTTACAAGGATTTGCTACAAAGCGCCTGGCTGAACACATCCTCAGCAACATTATCGAAGTACCGAAAGAAAACAATGAGAAAGGTAAACAAAATTTACATACATACATACGTACATACGTACATACATACATACATACATACATAAATACATACATACATACAGATATACATACATCTTTTATTCGAATTCGTAGAGGTATCCAACTAAATACATTATTCATTTTACAAGGATTTGCTACAAACAACATGGCTGAACACAGCAAGACCAGCAACATTAAGGAAGCAATGAAGAAAATCAGCGAGAGTGGTAAACAAAATTTACATACATACATACAAACATCTTTTCGAATTCGTAGAGATATCTGACTAAATACATAATTCATTTTACAAGAATCTGCTATAATCAGCAAGGCTGAACACAAGGGCACCAAAATCATTAAAGAAGTACCGAAGAAAAACGACAAGAAAGCTAAACAAAATTTACATACATACATACATACATACATACATACATACATACATACATACATACATACATACATACATAAAATGGCGACCGTTGTGGTCAGTGTCTGATAATCGGACGTGTGTAATTACGGCTTACATGAAGGCAACATACCATATATTGGAAAAAGTTGAGCTACATTACGCGGTAAGATTACATACAATAATTCTACATAAGTGTTTGAACTGTAAGTGTGTTGTAAAACACCTATTTATATGAACGATACATACACTTATGATATATGAACGATACATACACTTTAACATATAAATGCAACGTTGTTATATTACATTTATAAAGAAATATTACATTTATATAAAACACAGCTGTAGAATTAAAAACTAACTGAAAAGAAATATTACTCAAGCTGTGAATAACTTTAAATTTCATTCTGACAGAACTTTGTCGTAACTTTTAAAGAAGATCATCGACTATTTTGAAAAATAAATACGAAATATTAGTGAATAGACGAACTCATCATGGCAAAAAGTACAAGTCTCCTTCGACCAAATCGCAATTACAACCGTTGTACACAGTGGACCTACGAGCTTAACAAAGTATTATATGAAGCATACAAACAATCTGAACCCCAAAAGTTCGGTTTTATGCAAAGGCTAAAAACTTTATGGAACTCCAAATACCCAGAATTAGACTTTTCTCCAAAGCATTTAAATGAACAGGCAAAACGTATCATTAGATGTAAATTGATACATCTAACGGAATCGAGTGATACTACAAATACAGCCCTTGTAGACAACCACCCCACCTCCACTGACAGACAAAGAGAATGGCCAGCTAAATCTAACAGTGAACAGCTCACCAACAATTTTGCTGAAATTCATCCCACTTCCACTGAAGAACAGCGAGAAAGGTCAGCTGACTCTAGTAGTAATTGTCACCACATCAACAACGAGGCTGAAATTCATGACTCTACTGAACAAACAGAGCACCAAAAACTTGTGGGCTCCCTACAAGTGATATGGAATGATATGTTTCAAGAGATACACAGCCTTAATGTGAGTGACAGACCATACAACACTAGAGTCAGTAAAGAACCCACTAAATTGGAATTGGAAGCGGTGAACGAAATAGGTGGCAATTATCTGAAGGCTATACGAACTAAAGGTGTAGAAACGACATTTGAAACGCTTAATGTTTTGTTATATGTTTCAGCTGTCACATTGCTAGCATATAACACACATCTAAAACCACGCAATCAAGATACAAACAGAAAGCCTGAACCAGCGTGGATGCGAAATTTAAAAACCAAAATTTTGTCCCTGAGACGAAGTATCTCACACATCGCAGTCGTTATGAAATGCAACATAGAGAGCAACTTCACACAACACCAGGAAGACCTAAAGAAAAAGTTAGAGAGAAGATTTGGAGATACAAAATTTAAAACTTTGAACTCCAAATTACACCAGTTGAAACAACAACTCACAGCTACAACAGAAAGACTAAAATATAAGTCAACAGCACATAAACGACAAGTGCTAAATAGATTGTTTGCCAGAGATCCTAAATCAGTTTATCGCAGCTTCGGTGGCAAAAGCTCAATCTCTGTAAATGACACCCCTTCAAAAGAACAGGTTGAGAGCTACTGGAGATCTGTATGGGAAACGGATGACGGATTCAACAGACAAGCTAATTGGCTAAAAGAACTGGAACAGGACTACTGCCAACATGTCCAGACAAAACAATATGACATAGATGGGTCAATACTGGAAACAGCTCTACAGAAAATGTCGAATAGGAAATCGCCAGGCCCAGACCTCATTACAGGATACTGGTTGAAGAATTTCACTTTCTATCGGCAAGATCTCATACGGCTGTTTACAGAAACCATTAAGGGCACACAAGAACTGCCCAGATGGTTATCAACTGCCTCTACTCTCCTCATTCCCAAAAAATAGCCAAACCACCCTTGCTAAAAATTACCGCCCAATTGCCTGCCAAAACATCATGTATAAATTATATACTGGGTGCCTTAACCTGTTCTTACAGGATCACTGTGCTACCAACAACATCATAACACCTGAGCAAGCTGGTGGAAAGAGGGAGGTGTGGGGTTGCATAGATCACCTACTAACTAACAAAATGATTCAGAAAAAAACAACAAAGAATCGCAGAAACATGACTGTCGTGTGGCTGGACTATCAAAAAGCATTTGATAGTGTACCTCATGGGTGGATTGTTAAGGCTTTACAGTTAGCTAAAGTCCCACAACCATTGGTAGCTGCTGTTGAACGCCTGACCAAGAACTGGTACACCAGTTTGATCCTTAGAGGTGAGAAGGAGCAGGTTAAGACTGATAAGATACATTACCAGAAGGGCATCTTTCAGGGTGATAGCTTGTCAGTGCTACTCTTCGTTCTCTCGCTGAATCCACTATCTTACCTACTCAGGAAACAAGGTCGACAAAGAAGTGGGACCAGAAGTATCTCCCATCTTTTCTTTGTTGATGACCTGAAGTTGTATGGGCCAAATATCAATGACATCAAGAAACAATTGGACCTCATTACACAATTTTCAACCGACATCAAAATGAAATTTGGTGAGTCCAAGTGTGCATATTTGGCAGTAAAACGTGGAAGAGCTGTGCCCTCCTCTAGAAATCTAGAGATGAACGGCCTGACAATACAACCTCTGCAGTCAGGTGACAACTACAGATATCTTGGATAGGATGAGAATGTCAGATATGATGGACCCATAAATAAGGAGAGAACCAGAACTGAATACCTCAGAAGAGTAAAGAAAATATGGTCATCAGAACTGTCAGCATACAACAAATACATTGCCCACAATACTTATGCTGTGCCAATTCTAACGCCAACATTTGGCCTACTGAACTGGTCATTGCAAGAACTAAGTGAGATGGATGTTAGAACTCGAAAACTTCTCAGTGTTACTGGGAACTTTAACATCAATGGTGATGTGGATAGGCTATACTTCTCACGCAAGGAAGGTGGCCGGGGTCTAAAATCAATATTAACAACATATGAGACCCGGATAGTGACACTGAAGCAACACCTTCAACAGAGGAAAAAGGTTGGCAACCATCTTGCCCAGGTTTATGACCATGAAAAAAGAAATATCATTAGAATAGCGACTGATCTGGAGGAGAGATATGGAATAAAGCCCGATATAAATCTCTCACCCAGAGAAATCGGAAGATCCTATTCAATGTTCAAACAAGAAAAAAAAATTGACCAATTTACAGAAAAAGTTGTGCATGGATACTTGAGGCGTAAAACACAGACCATAGAGGGGATAAACCACTCAAAAAGCCTGGCATGGAGTTCCGACAAGTTTATGACATCACACCTTGAGGGATATCTCTATGCAATACAGGAACAAGAACTCCCTACCAAATATCTGCTGCACAAAAGAGGAGGGCCAGCAGCTGACAATAAATGTAGGCTATGTAAAACAAAGATCGAGGATGTAAGCCACATTGTTGCCAGCTGCGAAAGAATGTCATCTCGCTACTACCCCCCCATGAGACACGATGGGATAGCTAGAACCATCTGGAACGCACTCCGGAAAACAAAATCAACAACAAACGAGGAAGAATATATTGAGACAGATGGCACTAAGGAATACTGGTGGAACCTGAAAATAAAAACTGCCACCAAATTAAAGCACAACCGGCCTGATATTGTAGTTTGGGACCACACATTGAAAACGTGTTCTGTTGTGGAGATCAGCTGCCCACTTGATGTAAACGTTGTCAGAAAAATACAGGAGAAGGAGGACATCTACGGACCATTGATGAGGAGTTTACAAATCCAGTATCCAAGATACACCTTTAGCTTCATACCCATCATTATTGGTGCTACGGGTTATATAGCAACCCGCTTGGACCAAAGTATGACTGAAATTGGATTTGCGGACAAAAAGCGCAGCTCCCTAATTCATAGTCTACAAATGGCTGCGATAGCAGGCACCTTCAAAATTTGCAAAACATTCTTGCGATTCAAGGGATGACAATTTCTTTTCTTTTACAACCTTGCCACCAGGAAGGTGGCCGGTCAAAAAATATACTCAAAATTAAGAGAAAGAGAAAACATACATACATACATAATACATACATAAATCTTTATTCGAATTCGTAGAGATGTCTGACTAAATACATATTTCATTTTACAAGAATCTGTAATAAGCAGCGAGGCTGAATACAAGGGCAGAAAAATCATTAAGGAAGTACCGAAGAAAAACGACGAGATAGGTAAATTAAATTTACATGCATACATACATCTTTTATTGATATTCATAGAGATACCCGACTAAATACATAATTCATTTTACAAGGATTTGCTACAAAACGCCTGGCTGAAAACATCCTCAGCAACATTATCGAAGTACCGAAAGAAAACAATGAGAAAGGTAAACAAAATTTACATACATACATACATACGTACATACATACATACATACATACATACATACATACATACATACATACATACATACATACATACATACATACAGATATACATACATCTTTTATTCGAATTCGTAGAGCTATCCGACTAAATACATTATTCATTTTACAAGGATTTGCTACAAGCAGCAAGGCTGAAGACAAAGGCACCAAAATCATTAAGGAAGTACCGAAGAAAAAGGACAAGAAAGGTAAACAAAATTTACATGCATACATACATACATCTTTTATTCGAATTCGTAGAGATACCCGACTAAATACATAATTCATTATACAAGGATTTGCTACAAAGAGCCTGGCTGAACACATCCTGAGCAATTTTATCGAAGTACCGAACGAAAACAATGAGAAAGGTAAACAAAATTTACATACATACATACATACATACATACATACATACATACATACATACATACATACATACATACATACATACATCTTTTATTCGAATTCGTAGAGGTATCCGACTAAATATATTATTCATTTTACAAGGATTTGCTACAAGCAGCAAGGCTGAAGACAAGGGCACCAAAATCATTAAGGAAGTACCGAAGAAAAAGGACAAGAAAGGTAAACAAAATTTACATGCATACATACATACATCTTTTATTCGAATTCGTAGAGATACCCGACTAAATACATAATTCATTATACAAGGATTTGCTACAAAGAGCCTGGCTGAACACATCCTCAGCAATTTGATCGAAGTACCGAACGAAAACAATGAGAAAGGTAAACAAAATTTACATACATACATACATACATACATACATACATACATACATACATACATCTTTTATTCGAATTCGTAGAGGTATCCAACTAAATACATTATTCATTTTACAAGGATTTGCTACAAACAACATGGCTGAACACAGCAAGACCAGCAACATTAAGGAAGCAATGAAGAAAATCAGCGAGAAAGGTAAACAAAATTTACATACATACATACATACAAACATCTTTTCGAATTCGTAGAGATATCTGACTAAATACATAATTCATTTTACAAGAATCTGCTATAATCAGCAAGGCTGAACACAAGGGCACCAAAATCATTAAAGAAGTAGCGAAGAAAAATGACAAAAAAGCTAAACAAAATTTACATAAATACATACAAAAATACATACATACATACATACATACATACATACATACATACATACATACATACATACATACATACAGATATACATACATCTTTTATTCGAATTCGTAGAGGTATTCAACTAAATACATTATTCATTTTACAAGGATTTGCTACAAAGAGCATGGCTGAACACACCCTCAACAACATTATGGAAGTACCGATCGAAAATAATGATAAAGGTAAACAAAATGTACATATATACATACATACATCTTTTATACGAACTCGTAGAGATACACGACTAAATACATTATTTATTTTACAAGGATTTGCTACAAACGTCATGGCTGAACACAACATCAACAACATTATGGAAGTACCGAACGAAAGCAATGAGAAAGGTAAACAAAATTTACATATATACATACATACATCTTTTATACGAATTCGTAGAGATACACGACTAAATACATTATTTATTTTACAAGGATTTGCTACAAATGTCATGGCTGAACACAACATCAACAACATTATGGTAGTACCGAACGAAAGCAATGAGAAAGGTAAACAAAATGTACATACATACACACATATTTTATTCGAATTCGTAGAGATATCCACACTTAATACATAATTCATTTTACAAGGATTTGCTACAAGCAGCAAGGCTGAAGACAAGGGCACCAAAATCATTAAGGAAGTACCGAAGATAAAGGACAAGAAAGGTAAACAAAATTTACATGCATACATACATACATCTTTTATTCGAATTCGTAGAGATACCTGACTAAATACATAATTCATTATACAAGGATTTGCTACAAAGAGCCTGGCTGAACACATCCTCAGCAATTTTATCGAAGTACCGAACGAAAACAATGAGAAAGGTAAACAAAATTTACATACATATATACATACATACATACATACATACATACATACATACATACATACATACATACATACATACATACATACATCTTTTATTCGAATTCGTAGAGGTATCCAACTAAATACATTATTCATTTTACAAGGATTTGCTACAAACAACATGGCTGAACACAGCAAGACCAGAAACATTAAGGAAGCAATGAAAAAAATCAGCGAGAAAGGTAAACAAAATTTACATACATACATACATACAAAGATCTTTTCGAATTCGTAGAGATATCTGACTAAATACATAATTCATTTTACAAGAATCTGCTATAATCAGCAAGGCTGAACACAAGGGCACCAAAATCATTAAAGAAGTACCGAAGAAAAATGACAAGAAAGCTAAACAAAATTTACATACATACATACATACATACATACATACATACATACATACATACATACATACATACATACATACGTAATACATACATAAATCTTTATTCGAATTCGTAGAGATGTCTGACTAAATACATATTTCATTTTACAAGAATCTGTAATAAGCAGCGAGGCTGAACACAAGGGCAGAAATATCATTAAGGAAGTACCGAAGAAAAACGACGAGATAGGTAAATTAAATTTACATGCATACATACATCTTTTATTGGAATTCATAGAGATACCCGACTAAATACATAATTCATTTTACAAGGATTTGCTACAAAACGCCTGGCTGAAAACATCCTCAGCAACATTATCGAAGTACCGAAAGAAAACAATGAGAAAGGTAAACAAAATTTACATACATACATACATACGTACATACATACATACAAACATACATACATACATACATACATACATACATACATACATACATACATACATACATACATACATACATACATACAGATATACATACATCTTTTATTCGAATTTGTAGAGGTATCCGACTAAATACATTATTCATTTTACAAGGATTTGCTACAAGCAGCAAGGCTGAAGACAAAGGCACCAAAATCATTAAGGAAGTACCGAAGAAAAAGGACAAGAAAGGTAAACAAAATTTACATGCATACATACATACATCTTTTATTCGAATTCGTAGAGATACCCGACTAAATACATAATTCATTATACAAGGATTTGCTACAAAGAGCCTGGCTGAACACATCCTCAGCAATTTTATCGAAGTACCGAACGAAAACAATGAGAAAGGTAAACAAAATTTACATACATACATACATACATTACATACATAGATACATACATACATACATACATACATACATACATACATACATACATACATACATACATACATACATACATACATACATACATACATCTTTTATTCGAATTCGTAGAGGTATCCAACTAAATACATTATTCATTTTACAAGGATTTGCTACAAACAACATGGCTGAACACAGCAAGACCAGCAACATTAAGGAAGCAATGAAGAAAATCAGCGAGAAAGGTAAACAAAATTTACATACATACATACATACAAACATCTTTTCGAATTCGTAGAGATATCTGACTAAATACATCATTCATTTTACAAGAATCTGCTATAATCAGCAAGGCTGAACACAAGAGCACCAAAATCATTAAAGAAGTAGCGAAGAAAAACGACAAGAAAGCTAAACAAAATTTACATAAATACATACAAAAATACATACATACATACATACATACATACATACATACATACATACATACATACATACATACATACATACATACATACATACATACATACATACATACATACATACAGATATACATACATCTTTTATTCGAATTCGTAGAGGTATTCAACTAAATACATTATTCATTTTACAAGGATTTGCTACAGAGAGCATGGCTGAACACATCCTCAGCAACATTATCGAAGTACCGAACGAAAACAATGAGAAAGGTAAACAAAATATACATACATACATACATACATCTTTTATTCGAACCTGAAGAGATACCCGACTAAATACATAATTTATTTTACAAGGATTTGCTACAAACGTCATGGCTGAACACAACATCAACAACATTATGGAAGTACCGAACGAAAGCAATGAGAAAGGTAAAGAAAATGTACATATATACATAGATACATCTTTTATACGAATTCGTAGAGATACACGACTAAATACATTATTTATTTTGCAAGGATTTGCTACAAACGTCATGGATGAACACAACATCAACAACATTATGGAAGTACCGAACGAAAGCAATGAGAAAGGTAAACAAAATGTACATATATACATACATACATCTTTTATACGAATTCGTAGAGATACACGACTAAATACATTATTTATTTTACAAGGATTTGCTACAAACGTCATGGCTGAACACAACATCAACAACATTATGGAAGTACCGAACGAAAGCAATGAGAAAGGTAAACAAAATGTACATACATACAAACATATTTTATTCGAATTCGTAGAGATATCCGACTTAATACATAATTCATTTTACAAGGATTTGCTACAAGCAGCAAGGCTGAAGACAAGGGCACCAAAATCATTAAGGAAGTACCGAAGAAAAAGGACAAGAAAGGTAAACAAAATTTACATGCATACATACATACATACATACATCTTTTATTCGAATTCGTAGAGATACCTGACTAAATACATAATTCATTATACAAGGATTTGCTACAAAGAGCCTGGCTGAACACATCCTCAGCAATTTTATCGAAGTACCGAACGAAAACAATGAGAAAGGTAAACAAAATTTACAGACATATATACATACATACATACATACATACATACATACATACATACATACATACATACATACATACATACATACATACATACATCTTTTATTCGAATTCGTAGAGGTATCCAACTAAATACATTATTCATTTTACAAGGATTTGCTACAAACAACATGGCTGAACACAGCAAGACCAGCAACATTAAGGAAGCAATGAAGAAAATCAGCGAGAAAGGTAAACAAAATTTACATACATACATACATACAAAGATCTTTTCGAATTCGTAGAGATATCTGACTAAATACATAATTCATTTTACAAGAATCTGCTATAATCAGCAAGGCTGAACACAAGGGCACCAAAATCATTAAAGAAGTACCGATGAAAAACGACAAGAAAGCTAAACAAAATTTACATACATACATACATACATACATACATACATACATACATACATACATACATACATACATACGTAATACATACATAAACCTTTATTCGAATTCGTAGAGATGTCTGCCTAAATACATATTTCATTTTACAAGAATCTGTAATAAGCAGCGAGGCTGAACACAAGGGCAGAAATATCATTAAGGAAGTACCGAAGAAAAACGACGAGATAGGTAAATTAAATTTACATGCATACATACATCTTTTATTGGATTTCATAGAGATACCCGACTAAATACATAATTCATTTTACAAGGATTTGCTACAAAACGCCTGGCTGAAAACATCCTCAGCAACATTATCGAAGTACCGAAAGAAAACAATGAGAAAGGTAAACAAAATTTACATACATACATACATACGTACATACATACATACATACATACATACATACATACATACATACATACATACATACATACATACGTACATACATACATACATACAGATATACATACATCTTTTATTCGAATTTGTAGAGGTATCCGACTAAATACATTATTCATTTTACAAGGATTTGCTACAAGCAGCAAGGCTGAAGACAAAGGCACCAAAATCATTAAGGAAGTACCGAAGAAAAAGGACAAGAAAGGTAAACAAAATTTACATGCATATATACATACATCTTTTATTCGAATTCGTAGAGATACCCGACTAAATACATAATTCATTATACAAGGATTTGCTACAAAGAGCCTGGCTGAACACATCCTCAGCAATTTTATCGAAGTACCGAACGAAAACAATGAGAAAGGTAAACAAAATTTACATACATACATACATACATACATACATACATACATACATACATAAATACATACATACATACATACATACATACATACATACATACATACAGATATACATACATCTTTTACTCGAATTCGTAGAGGTATCCGACTAAATACATTATTCATTTTACAAGGATTTGCTACAAGCAGCAAGGCTGAAGACAAGGGCACCAAAATCATTAAGGAAGTACCGAAGAAAAAGGACAAGAAAGGTAAACAAAATTTACATGCATACATACATACATCTTTTATTCGAATTCGTAGAGATACCCGACTAAATACATAATTCATTATACAAGGATTTGCTACAAAGAGCCTGGCTGAACACATCCTCAGCAATTTGATCGAAGTACCGAACGAAACCAATGAGAATGGTAAACAAAATTTACATACATACATACATACATACATACATACATACATACATACATACATACATACATACATACATACATACATACATACATCTTTTATTCGAATTCGTAGAGGTATCCAACTAAATACATTATTCATTTTACAAGGATTTGCTACAAACAACATGGCTGAACACAGCAAGACCAGCAACATTAAGGAAGCAATGAAGAAAATCAGCGAGAAAGGTAAACAAAATTTACATACATACATACATACAAACATCTTTTCGAATTCGTAGAGATATCTGACTAAATACATAATTCATTTTACAAGAATCTGCTATAATCAGCAAGGCTGAACACAAGGGCACCAAAATCATTAAAGAAGTAGCGAAGAAAAACGACAAGAAAGCTAAACAAAATTTACATAAATACATACAAAAATACATACATACATACATATATACATACATACATACATACATACATACATACATACATACATACATACATACATACATACATACATACATCTTTTATTCGAATTCGTAGAGGTATTCAACTAAATACATTATTCATTTTACAAGGATTTGCTACAGAGAGCATGGCTGAACACATCCTCAGCAACATTATCGAAGTACCGAACGAAAACAATGAGAAAGGTAAACAAAATGTACATACATACATATATCTTTTAATCGAATTCGTAGAGGTATCCGGCTAAATAGATTATTCATTTTACAAGGATTTGCTACAAAGAGCCAGGCAGAACACACCCTCAACAACATTATAGAAGTACCGATCGAAAATAATGAGAAAGGTAAACAAAATATACATACATACATACATACATCTTTTATTCGAACTTGAAGAGATACCCGACTAAATACATAATTTATTTTACAAGGATTTGCTACAAACGTCATGGCTGAACACAACATCAACAACATTATGGAAGTACCGAACGAAAGCAATGAGAAAGGTAAACGAAGTGTACATATATACATAGATACATCTTTTATACGAATTCGTAGATATACACGACTAAATACATTATTTATTTTACAAGGATTTGCTACAAACGTCATGGCTGAACACAACATCAACAACATTATGGAAGTACCGAACGAAAGCAATGAGAAAGGTAAACAAAATGTACATATATACATACATACATCTTTTATACGAATTCGTAGAGATACACGACTAAATACATTATTTATTTTACAAGGATTTGCTACAAACGTCATGGCTGAACACAACATCAACAACATTATGGAAGTACCGAACGAAAGCAACGAGAAAGGTAAACAAAATGTACATACATACAAACATATTTTATTCGAATTCGTAGAGGTATCTGACTTAATACATAATTCATTTTACAAGGATTTGCTACAAGCAGCAAGGCTGAAGACAAGGGCACCAAAATCATTAAGGAAGCACCGACGAAAAAGGACAAGAAAGGTAAACAAAATTTAAATGCATACATACATACATCTTATATTCGAATTCGTAGAGATACCCGACTAAATACATAATTCATTATACAAGGATTTGCTACAAAGAGCCTGGCTGAACACATCCTCAGCAATTTTATCGAAGTACCGAACGAAAACAATGAGAAAGGTAAACAAAATTTACATACATACATACATACATACATACATACATACATACATACATACATACATACATACATACATACATCTTTTATTCGAATTCGTAGAGGTATCCAACTAAATACATTATTCATTTTACAAGGATTTGCTACAAACAACATGGCTGAACACAGCAAGACCAGCAACATTAAGGAAGCAATGAAGAAAATCAGCGAGAAAGGTAAACAAAATTTACATACATACATACATACAAATATCTTTTCGAATTCGTAGAGATATCTGACTAAATACATAATTCATTTTACAAGAATCTGCTATAATCAGCAAGGCTGAACACAAGGGCAGCAAAATCATTAAAGAAGTAGCGAAGAAAAACGACAAGAAAGCTAAACAAAATTTACATAAATACATACAAAAATACATACATACATACATACATACATACATACATACATACATACATACATACATACATACATACATACATACATACAGATATACATACATCTTTTATTCGAATTCGTAGAGGTATCCAACTAAATACATTATTCATTTTACAAGGATTTGCTACAAACAACATGGCTGAACACAGCAAGACCAGCAACATTAAGGAAGCAATGAAGAAAATCAGCGAGAAAGGTAAACAAAATTTACATACATACATACATACAAAGATCTTTTCGAATTCGTAGAGATATCTGACTAAATACATAATTCATTTTACAAGAATCTGCTATAATCAGCAAGGCTGAACACAAGGGCAGCAAAATCATTAAAGAAGTAACGAAGAAAAACGACGAGAAAGCTAAACAAAATTTACATAAATACATACAAAAATACATACATACATACATACATACATACATACATACATACATACATACATACATACATACATACAGATATACATACATCTTCTATTCGAATTCGTAGAGGTATCCAACTAAATACATTATTCATTTTACAAGGATTTGCTACAGACAACATGGCTGAACACAGCAAGACCAGCAACATTAAGGAAGCAATGAAGAAAATCAGCGAGAAAGGTAAACAAAATTTACATACATACATACATACAAAGATCTTTTCGAATTCGTAGAGATATCTGACTAAATACATAATTCATTTTACAAGAATCTGCTATAATCAGCAAAGCTGAACACAAGGGCACCAAAATCATTAAAGGATTACCGAAGAAAAACGACAAGAAAGCTAAACAAAATTTACATAAATACATACATACATACATACATACATGGTGGCTGCCAACTCGTTTTCGAGTACGGCCACTACTTTATAACCATGTCGGAGAACCCCTAGCGATGCGCTGAACAAGTGTGATTTTTTAGTCCAGCCAGCGACTTGAACACTCTGGTACAAACACTACACTTGTGACAATTATTGACACATAGTTCTGGGCCCATGGTACCTTGTGATGACAAGTGCAGAGAGATCTCCAGATATAAAGCAATGCCTGTGCTATGAAGATTTTATAGTGAGCAAAGGCACTGCACAAAGCCAGTCCCACTCTCTTAACCAAGATGTCTCATGGTCGGGTCGTTGGCGACTAAACTGGCAACCCCACCAGGGTTTCTTGGTGAGGAGGGTGACTTTGGACATCCTGCAGGACTAAAAACAAAACCTGTCGAAGGGCAAAGTAGCTCTTAAGAGTCAATGGCCATCCAAAATCACCGGGATAGATGACCCCTTAGCCTTTGTCAAGGCAGAATTCTAGGAGAAGGAAAACTCTGATATAACACCTGCAACCCTGATGGTATCCAATGATGTTGACTTGTTCTTCTTTTTGTTAAATATCATCTTGGTTAAGAGAGTGGGACATACATACATACATACATACATACATACATACATACATACATACATACATACATACATACATACATACATACATACATACATACATAAAACTTTATTCGAATTCGTAGAGATGTCTGACTAAATACATATTTCATTTTACAAGAATCTGTAATAAGCAGCAAGGCTGAACACAAGGGCAGAAAAATCATTAAGGAAGTCCCGAAGAAAAACGACGAGAAAGGTAAACAAAATTTACATACATACATCTTTTATTCGAATTCATAGAGATACCCGACTAAATACATAATTCATTTTACAAGGATTTGCTACAAAGAGCCTGGCTGAACACATCCCCAGCAACATTATCGAAGTACCGAACGAAAACAATGAGAAAGGTAAACAAAATGTACATACATACATACATCTTTTAATCGAATTCGTAGAGGTATCCGACTAAATAGATTATTCATTTTACAAGGATTTGCTACAAAGAGCCAGGCAGAACACACCCTCAACAACATTATGGAAGTACCGATCGAAAATAATGAGAAAGGTAAACAAAATATACATACATACATACATACATACATCTTTTATTCGAATTTGAAGAGATACCCGACTAAGTACATAATTTATTTTACAAGGGTTTGCTACAAACATCATGGCTGAACACAACATCAACAACTTTATTGAAGTCCCGAACGAAAGCAATGAGAAAGGTAAATAAAATGTACATATATACATACATACATCTTTTATACGAATTCGTAGAGATACAGGACTCAATACATTATATATTTTACAAGGATTTGCTACAAACGTCATGGCTGAACACAATATCAACAACATTATGGAAGTACCGGACGAAAGCAATGAGAAAGGTAAACAAAATGTACATATATACATACATACATATTTGATTCGAATTCGTAGAGGTATCCGACTAAATACATAATTCATTTTACAAGGATTTGCTACAAGCAGCAAGGCTGAAGACAAGGGCACCAAAATCATTAAGGAAGTACCGAAGAAAAAGGACAAGAAAGGTAAACAAAATTTAAATACATACATACATACATCTTTTATTCGAATTCGTAGAGATACCCGACTAAATACATAATTCATTATACAAGGATTTGCTACAAAGAGCCTGGCTGAACACATCCTCAGCAATTTTATCGAAGTACCGAACGAAAGCAATGAGAAAGGTAAACAAAATTTACATACATACATACATACATACATACATACATACATACATACATACATACATACATCTTTTATTCGAATTCGTAGAGGTATCCAACTAAATACATTATTCATTTTACAAGGATTTGCTACAAACAACATGGCTGAACACAGCAAGACCAGCAACATTAAGGAAGCAATGAAGAAAATCAGCGAGAAAGGTAAACAAAATTTACATACATACATACATACATACAAAGATCTTTTCGAATTAGTAGAGATATCTGACTAAATACATAATTCATTTTACAAGAATCTGCTATAATCAGGAAGGCTGAACACAAGGGCAGCAAAATCATTAAAGATGTAGCGAAGAAAAACGACAAGAAAGCTAAACAAAATTTACATAAATACATACAAAAATACATACATACATACATACATACATACATACATACATACATACATACATACATACATACATACATACATACATACATACAAGAACTCCCTACCAAATATCTGCTGCACAAAAGAGGAGGGCCAGCAGCTGACAATAAATGTAGGCTATGTAAAACAAAGATCGAGGATGTAAGCCACATTGTTGCCAGCTGCGAAAGAATGTCATCTCGCTACTACCTCCCCATGAGACACGATGGGATAGCTAGAACTATCTGGAACGCACTTCGGAAAACAAAATTAACAACAAACGAGGAAGAATATATTGAGACAGATGGCACTAAGGAATACTGGTGGAACCTGAAAATAAAAACTGCCACCAAATTAAAGCACAACCGGCCTGATATTGTAGTTTGGGACCACACATTGAAAACGTGTTCTGTTGTGGAGATCAGCTGCCCACTTAATGTAAACGTTGTCATGAAAATACAGGAGAAGGAGGACATCTACGGACCATTGATGAGGAGCTTACAAATCCAGTATCCAAGATACACCTTTAGCTTCATACCCATCATTATTGGTGCTACGGGCTATATACCAACCCGCTTGGACCAAAGTATGACCGAACTTGGATTTGCGGACAAAAAGCGCAGCTCCCTAATTCATAGTCTACAAATGGCTGCGATAGCTGGCACCTTCAAAATATGCAAAACATTCTTGCGATTCAAGGGATGACAATTTCTTTTCTTTTACAACCTTACCACCAGGAAGGTGGCCGGTCAAAAAATTATACTCGAAATTAAGAGAAAGAGAAAACATACATACATACATACATCTTTTATTCGAATTCGTAGAGGTATCCAACTAAATACATTATTCATTTTACAAGGATTTGCTACAAACAACATGGCTGAACACAGCAAGACCAGCAACATTAAGGAAGCAATGAAGAAAATCAGCGAGAAAGGTAAACAAAATTTACATACATACATATATACAAAGATCTTTTCGAATTCGTAGAGATATCTGACTAAATACATAATTCATTTTACAAGAATCTGCTATAATCAGCAAGGCTGAACACAAGGGCACCAAAATCATTAAAGGATTACCGAAGAAAAACGACAAGAAAGCTAAACAAAATTTACATAAATACATACATACATACATACATGGTGCCTGCCAACTTGTTTTCGAGTACGGCCACTACTTTATAACCATGTCGGAGAACCCCTAGCGATGCGCTGAACAAGTGTGATTTTTTAGTCCAGCCAGCGACTTGATCACTCTGGTACAAACACTACACTTGTGACAATTATTGACACATAGTGCTGGGCCCATGGTACCTTGTGATGACAAGTGCAGAGAGATCTCCAGATATAAAGCAATGCCTGTGCTATGAAGCTTTTATAGTGAGCAAAGGCACTGCACAAAGCCAGTCCCACTCTCTTAACCAAGATGTCTCATGGTCGGGTCGTTGGCGACTAAACTGGCAACCACCAGGGTTTCTTGGTGAGGAGGGTGACTTTGGACATCCTGCAGGACTAAAAACAAAACCTGTCAAAGGGCAAAGGAGCTCTTAAGAGTCAATGGCCATCCAAAATCACCGGGATAGATGACCCCTTAGCCTTTGTCAAGGCAGAATTCTAGGAGAAGGAAAACTCTGATATAACACCTGCAACCCTGATGGTATCCAATGATGTTGACTTGTTCTTCTTTTTGGTAAATATCATCTTGGTTAAGAGAGTGGGACTGACATACATACATACATACATACATACATACATACATACATACATACATACATACATACATACATAAAACTTTATTCGAATTCGTAGAGATGTCTGACTAAATACATATTTCATTTTACAAGAATCTGTAATAAGCAGCAAGGCTGAACACAAGGGCAGAAAAATCATTAAGGAAGTCCCGAAGAAAAACGACGAGAAAGGTAAACAAAATTTACATACATACATCTTTTATTCGAATTCATAGAGATACCCGACTAAATACATAATTCATTTTACAAGGATTTGCTACAAAGAGCCTGGCTGAACACATCCCCAGCAACATTATCGAAGTACCGAACGAAAACAATGAAAAAGGTAAACAAAATGTACATACATACATACATCTTTTAATCGAATTCGTAGAGGTATCCGACTAAATAGATTATTCATTTTACAAGGATTTGCTACAAAGAGCCAGGCAGAACACACCATCAACAAC
The DNA here is from genome assembly GCA_964016885.1 of Eledone cirrhosa. Taxonomy (NCBI): domain Eukaryota; kingdom Metazoa; phylum Mollusca; class Cephalopoda; order Octopoda; family Eledonidae; genus Eledone; species Eledone cirrhosa. Next base: position 37,697,102 of record OZ024754.1, read on the forward strand.
ATTATGGAAGTACCGATCGAAAATGATGAGAAAGGTAAACAAAATATACATACATACATACAAACATCTTTTATTCGAATTTGAAGAGATACCCGACTAAATACATAATTTATTTTACAAGGATTTGCTACAAACGTCATGGCTGAACACAACATCAACAACATTATTGAAGTACCGAACGAAAGCAATGAGAAAGGTAAACAAAATGTACATATATACATACATACATCTTTTATACGAATTCGTAGAGATACACGACTAAATACATTATTTATTTTACAAGGATTTGCCACAAGCAGCAAGGCTGAAGACAAGGGCACCAAAATCATTAAGGAAGTACCGAAGAAAAAGGACAAGAAAGGTAAACAAAATTTAAATGCATACATACATACATCTTTTATTCGAATTCGTAGAGATACCCGACTAAATACTTAATTCATTATACAAGGATTTGCTACAAAGAGCCTGGCTGAACACATCCTCAGCAATTTTATCGAAGTACCGAACGAAAACAATGAGAAAGGTAAACAAAATTTACATACATACATACATACATACATACATACATACATACATACATACATACATACATACATACATACATACATCTTTTATTCGAATTCGTAGAGGTATCCAACTAAATACATTATTCATTTTACAAGGATTTGCTACAAACAACATGGCTGAACACAGCAAGACCAGCAACATTAAGGAAGCAATGAAGAAAATCAGCGAGAAAGGTAAACAAAATTTACATACATACATACATACAAATATCTTTTCGAATTCGTAGAGATATCTGACTAAATACATAATTCATTTTACAAGAATCTGCTATAATCAGCAAGGCTGAACACAAGGGCAGCAAAATCATTAAAGAAGTAGCGAAGAAAAACGACAAGAAAGCTAAACAAAATTTACATAAATACATACAAAAATACATACATACATACATACATACATACATACATACATACATACATACAGATATACATACATCTTTTATTCGAATTCGTAGAGGTATCCAACTAAATACATTATTCATTTTACAAGGATTTGCTACAAACAACATGGCTGAACACAGCAAGACCAGCAACATTAAGGAAGCAATGAAGAAAATCAGCGAGAAAGGTAAACAAAATTTACATACATACATACATACAAAGATCTTTTCGAATTCGTAGAGATATCTGACTAAATACATAATTCATTTTACAAGAATCTGCTATAATCAGCAAGGCTGAACACAAGGGCACCAAAATCATTAAAGGATTACCGAAGAAAAACGACAAGAAAGCTAAACAAAATTTACATAAATACATACATACATACATACATACATACATGGTGGCTGCCAACTCGTTTTCGAGTACGGCCACTACTTTATAACCATGTCGGAGAACCCCTAGCGATGCGCTGAACAAGTGTGATTTTTTAGTCCAGCCAGCGACTTGAACACTCTGGTACAAATACTACACTTGTGACAATTATTGACACATAGTGCTGGGCCCATGGTACCTTGTGATGACAAGTGCAGAGAGATCTCCAGATATAAAGCAATGCCTGTGCTATGAAGCTTTTATAGTGAGCAAAGGCACTGCACAAAGCCAGTCCCACTCTCTTAACCAAGATGTCTCATGGTCGGGTCGTTGGTGACTAAACTGGCAACCCCACCAGGGTTTCTTGGTGAGGAGGGTGACTTTGGACATCCTGCAGGACTAAAAACAAAACCTGTCAAAGGGCAAAGGAGCTCTTAAGAGTCAATGGCCATCCAAAATCACCGGGATAGATGACCCCTTAGCCTTTGTAAATGCAGAATTCTAGGAGAAGGAAAACTCTGATATAACACCTGCAACCCTGATGGTATCCAATGATGTTGACTTGTTCTTCTTTTTGGTAAATATCATCTTGGTTAAGAGAGTGGGACATACATACATACATACATACATACATACATACATACATACATACATACATACATACATACATACATACATAAAACTTTATTCGAATTCGTAGAGATGTTTGACTAAATACATATTTCATTTTACAAGAATCTGTAATAAGCAGCAAGGCTGAACACAAGGGCAGAAAAATCATTAAGGAAGTCCCGAAGAAAAACGACGAGAAAGGTAAACAAACTTTACATACATACATCTTTTATTCGAATTCATAGAGATACCCGACTAAATACATAATTCATTTTACAAGGATTTGCTACAAAGAGCATGGCTGAACACATCCCCAGCAACATTATCGAAGTACCGAACGAAAACAATGAGAAAGGTAAACAAAATGTACATACATACATACATCTTTTAATCGAATTCGTAGAGGTATCCGACTAAATAGATTATTCATTTTAGAAGGATTTGCTACAAAGAGCCAGGCAGAACACACCCTCAACAACATTATGGAAGTAGCGATCGAAAATAATGAGAAAGGTAAACAAAATATACATACATACATACATACATCTTTTATTCGAATTTGAAGAGATACCCGACTAAATACATAATTTATTTTACAAGGGTTTGCTACAAACGTCATGGCTGAACACAACATCAACAACATTATTGAAGTACCGAACGAAAGCAATGAGAAAGGTAAACAAAATGTACATATTTACATACATAGATCTTTTATACGAATTCGTAGAGATACACGACTAAATACATTATTTATTTTACAAGGATTTGCTACAAACGTCATGGCTGAACACAACATCAACAACATTATGGAAGTACCGCAGGAAAGCAATGAGAAAGGTAAACAAAATGTACATATATACATACATATATAATCAACAACAAAGAACGCTTAGAGCATAGGTATATCTTTACTTGCTGACAGTGTTTCGTCCACACTATAAGTGGGACTCATCAGAGCATAAAGAGTGATTACATATTACACAAGCAATAACAAAACCAAGACAGAAGAATATAATGGGGATGCAATAAGTTGGGAGGGGTTTAAAGAGTAGAGTAAATAGAGTGTAGAAAATAAAATTGGAGGATAAAGAATAGTGAAATGTAAAAAAAATAAATAATAAACATTGAAGAAATAAAAAATAAACATTGAAAAATAAGCATTGAAAAATAAGAGGTGCTATCAGTCACAGTTGGGCAGGGTGCTGTTAACAAACAGTTACATACAAGCATACGCATAAGCATGAGCACCCGCATGCAACCACACAATAAGCAGCCATATGCAACACATATAGTATAGACTAATACAAATAACATATCATGGACGAGTATGCAAAAGCTAAGCGATAAATGGTGGATATACAATGGGTAAAAATACAATGGGTAAAAGTAAGATAAACAAAGGATAAAAATAGATTAACCATAGATAAAAAATAGATTAACCATGGATAAGAGATAGAGAATAGATAAGGAATAGAAAGAAATAGATAAGATAGATAAGAGTAGATAAAAATAGATAAAAAATAGATAAAAAATAGATAAAAATAGATAAAAAATAGATAAAAAATAGATAAAAAATAGATAAAAAATACATAAAAAATAGATTAAAAATAGATAAAAAATAGACAAATAATATATATAAAAAATATAAAATATAAAAAATATATATATAAAATATACAGATAATAAAGATAAAGGGTAAAGAATAAATAAAATAGAATTATATAAAATAATATACAATGAAATAAAATAAAATAAAGTAAAGTGAGATAGGATATATATTTTTTGAATATATTTCTTGAATATATCAGGGGCACACGAACGCCTTAAGTGTTACAGTCAGCCATATCACAACAATCAATGTTGATTATATTACGGCTCTGCCCTCAGACATCGAGCTAACCTTATACTGCCTATTGGATAAGTGGAGTGTTACACACTCCTAATCCCCTCCCTTATATACATATATACATACATACATCTTTTATACGAATTCGTAGAGATACACGACTAAATACATTATTTATTTTACAAGGATTTGCTACAAACGTCATGGCTGAACACAACATCAACAACATTATGGAAGTACCGAACGAAAGCAATGAGAAAGGTAAACAAAATGTACATATATACATACATACATATTTTATTCGAATTCGTAGAGGTATCCGACTAAATACATAATTCATTTTACAAGGATTTGCTACAAGCAGCAAGGCTGAAGACAAGGGCACCAAAATCATTAAGGAAGTACCGAAGAAAAAGGACAAGAAAGGTAAACAAAATTTAAATGCATACATACATACATCTTTTATTCGAATTCGTAGAGATACCCGACTAAATACTTAATTCATTATACAAGGATTTGCTACAAAGAGCCTGGCTGAACACATCCTCAGCAATTTTATCGAGGTACCGAACGAAAACAGTGAGAAAGGTAAACAAAATTTACATACATACATACATACATACATACATACATACATACATACATACATACATCTTTTATTCGAATTCGTAGAGGTATCCAACTAAATACATTATTCATTTTACAAGGATTTGCTACAAACAACATGGCTGAACACAGCAAGACCAGCAACATTAAGGAAGCAATGAAGAAAATCAGCGAGAAAGGTAAACAAAATTTACATACATACATACATACATACAAACATCTTTTCGAATTCGTAGAGATATCTGACTAAATACATGATTCATTTTACAAGAATCTGCTATAATCAGCAAGGCTGAACACAAGGGCAGCAAAATCATTAAAGAAGTAGCGAAGAAAAACGACAAGAAAGCTAAACAAAATTTACATAAATACATACAAAAATACATACATACATACATACATACATACATACATACATACATACATACATACATACATACATACATCTTTTATTCGAATTCGTAGAGGTATTCAACTAAATACATTATTCATTTTACAAGGATTTGCTACAAACAACATGGCTGAACACAGCAAGACCAGCAACATTAAGGAAGCAATGAAGAAAATCAGCGAGAAAGGTAAACAAAATTTACATACATACATACAAACATCTTTTCGAATTCGTAGAGATATCTGACTAAATACATAATTCATTTTACAAGAATCTGCTATAATCAGCAAGGCTGAACACAAGGGCACCAAAATCATTAAAGGATTACCGAAGAAAAACGACAAGAAAGCTAAACAAAATTTACATAAATACATACATACATACATACATACATGGTGGCTGCCAACTCGTTTTCGAGTACGGCCACTACTTGATAACCATGTCGGAGAACCCCTAGCGATGCGCTGAACAAGTGTGATTTTTTAGTCCAGCCAGCGACTTGAACACTCTGGTACAAACACTACACTTGTGACAATTATTGACACATAGTGCTGGGCCCATGGTACCTTGTGATGACAAGTGCAGAGAGATCTCCAGATATAAAGCAATGCCTGTGCTATGAAGCTTTTATAGTGAGCAAAGGCACTGCACAAAGCCAGTCCCATTCTCTTAACCAAGATGTCTTATGGTCGGGTCGTTGGCGACTAAACTGGCAACCCCACCAGGGTTTCTTGGTGAGGAGGGTGACTTTGGACATCCTGCAGGACTAAAAACAAAACCTGTCAAAGGGCAAAGGAGCTCTTAAGAGTCAATGGCCATCCAAAATCACCGGGATAGATGACCCCTTAGCCTTTGTCAAGGCAGAATTGTAGGAGAAGGAAAACTCTGATATAACACCTGCAACCCTGATGGTATCCAATGATGTTGACTTGTTCTTCTTTTTGGTAAATATCGTCTTGGTTAAGAGAGTAGGACTGACATACATACATACATACATACATACATACATACATACATACATACATACATACATACATACATACATACATACATACATACATACATACATACATACATACATAAAACTTTATTCGAATTCGTAGAGATGTTTGACTTAATACATATTTCATTTTACAAGAATCTGTAATAAGCAGCAAGGCTGAACACAAGGGCAGAAAAATCATTAAGGAAGTACCGAAGAAAAACGACGAGAAAGGTAAACAAAATTTACATACATACATCTTTTATTCGAATTCATAGAGATACCCGACTAAATACATAATTCATTTTACAAGGATTTGCTACAAAGAGCATGGCTGAACACATCCCCAGCAACATTATCGAAGTACCGAACGAAAACAATGAGAAAGGTAAACAAAATGTACATACATACATACATCTTTTAATCGAATTCGTAGAGGTATCCGACTAAATAGATTATTCATTTTACAAGGATTTGCTAAAAAGAGCCAGGCAGAACACACCCTCAACAACATTATGGAAGTACCGATCGAAAATAATGAGAAAGGTAAACAAAATATACATTCATACATACAAACATCTTTTATTCGAATTTGAAGAGATACCCGACTAAATAAATAATTTATTTTACAAGGATTTGCTACAAACGTCATGGCTGAACACAACATCAACAACATTATTGAAGTACCGAACGAAAGCAATGAGAAAGGTAAACAAAATGTACATATATACATACATACATCTTTTATACGAATTCGTAGAGATACACGACTAAATACATTATTTATTTTACAAGGATTTGCCACAAACGTCATGGCTGAACACAACATCAACAACATTATGGAAGTACCGAACGAAAGCAATGAGAAAGGTAAACAAAATGTACATATATACATACATACATCTTTTATACGAATTCGTAAAGATACACGACTAAATACATTATTTATTTTACAAGGATTTGCTACAAACGTCATGGCTGAACACAACATCAGCAACATTATGGAAGTACCGAACGAAAGCAATGAGAAAGGTAAACAAAATGTACATATATACATACATACATATTTTATTCGAATTCGTAGAGGTATCCGACTAAATACATAATTCATTTTACAAGGATTTGCCACAAGCAGCAAGGCTGAAGACAAGGGCACCAAAATCATTAAGGAAGTACCGAAGAAAAAGGACAAGAAAGGTAAACAAAATTTAAATGCATACATACATACATCTTTTATTCGAATTCGTAGAGATACCCGACTAAATACTTAATTCATTATACAAGGATTTGCTACAAAGAGCCTGGCTGAACACATCCTCAGCAATTTTATCGAAGTACCGAACGAAAACAATGAGAAAGGTAAACAAAATTTACATACATACATACATACATACATACATACATACATACATACATACATACATACATACATACATACATACATCTTTTATTCGAATTCGTAGAGGTATCCAACTAAATACATTATTCATTTTACAAGGATTTGCTACAAACAACATGGCTGAACACAGCAAGACCAGCAACATTAAGGAAGCAATGAAGAAAATCAGCGAGAAAGGTAAACAAAATTTACATACATACATACATACAAAGATCTTTTCGAATTCGTAGAGATATCTGACTAAATACATAATTCATTTTACAAGAATCTGCTATAATCAGCAAGGCTGAACACAAGGGCAGCAAAATCATTAAAGAAGTAGCGAAGAAAAACGACTAGAAAGCTAAACAAAATTTACATAAATACATACAAAAATACATACATACATACATACATACATACATACATACATACATACATACATACATACAGATATACATACATCTTTTATTCGAATTCGTAGAGGTATCCAACTAAATACATTATTCATTTTACAAGGATTTGCTACAAACAACATGGCTGAACACAGCAAGACCAGCAACATTAAGGAAGCAATGAAGAAAATCAGCGAGAAAGGTAAACAAAATTTACATACATACATACAAAGATCTTTTCGAATTCGTAGAGATATCTGACTAAATACATAATTCATTTTACAAGAATCTGCTATAATCAGCAAGGCTGAACACAAGGGCACCAAAATCATTAAAGGATTACCGAAGAAAAACGACAAGAAAGCTAAACAAAATTTACATAAATACATACATACATACATACATACATACATACATACATATATACATGGTGGCTGCCCACTCGTTTTCGAGTACGGCCACTACTTTATAACCATGTCGGAGAACCCCTAGCGATGCGCTGAACAAGTGTGATTTTTTAGTCCAGCCAGCGACTTGAACACTCTGGTACAAACACTACACTTGTGACAATTATTGACACATAGTGCTGGGCCCATGGTACCTTGTGATGACAAGTGCAGAGAGATCTCCAGATATAAAGCAATGCCTGTGCTATGAAGCTTTTATAGTGAGCAAAGTCACTGCACAAAGCCAGTCCCACTCTCTTAAACAAGATGTCTCATGGTCGGGTCGTTGGCGACTAAACTGGCAACCCCACCAGGGTTTCTTGGTGAGGAGGGTGACTTTGGACATACTGAAGGACTAAAAACAAAACCTGTCAAAGGGCAAAGGAGCTCTTAAGAGTCAATGGCCATCCAAAATCACCGGGATAGATGACCCCTTAGCCTTTGTCAAGGCAGAATTCTAGGAGTAGGAAAACTCTGATATAACACCTGCAACCCTGATGGTATCCAATGATGTTGACTTGTTCTTCTTTTTGGTAAATATCATCTTGGTTAAGAGAGTGGGACTGACATACATACATACATACATACATACATACATACATACATACATACATACATACATACATACATACATACATACATACATACATACATACATAAAACTTTATTCGAATTCGTAGAGATGTCTGACTAAATACATATTTCATTTTACAAGAATCTGTAATAAGCAGCAAGGCTGAACACAAGGACAGAAAAATCATTAAGGAAGTACCGGAGAAAAACGACGAGATAGGTAAACAAAATTTACATACATACATCTTTTATTCGAATACATAGAGATACCCGACTAAATACATAATTCATTTTACAAGGATTTGCTACAAAGAGCATGGCTGAACACATCCCCAGCAACATTATCGAAGTACCGAACGAAAACAATGAGAAAGGTAAACAAAATGTACATACATACATACATACATCTTTTAATCGAATTCGTAGAGGTATCCGACTAAATAGATTATTCATTTTACAAGGATTTGCTACAAAGAGCCAGGCAGAACACACCCTCAACAACATTATGGAAGTACCGATCGAAAATAATGAGAAAGGTAAACAAAATATACATACATACATACGTACATCTTTTATTCGAATTTGAAGAGATACCCGACTAAATACATAATTTATTTTACAAGGATTTGCTACAAACGTCATGGCTGAACACAACATCAACAACATTATTGAAATACCGAACGAAAGCAATGAGAAAGGTAATCAAAATGTACATATATACATACATACATCTTTTATACGAATTCGTAGAGATACACGACTAAATACATTATTTATTTTACAAGGATTTGCTACAAACGTCATGGCTGAACACAACATCAACAACATTATGGAAGTACCGAACGAAAGCAATGAGAAAGGTAAACAAAATGTACATATATACATACATACATCTTTTATACGAATTCGTAGAGATACACGACTAAATACATTATTTATTTTACAAGGATTTGCTACAAACGTCATGGCTGAACACAACATCAATAACATTATGGAAGTACCGAACGAAAGCAATGAGAAAGGTAAACAAAATGTACATATATACATACATACATCTTTTATACGAATTCGTAGAGATACACGACTAAATACATTATTTATTTTACAAGGATTTGCTACAAACGTCATGGCTGAACACAACATCAACAACATTATGGAAGTACCGAACGAAAGCAATGAGAAAGGTAAACAAAATGTACATACATACATACATATTTTATTCGAATTCGTAGAGGTATCCGACTAAATAAATAATTCATTTTACAAGGATTTGCTACAAGCAGCAAGGCTGAAGACAAGGGCACCAAAATCATTAAGGAAGTACCGAAGAAAAAGGACGAGAAAGGTAAACAAAATTTAAATGCATACATACATACATCTTTTATTCGAATTCGTAGAGATACCCGACTAAATACTTAATTCATTATACAAGGATTTGTTACAAAGAGCCTGGCTGAACACATCCTCAGCAATTTTATCGAAGTACCGAACGAAAACAATGAGAAAGGTAAACAAAATTTACATACATACATACATACATACATACATACATCTTTTATTCGAATTCGTAGAGGTATCCAACTAAATACATTATTCATTTTACAAGCATACTTACATTTTACATGCATACTTACATTTTACAAGGATTTGCTACAAACAACATGGCTGAACACAGCAAGACCAGCAACATTAAGGAAGCAATGAAGAAAATCAGCGAGAAAGGTAAACAAAATTTACATACATACATACATACATACAAAGATCTTTTCGAATTCGTAGAGATATCTGACTAAATACATAATTCATTTCACAAGAATCTGCTATAATCAGCAAGGCTGAACACAAGGGCAGCAAAATCATTAAAGAAGTAGCGAAGAAAAACGACAAGAAAGCTAAACAAAATTTACATAAATACATACAAAAATACATACATACTTACATACATACATACATACATACATACATACATACATACATACATACATACATACATACATGCATACATACATACAGATATACATACATCTTTTATTCGAATTCGTAGAGGTATCCAACTAAATACATTATTCATTTTACAAGGATTTGCTACAAACAACATGGCTGAACACAGCAAGACCAGCAACATTAAGGAAGCAATGAAGAAAATCAGTGAGAAAGGTAAACAAAATTTACATACATACATACATACAAAGATCTTTTCGAATTCGTAGAGATATCTGACTAAATACATAATTCATTTTACAAGAATCTGCTATAATCAGCAAGGCTGAACACAAGGGCACCATAATCATTAAAGGATTACCGAAGAAAAACGACAAGAAAGCTAAACAAAATTTACATAAATACATACATACATACATACATACATACATACATACATACATACATACATACATACATGGTGGCTGCCAACTCGTTTTCGAGTACGGCTACTACTTTATAACCATGTCGGAGAACCCCTAGCGATGCGCTGAACAAGTGTGATTTTTTAGTCCAGCCAGCGACTTGAACACTCTGGTACAAACACTACACTTGTGACAATTATTGACACATAGTGCTGGGCCCATGGTACCTTGTGATGACAAGTGCAGAGAGATCTCCAGATATAAAGCAATGCCTGTGCTATGAAGCTTTTATAGTGAGCAAAGGCACTGCACAAAGCCAGTCCCACTCTCTTAACCAAGATGTCTCATGGTCGGGTCGTTGGCGACTAAACTGGCAACCCCACCAGGGTTTCTTGGTGAGGAGGGTGACTTTGGACATCCTGCAGGACTAAAAACAAAACCTGTCAAAGGGCAAAGGAGCTCTTAAGAGTCAATGGCCATCCAAAATCACCGGGATAGATGACCCCTTAGCCTTTGTCAAGGCAGAATTCTAGGAGAAGGAAAACTCTGATATAACACCTGCAACCCTGATGGTATCCAATGATGTTGACTTGTTCTTCTTTTTGGTAAATATCATCTTGGTTAAGAGAGTGGGACTGACATACATACATACATACATACATACATACATACATAAAACTTTATTCGAATTCGTAGAGATGTTTGACTAAATACATATTTCATTTTACAAGAATCTGTAATAAGTAGCAAGGCTGAACACAAGGGCAGAAAAATCATTAAGGAAGTACCGAAGAAAAACGACGAGAAAGGTAAACAAAATTTACATACATACATCTTTTATTCGAATTCATAGAGATACCCGACTAAATACATAATTCATTTTACAAGGATTTGCTACAAAGAGCATGGCTGAACACATCCCCAGCAACATTATCGAAGTACCGAACGAAAACAATGAGAAAGGTAAACAAAATGTACATACATACATACATCTTTTAATCGAATTCGTAGAGGTATCCGACTAAATAGATTATTCATTTTACAAGGATTTGCTACAAAGAGCCAGGCAGAACACACCCTCAACAACATTATGGAAGTACCGATCGAAAATAATGAGAAAGGTAAACAAAATATACATACATACATACAAACATCTTTTATTCGAATTTGAAGAGATACCCGACTAAATACATAATTTATTTTACAAGGATTTGCTACAAACGTCATGGCTGAACACAACATCAACAACATTATTGAAGTACCGAACGAAAGCAATGAGAAAGGTAAACAAAATGTACATATATACATACATACATATTTTATTCGAATTCGTAGAGGTATCCGACTAAATACATAATTCAATTTACAAGGATTTGCTACAAGCAGCAAGGCTGAAGACAAGGGCACCAAAATCATTAAGGAAGTACCGAAGAAAAAGGACAAGAAAGGTAAACAAAATTTAAATGCATACATACATACATCTTTTATTCGAATTCGTAGAGATACCCGACTAAATACTTAATTCATTATACAAGGATTTGCTACAAAGAGCCTGGCTGAACACATCCTCAGCAATTTTATCGAAGTACCGAACGAAAACAATGAGAAAGGTAAACAAAATTTACATACATACATACATACATACATACATCTTTTATTCGAATTCGTAGAGGTATCCAACTAAATACATTATTCATTTTACAAGGATTTGCTACAAACAACATGGCTGAACACAGCAAGACCAGCAACATTAAGGAAGCAATGAAGAAAATCAGCGAGAAAGGTAAACAAAATTTGCATACATACATACATACAAACATCTTTTCGAATTCGTAGAGATATCTGACTAAAAACATAATTCATTTTACAAGAATCTGCTATAATCAGCAAGGCTGAACACAAGGGCAGCAAAATCATTAAAGATGTAGCGAAGAAAAACGACAAGAAAGCTAAACAAAATTTACATAAATACATACAAAAATACATACATACATACATACATACATACATACATACATACATACATACATCTTTTATTCGAATTCGTAGAGGTATTCAACTAAATACATTATTCATTTTACAAGGATTTGCTACAAACAACATGGCTGAACACAGCAAGACCAGCAACATTAAGGAAGCAATGAAGAAAATCAGCGAGAAAGGTAAACAAAATTTACATACATACATACATACATACAAAGATCTTTTCGAATTCGTAGAGATATCTGACTAAATACATAATTCATTTCACAAGAATCTGCTATAATCAGCAAGGCTGAACACAAGGGCAGCAAAATCATTAAAGAAGTAGCGAAGAAAAACGACAAGAAAGCTAAACAAAATTTACATAAATACATACAAAAATACATACATACTTACATACATACATACATACATACATACATACATACATACATACATACATACATACATACATGCATACATACATACAGATATACATACATCTTTTATTCGAATTCGTAGAGGTATCCAACTAAATACATTATTCATTTTACAAGGATTTGCTACAAACAACATGGCTGAACACAGCAAGACCAGCAACATTAAGGAAGCAATGAAGAAAATCAGTGAGAAAGGTAAACAAAATTTACATACATACATACATACAAAGATCTTTTCGAATTCGTAGAGATATCTGACTAAATACATAATTCATTTTACAAGAATCTGCTATAATCAGCAAGGCTGAACACAAGGGCACCATAATCATTAAAGGATTACCGAAGAAAAACGACAAGAAAGCTAAACAAAATTTACATAAATACATACATACATACATACATACATACATACATACATACATACATACATACATACATGGTGGCTGCCAACTCGTTTTCGAGTACGGCTACTACTTTATAACCATGTCGGAGAACCCCTAGCGATGCGCTGAACAAGTGTGATTTTTTAGTCCAGCCAGCGACTTGAACACTCTGGTACAAACACTACACTTGTGACAATTATTGACACATAGTGCTGGGCCCATGGTACCTTGTGATGACAAGTGCAGAGAGATCTCCAGATATAAAGCAATGCCTGTGCTATGAAGCTTTTATAGTGAGCAAAGGCACTGCACAAAGCCAGTCCCACTCTCTTAACCAAGATGTCTCATGGTCGGGTCGTTGGCGACTAAACTGGCAACCCCACCAGGGTTTCTTGGTGAGGAGGGTGACTTTGGACATCCTGCAGGACTAAAAACAAAACCTGTCAAAGGGCAAAGGAGCTCTTAAGAGTCAATGGCCATCCAAAATCACCGGGATAGATGACCCCTTAGCCTTTGTCAAGGCAGAATTCTAGGAGAAGGAAAACTCTGATATAACACCTGCAACCCTGATGGTATCCAATGATGTTGACTTGTTCTTCTTTTTGGTAAATATCATCTTGGTTAAGAGAGTGGGACTGACATACATACATACATACATACATACATACATACATAAAACTTTATTCGAATTCGTAGAGATGTTTGACTAAATACATATTTCATTTTACAAGAATCTGTAATAAGTAGCAAGGCTGAACACAAGGGCAGAAAAATCATTAAGGAAGTACCGAAGAAAAACGACGAGAAAGGTAAACAAAATTTACATACATACATCTTTTATTCGAATTCATAGAGATACCCGACTAAATACATAATTCATTTTACAAGGATTTGCTACAAAGAGCATGGCTGAACACATCCCCAGCAACATTATCGAAGTACCGAACGAAAACAATGAGAAAGGTAAACAAAATGTACATACATACATACATCTTTTAATCGAATTCGTAGAGGTATCCGACTAAATAGATTATTCATTTTACAAGGATTTGCTACAAAGAGCCAGGCAGAACACACCCTCAACAACATTATGGAAGTACCGATCGAAAATAATGAGAAAGGTAAACAAAATATACATACATACATACAAACATCTTTTATTCGAATTTGAAGAGATACCCGACTAAATACATAATTTATTTTACAAGGATTTGCTACAAACGTCATGGCTGAACACAACATCAACAACATTATTGAAGTACCGAACGAAAGCAATGAGAAAGGTAAACAAAATGTACATATATACATACATACATATTTTATTCGAATTCGTAGAGGTATCCGACTAAATACATAATTCAATTTACAAGGATTTGCTACAAGCAGCAAGGCTGAAGACAAGGGCACCAAAATCATTAAGGAAGTACCGAAGAAAAAGGACAAGAAAGGTAAACAAAATTTAAATGCATACATACATACATCTTTTATTCGAATTCGTAGAGATACCCGACTAAATACTTAATTCATTATACAAGGATTTGCTACAAAGAGCCTGGCTGAACACATCCTCAGCAATTTTATCGAAGTACCGAACGAAAACAATGAGAAAGGTAAACAAAATTTACATACATACATACATACATACATACATCTTTTATTCGAATTCGTAGAGGTATCCAACTAAATACATTATTCATTTTACAAGGATTTGCTACAAACAACATGGCTGAACACAGCAAGACCAGCAACATTAAGGAAGCAATGAAGAAAATCAGCGAGAAAGGTAAACAAAATTTGCATACATACATACATACAAACATCTTTTCGAATTCGTAGAGATATCTGACTAAAAACATAATTCATTTTACAAGAATCTGCTATAATCAGCAAGGCTGAACACAAGGGCAGCAAAATCATTAAAGATGTAGCGAAGAAAAACGACAAGAAAGCTAAACAAAATTTACATAAATACATACAAAAATACATACATACATACATACATACATACATACATACATACATACATACATCTTTTATTCGAATTCGTAGAGGTATTCAACTAAATACATTATTCATTTTACAAGGATTTGCTACAAACAACATGGCTGAACACAGCAAGACCAGCAACATTAAGGAAGCAATGAAGAAAATCAGCGAGAAAGGTAAACAAAATTTACATACATACATACATACAAACATCTTTTCGAATTCGTAGAGATATCTGACTAAATACATAATTCATTTTACAAGAATCTGCTATAATCAGCAAGGCTGAACACAAGGGCACCAAAATCATTAAAGGATTACCGAAGAAAAACGACAAGAAAGCTAAACAAAATTTACATAAATACATACATACATACATACATACATACATACATACATACATACATACATGGTGGCTGCCAACTCGTTTTCGAGTACGGCCACTACTTTATAACCATGTCGGAGAACCCCTAGCGATGCGCTGAACAAGTGTGATTTTTTAGTCCAGCCAGCGACTTGAACACTCTGGTACAAACACTACACTTGTGACAATTATTGACACATAGTGCTGGGCCCATGGTACCTTGTGATGACAAGTGCAGAGAGATCTCCAGATATAAAGCAATGCCTGTGCTATGAAGCTTTTATAGTGAGCAAAGGCACTGCACAAAGCCAGTCCCACTCTCTTAACCAAGACGTCTCATGGTCGGGTCGTTGGCGACTAAACTGGCAACCCCACCAGGGTTTCTTGGTGAGGAGGGTGACTTTGGACATCCTGCAGGACTAAAAACAAAACCTGTCAAAGGGCAAAGGAGCTCTTAAGAGTCAATGGCCATCCAAAATCACCGGGATAGATGACCCCTTAGCCTTTGTCAAGGCAGAATTCTAGGAGAAGGAAAACTCTGATATAACACCTGCAACCCTGATGGTATCCAATGATGTTGACTTGTTCTTCTTTTTGGTAAATATCATCTTGGTTAAGAGAGTGGGACTGACATACATACATACATACATACATACATACATACATACATACATACATACATACATACATACATACATACATACATACATACATACATACATAAAACTTTATTCGAATTCGTAGAGATGTCTGACTAAATACATATTTCATTTTACAAGAATCTGTAATAAGCAGCAAGGCTGAACACAAGGGCAGAAAAATCATTAAGGAAGTACCGAAGAAAAACGACGAGAAAGGTAAACAAAATTTACATGCATACATCTTTTATTCGAATTCATAGAGATACCCGACTAAATACATAATTCATTTTACAAGGATTTGCTACAAACGTCATGGCTGAACACAACATCAACAACATTATGGAAGTACCGAACGAAAGCAATGAGAAAGGTAAACAAAATGTACATATATACATACATACATCTTTTATACGAATTCGTAGAGATACACGACTAAATACATTATTTATTTTACAAGGATTTGCTACAAGCAGCAAGGCTGAACACAAAGACACCAAAATGATTGAGGAAGTACCGAAGAAAAAGGACAAGAAAGGTAAACAAAATTTACATACATACACACATAACATCTTTTATTCGAATTCGTAGAGATACCCGACTAAATAACTAATTCATTTTACAAGGATTTGCTACAAAGAGCCTGGCTGAACACATCCTCTACAACACTATGGAAGTACCGAACGAAAACAACGAGAAAGGTAAACAAAATGTACATACATACATACATCTTTTATTCAAATTCGTAGACATAACCGACTAAATACATTATTAATTTTACAAGGATTTGCTACAAGCAGCAAGGTTGAAGACAGGGGCACCAAAATGATTAAGGAAGTACCGAAGAAAAAGGACAAAAAAGGTAAACCAAATTTATATACATACATACTTACATCTTTTATTCGAATTCGTAGAGGTATCCGACTAAATACATTATTCATTTTACAAGGATTTGCTACAAGCAGCAAGGCTGAACACAAGAGCACCAAAATCATTAAGGAAGTACCGAAGAAAAAGGACAAGAAAGGTAAACAAAATTTACATACATACATACATACATCTTTTATTGGAATTCGTAGAGATACCCGACTAAATACATAACTCATTTTACAAGGATTTGCTACAAGGAGCATGGCTGAACACACCCTCACCAACACTATGGAAGTACCGAACGAAAACAATGAGAGAGGTAAACAAAATGTAGATATATACATATATACATCTTTTATTCGAATTCTTAGAGATACCCGACTAAATACATAATTACATTTACAAGGATTTGCGACAAAGAGTCTGGCTGAGCACATCCTCAATAACACTATGGAAGTACCGAACGAAAACAATGAGAGAGGTTAACAAAATGTACATATATACATACATACATCTTTTATTCGAATTCGTAGAGATACACGACTAAATACATAATTTATTTTACAAGGATTTCCTACAAACGTCATGGCTGAACACAACATCAACAACATTATGGAAGTACCGAACGCAAGCAATGAGAAAGGTAAACAAAATGTACATATATACATTCATCTTTTATACGAATTCGCAGAGATACACGACTAAATACATTATTTATTTTACAAGGGTTTGCTACAAGCAGCAAGGCTGAAGACAAGGGCACCGAAATCATTAAGGAAGTACCGAAGAAAAAGGACAAGAAAGGTAAACAAAATTTACATACATACACACATAACATCTTTTATACGAATTCGTAGAGATACCCGACTAAATACATAATTCATTTTACAAGGATTTGCTACAAAGAGACTGGTTAAAGACATCCTCAACAACACTATGGAAGTACCGAACGAAAACAATGAGAAAGGTAAACAAAATGTACATACATACATACATCTTTTATTCGAATTCGTAGAGGTATCCGACTAAATACATTATTCATTTTACAAGGATTTGCTACAAGCAGCAAGGCTGAACACAAGGACACCAAAATGATTGAGGAAGTACCGAAGAAAAAGGACAAGAAAGGTAAACAAAATTTACATACATACACACATAACATCTTTTATTCGAATTCGTAGAGATACCCGACTAAATAACTAATTCATTTTACAAGGATTTGCTACAAGGAGCATGGCTGAACACATCCTCTACAACACTATGGAAGTACGGAACGAAAACAACGAGAAAGGTAAACAAAATGTACATACATACATACATCTTTTATTCAAATTCGTAGAGGTAACCGACTAAATACATTATTAATTTTACAAGGATTTGCTACAAGCAGCAAGGTTGAAGGCAGGGGCACCAAAATGATTAAGGAAGTACCGAAGAAAAAGGACAAGAAAGGTAAACAAAATTTACATACATACATACATCTTTTATTGGAATTCGTAGAGATACCCGACTAAATACATAACTCATTTTACAAGGATTTGCTACAAGGAGCATGGCTGAACACATCCTCACCAACACTATGGAAGTACCGAACGAAAACAATGAGAGAGGTAAACAAAATGTAGATATATACATATATACATCTTTTATTCGAATTCGTAGAGATACCCGACTAAATACATAATTACTTTTACAAGGATTTTCTACAAAGAGTCTGGCTGAGCACATCCTCAATAACACTATGGAAGTACCGAACGAAAACAATGAGAAAGGTTAACAAAATGTACATATATACATACATACATCTTTTATTCGAATTCGTAGAGATACACGACTAAATACATTATTTATTTTACAAGGATTTGCTACAAACGGCATGGCTGAACACAACATCAACAACATTATGGAAGTACCGAACGAAAACAATGAGAAAGGTAAACAAAATGTACATACATACATCCTTTATTCGAATTCGTAGAGCTATCCGACTAAATACATTATTAATTTTACAAGGAATATCTACAAGCAGCAAGGCTGAACACAAGGACACCAAAATAATTGAGGAAGTACCGATGAAAAAGGACAAGAAAGGTAAACAAATTTACATACATACATACATACATCTTTTATTCGAATTCGTAGAGATAGCCGACTAAATACATAATTCATTTTACAAGGATTTGCTACAAAGAGCCTGGCTGAACACATCCTCAACAACACTATGGAAGTACCGAACGAAAACAATGAGAAAGGTAAATAAAATGTACATGCATACATACATCTTTTATTCGAATTCGTAGAGGTATCCGACTAAACACATTATTCATTTTACAAGGATTTGCTACAAGCAGCAATGCTGAACACAAGGACACCAATATAATTGAGGAAGTACCGAAGAAAAAGGACAAGAAATGTAAACAAAATTTACATACATCCATACATACATCTTTTATTCGAATTCGTAGAGATACCCGATTAATACATAATTCATTTTACAAGGATTTGCTACAAAGAGCCTGGCTGAACAAATCCTCAACAACATTATGGAAGTACCGATGGAAAACAATGAGAAAGTTAAACAAAATGTACATACATATATACATCTTTTATTCGAATTCGTAGAGGTATCCGACTAAATACATTATTCATTTTACAAGGATTTGCTACAAGCAGCGAGGCTGAACCCAACAACACCAACATCATTAAGGATGTACCGAAGAAAAATGACGAGAAAGGTAATCAAAATTTACATACATACATCTTTTATTCGAATTCGTAGAGATATCCGACTAAACACATTATTCATTTTAGAAGGATTTGCTACAAACCGGATGATTGAAGACAACGACACTAACAAGATTAAGGAAGTACCGATGGATAACAACGAGAAAGGTAAACGAAATTTATTCCGTTGTAGCTACAGACGAAACCGAAATTACAAATCGCATTTCTCTTGGAGTTGCGAACTCAATGATGATTTATTTAATTGTAATAAAATGGCAAGAAAAAAACCCCTCCGTTAGCTACATGAACAGAATGAAGCTACTCTGGGACGAAATACATCCGGAGATAAATCATTTCACAGCCAAACAAATACGCCAACAAGCGATGTTTGTTGAACGTAAAAATAAGATAAATATTATTAATTGTAAGTCCCCCTAATCTGATCAGCTAGGTACCGGAAGCTATCAACCACTTCTATAGAACCCACCTGCATTGGAAAAATGCGATTACTACTGCCAACTTTCCCTGTACATCTACTGCATACGTAGTTTACCCTACCTGTTAGTTTGCCTGCTATCCCCCTACATTTCTTGTGTACCCAAGATCTGCAATGCGTACATCTTATGGAATTTATGTCAGTTCCTTTCTTACTTATCGAACATGGCCATTTCACCGATGGAATCAGAGTTTTGTCCTCTTATCTACTTATCAACACTTTTGTTTTAGCTATGTTCACTCTCAGTCCTCTTGATTCCAACTGCTGTTTCCATAGCCAGAATTTTTTCTCTACTGATTCTGCTATAAGAACCATATATATATATATATATATATATATATATAACAAACAAATAGTTTATCACTACTCTACATGGCTGAATATAATAAATATAATCTGTGTTTTTCGAATATTAATAATAATATTCGATTCGTTTACAATTCTGCAAACAGCCTCTTTAAAGCCATGTCAGTAGACTGACACCGTCATTCTTGCTCTTGTGTTGGCATGTCAACAGAACTGCAGACACTAATGTTTCTGGGTGATTACTCGTCATCAGTACAGTTCACTGTTCACCTGCCAACTGTCAGAGCTAGTGAAAATATATGATATATTCTAAAATATACAGTGACTGATCGGCCTGATTTGCATATTAGGAGACTGCTTGATCAGTCAGATCTTCATATTAGCAGATCCACTGATCAGCCAGATCCGCATATCAGCAGATAGGCCACTCAGTCTCATGTATACGAGCGATTAATGGCCGGCTTTGCCATATTCAAATAACAAAAAAATATAGTTTATCGCTGTTTACATGCCAACACAAGAGAACGAATGACGTGGTCATTCTACTGACATGGCTTTAAAGCGGCTGTTTGCAGAATTGCAAACGAATCGAATATTATTATAAGGCAAAGTTAACCTCCCGCCAAGGTTAACTTTGCCTTTAATCCTTACGGGGTTTATAAAATAAAGTACCAGTAAAACACTGGTGAATTGCTGGCTTATATATATATATATATATATATATATATATATATATATATATATATATATATATATATATATATATATATATATATATATATATATATATATATATTCGGAAGTTGCGTTTCGCTAATTTCTACCCGCCAAAATGCGAATCTGGCTAAATTCATATTTGTATTAATCTCCCAAGTCTAGCGATTAACCAGTTAATTTGGGGGGCTTTTTTAGTTAATTCTATTGACTGATTAATCACTTACGTTTATTTTAAAAACCACTTTGTCGAGAGCTTAATTCGTTTTGTGCTAGCTTTGCAAATTTTTGCAATAACTACACACTGGCCAAAATATGTGTTTTCATACCCTGTGAGAATCTGGCGCACGAAGAACAAATTGCCTGTTGAGAAAGTGATTCCTTGATCGATCATTATACCAAAAGCTTATTATTTTTTATAAGCAGACAGTATTATTGATTTAGGTGTCGCAGAAACCCTATATCGGAGTATACCATCTTCCCCGAGGGTCCGGGTAACTAATTCAACCATCATCTCAGTTTTGTATGTCCTTTTTAACTTATGTTTATAGCTCTGGTAACTTCATATCCATAGAGCGCTTGTCAACACAATTCGGAAGTTGCGTTTCGCTAATTTCTACCCACCAAAATGCTATTCTCGCTAAATTTATATTTACACTTTTTTCCTAATATCTTGTCCGTATGTGGTTGACGGCTGAGAAGAAAGAGTAATCATATTCATATATTCATTCACTTTTCAGAAATTGCAATGTCTGAAGAAGATCAAGGCGGAAAGAAGGAACAGAAGAAAGTAACAATCCGCTGGTTTGAACGCTCAGAATTGCCATTAATTTTCTTCACCCCTGTGATGCCCTTGTCCCAGATACTCTTGCATTACTACGTGGACTGGCGAATAGGAAAGAATTACTATCGAAAGCAAAATACCGTCTTCTCTACGTCTTGTAACCGTCGCTTCCAGTTCTCAAAAAATCAACATAAGGTAAGATGAAAGATATTAGGAAAAAAGTGTAAACCATAGCCAGAATCAGTTCTGTATGAACAAGACACGGTCATCTGATCTGGCTTGTCACACAACGGGCCAACTCGTCTAACCCATGCTAGTATGGAAAAATGGACATTAAACGGTCACAACGTCGACAATGATGATGATGATGATGATGATGATGACGACGACGACGACCACGATGATGATGATGATGAGGATGATAACTGTGTGGTTAAGTAGTTCACTTTGCAATAATATGATACCGGGATAACAAATGTTATGCGCTGACGTTCTCATTCAAGCCCCCTTATATCTACTTGGTAGAAGGAGTTATCCTCCTTGACCATTGAAATGCCATGATGGACACAGTCAAACGTCTAGATTGGCACCCCAGCGACTAGCTGCACCAGTTACGAGAGAACTTGGTTAATAAAAAAGCACACGTGCGTATTCAGTGAGCCATTTTTGAGATGTTCTGGTCAAGGGGTGTCTCACGCGTTAGAGAGGTTTAGAAAGGGAGGTAATTATTGATGAAGATGTATGTGTGTGTGTGTTTGTGAATTTATATAGCTTGTATTCAATACATGTGTGGATGTGACGTCCGAACGAGTATCCCCCACCACCAACTAACTTACCCTCCGCTTCTAGGTCCCGGCCGACCGGATGGAGAATGCATTGCTCTGCAGGGTGGTGATGGGGACGCGCTGAAACAGCCACTCCACCTCGCGGGACTTGCATTGATTGTATTTGTGTAGTTTAAGTCGGTATTTTTTCAGCAGGTCTAAGTCGAGCAGTTAACCTCTGTCTGAGTACTTCTTTGTCTGATCTGGTGAATTATTTACTCTTATGCTTTCATTTCATCGTTTCCTGTCCTTATTTTCACACACTCAAACAATTCCTCATTTCTTCTCTTTCTTTATTCTTTACTCTGCTTTTTTTTTTCTTAATCAAAATCTGCCTCAAATTATTATTTTCTATTTTCACTGTCTTCCACTAATACCATAATTCGGAATCATACCCCACCTCTCTCTCTCTCCATCGCTCCCCCCTCTCTCTCTCTCTTTATATATATATATATATATGTAGAAGAGATATTTAATTTGTTGGAAATCCAACAAATATAGATGTTTATAACTGATTCAGAGCACTCGACAATTTTCTGGAGTAAGTATTCAATGATATTAAATAAATGGAAACTATATTTATAAAACCATATTTATTCTATTATATATATTTCAAGGGTACCAACATTTTGGTACACTATCTTCAGATAAAATACAAAATGTTTTATAAATATTTGACATGACCATTATCTGAAGATAGCGTACCAAAATGTTGGTACCCTTGAAATATATATAATAGAATATATATGGTTTTATAAATATAGTTTCCATTTATTTAATATCATTGTATTTATATATATATTAGAAAATGTGTGAGATCCTTGGTACAGCTAGATATACTCAAAATCCCTCAGTAATTAAACCCGAGATATGTAAAAACTCCAGAGTCTTTCAGTCGGACATGAAAAATAAAAAAATATATGTATATATGTATATATGTATATATGTATATATATATATGTACATATTTATATATGAATATATGTATATATATATATATATATATATATATATATATATATATATATATATGTATATGTATATATATAGTATCTAGAATAGTATCTAGAATAAGGACGGGTTGGAAGCAGTTTAGGGAGCTGCTTCCTCTGTTGACGAAGAAGGGTTTCTCCCTGCGTACGAAAGGCCGGTTATATTATGCCTGTGTGAGACCCGCGATGCTGCATGTAGTGAGACATGGGCAGCAACTGCAGAGGATATGCGACAGCTGGAGAGAAATGAAGCAAGCATGCTCCGTTGGATGTGCAATGTCAATGTGCGTGAACGACCAAGCATAGATGATTTGAGTGAGAAACTGTATAAGAGGGATAAGTTGTGGTGTACGGGGGGAAAACTGAGATGGTATGGACATGTGATGCGCATGGAGGATGACCGCTGGGTAAAGAAGTGCCAAGAAATCCCAGTAGAAGGAAGATGCGGTAGAGGTAGACCACGAAAAACATGGGCGGAGGTGGTGAGAGCAGAACTCAGATCGCTGAAGCTCACGGAGGAGATGATGAAGGACCGTAACAAGTGGAGAGATGCTGTGCTGAATAGGACTCGTCCCACCCTTGCAAGCAGGGAAAAGCGGACGTAAAATGATGATGATGATATTTCTTGGTTGTTTTTATGTTCATATATGTGTTTATATATATATATATATATATGTGTGTGTGTGTGTGTGTGTGTGTGTGTGTGTGTGTGTGTGTGTGTGTGTGTGTGTGTGTGTGTATATGGTGATACATATGATATATAGCTGTATAGATGAGTGTTGAATGTGTGTGTCTATAAGTGTGTATGTATACGTAATTTCCTGTATGGGTTAGCCGTATAGATTTGTATATTGCTCCATCTGGTTCCTTACCTCACTTCCTTCGTGGTAAATAAGAACTTTTGGATTAGGACAATGGGATTGATGAGTT
The DNA here is from genome assembly GCA_964016885.1 of Eledone cirrhosa. Lineage (NCBI taxonomy): Eukaryota > Metazoa > Mollusca > Cephalopoda > Octopoda > Eledonidae > Eledone > Eledone cirrhosa. The sequence continues at coordinate 37,722,408 of OZ024754.1, forward strand.
AATATCTGTATACAACAACTACAACGGTACGCGATGGGCCCCACCCATAGCCCCGGCGGACAGAATGGAGAAGGCGTTTCCCCGGAGGACGGCAAGGGAGATGCGCTGGAAGAGCCACTCCAACTCGCGGAGCTCACACCTGCGGTTGGCCAGCTCAGCGCCTATTGTGATGAGGGAAGATGGTCATGCCATCTGGCCTTTTGCCGTCCCCTCGATCCAGCCCCACCGGCTCGAGCTGGGAAGGGAAGCCTGCATCGACCAAGCCATGCTTAATGACCTCGTTGAGGGCAGCATGGGGTTACATTCACGGCTTGTTACGCAACGCTGAGATTTTTATGATGAAAAATGCTGTGTTAGGAGATGGTCATTTCCTTTCACACCCACTCGCCCTACCTCCACCACATACACTATACATGCCTGACGTTGTATGCTAACCACTCCCTTGTGCATATAAGATAGAGAAGATACGGGGCAGACGGATGTACCGTAAACCGTATTGTAGGCAACCCGTCTAGGAGAGCTACCACTAAGTCCCCTAAGTCCTGTAAGACAACTTCACTAGTGCTGGTTGCACGAATAAAAGCACCTGCTCCATGCTGTAAAATGGGGGTGGGGTGGGGGTGGAGAGGGCGCCTGAGTCCAGTAAGACAAACTCTCTAGTGCTGGTGGCACGAATATAAGCACCCAGTCCATGCTGTAAAGTGGGAGTAGGGTGTGGTGGGGGTGGAGAGGGCCCCTGAGTCCAGTAAGACAAACTCTCTAGTACTGGTGGCGCGAATAAAAGCACCCAGTCCATGCTGTAAAGTGGTGCTGGTGTTAGGAAGGGCATCCAACCATTATGTATTAATGCCAAACCAATTATGAGCACAACAAATAAGTATCGCAATAACTGCGTAAACAGTAATAACACTAACCAAGTTAGGGCTGCGTACGGTAGTGGGGTGGCTGGTGCGGCCATGTGCAAGAACACCCCGACCCTCATCAAGCAATCACACAACAAGAACATAATTGTTTCTACTTTAGGCACAAGGTCAGCAATTACCCAGTGCATTACTGGTACTTTATTTTATCGAACCCGTAAGGATGAAAGGCAAAGTCAACCTCGGCGGGATTTGAACTCAGATCGTAAAGGGACGTAACTATGCTGGAAAGCATGGCGTCCGACCCTCTACCGATACTGCCAATCCACAACAAGAACATAATGATGATATATATATATATCATCATCATCATCGTCATCATCATCATCATCCTCAGTAACGTCTATCCTCCGAACTAGCATGGGTTGGACGGGTTTGTCCCACTTGAGGCAAGATTGTTCAATTAAAGATATTTAGAATCAGCCGACTTTTATATAACAGATGTCAAGCACTCAACGGTATTTGTTCATCTGGAGTTTTGTTATAATAATTGTTTCTACATTTGGCACAAGGCCAGCAATTACACAGTACATTACTGGTATTTTATTTTATCGACAAGGCAAAGTTAACCTCGGCGGGATTAGAACTCAGAATGGCAAGGACCGTAACTCAATGCGTCAAAGCATGGTTCCCGAATCTCTACCGATACTGCCAATCCACTGCCCTACTTTAGTCCATCCCTATTTATTTTACTATACGTATTTCGAAAACGTATGGCTTGTGTACAACATAAGATTAAAACATGTTCTCTTCAGATAAAATCCACAGGGGATTTATGTTATACATATGCCATACATCTTCGAAATTCGTACAGCAAAATAAATAGGGATGGACTAAAATAATTGTCTGTTTTGTTTATTATATATATATATATATATATATATATATATATATATATATATATATATATATATATATTAGAAAGTGAGGGTTTTTTTACAAAATGAAAAATAACCGAGGTGTCCTACACGAGTGAAAGTATAAAGAAAAAGAGATGAAATCGAAAATGCAACTGGAGTCTTATTTTTTTTTAAAATATATATATTTATTTGGTTCCTTTACCGGTTTCGCAGTTCTTCTGCTTTTCAAAAGAATTAGTATATCTACCAACATATATATACAGATGCATACCTATGCTAGCAAATATATAGGTTTTGTCTTAGTAACTTTGTGGTTCAATGCAAGGGGATGCAGAACAATAATATGAAAGACGTAACATAAGAAAATTATAAAAATTAACTTACTAAAATTTCACTCCAACTAATTAGTTTCTGAAAGGGAATAAACATGGTTTCCGAATGGAACAAGATGGAGAAATCCTTCCGTCATCAGGGAAGTCTATTCTAAGCTAGTTTCTAGGCAATGCGTGGACACAGGGAACTTATACAAAAATAATTCAGTGGATGGAAAAAAGCAAAGCGTTAGTAAGTAAGTTAATTTTTATAATTTTCTTATTTTACGTCTTTCAACTTAGTCCACGCTTTGCTTTTTTCCATCCACTGAATTATTTTTGTATAAGTTCCCTGTGTCCACGCATTGCCTGGGAACTTAGCTGAGAATAGACTTCCCTGATGACGAAAGGATTTCTCCATGTTGTCCATTCGGAAACCATGTTTATTCCCTTTCAGAAACTAATTAGTTGGAGTGAAACTTTAGTAAGTTAATTTTTATAATTTTCTTATTTTACGTCTTTCATATATATATATATATATATATATATATATATATATATATATATATATATATATATATATATATATATATATATATATATATATATATATATGAAATGGAAGATGCTAAATTGTCGGTCGTCCTCGGGCCTATGATTTTCAGCACCATGGATTTAATCTGTTACATTCATTTATTATATTTCGAATACCTGATGATATCACCGGATTCATACGGAACCCGGTCATTGAAATGATCATAGTATAATAAACCTTTCAAGGATTTACACAAGTCCAGCCTCCTGTTACTTTATTATAATATTTAACTCCGTACTCGCACCACCAACTACACAAACGAAGACGGTTGAACTGCTTTACGTTGAGTACTCTCCATATTATTACATCAAGATTGACGATACGGAATTGACCAGCTCTATCCAGTGGTGAACCTTCAAAATTAAATAAATATATATATATATATATATATTTGAAGTATTTCCGTAGGAAAGGTAAAGGAAAACAGAGTACTCTGTGTAGGCTACAGAGCTTTTTAGTTATGCAATAAGCAACATAAGATAATTATTTCGTTTACCAAAGGTTTCACGAAAACAGACAAGCTTGGCACATACGTCTGCCTTCAATCGTCAGAACGAAATGAATTTTATTAAAATGGAAGTGAGGTATGGATGTCAAAACAGCGTCTAGGTCCACCAGTGATACCATTGATAGCGTTGGCTACAAATAAAACCTCCAATGGAAGTGTATAGTAGATCGTCACTGCACTTAAAACAATTTTCATGATAGTGCCGGTCAAAGACCGTAATACATTCACTGAGCGAAGTATATGGTTGCAAATTCGGCATGCTGGTGTCTTCGACCGGCACTATCATGAAAATCATTTTAAGTGCAGTGACGATCTACTATACACTTCCATTGGAGGTCTTATTTGTAGCCAACGCTATCAATGGCATCACTGGTGGACCTAGATTCTGTTTTGAAATCCATACCACACCAGAGACTAGCATATATATATATATATATATATATATATATATATATATGTGTGTGTGTGTATGTTTGTGTGTATGTATATATATATGTGTGTGTGTGTGTGTGTGTTTAGTTCAAGGAGATAAACATATATATATATCTATATACTACTAAAACTCTCCGATTGCTTGCTTGTCTGTAATGTAATACAGCCAAAAAGGCGCATAATGGGAAAATACTTTGGAAGAAAGTTGCCCCTGAAATGGGAATACAAATGGAATAAAATAAGATATGGGGTTTTCCCGAGATATGGGGTTTTTCCCGGTACCTTCATAAACAGAGTGAGAGAGAGAGAGAGAGAGAGGGGGGGGGAGAGAAAGATAGAAAGAAAGAGATAGTGGTTGTGAGAGAGTAGATTGAAAGTGAGAGGGAGAGGAGACAGAGAAAGAAAATGTAAGAGAAAGAGAGAATCCGTGTTGTTGTGTATATATATATGTGTGTGTGTGTGTGTGTCTATGACCAGTGTATATAGATCACAGGCACCCATATATATATATAAACACACATGCATGTATATATATGTCTACATACACACACGTATATATATGGTCCTTCCAGTTTCATTTTACATTATATACATGTCTGTATATTTTAATTATTTAAACATTATTTTTAAGTGAACATGATTTAAAAAAAATATTCTGAACCAAGCGTGACCCAACAGGTCACGTGTAGTCTAGTATCTATTATTCTCTGTTATTCACCAACTCTCCAAATACCACTGGTATTTTATCAAGTTACCTCTTCAATTTCCCCTCTCTATTGAAGAGCTCTATACATCCACTTCCCATTACCGTCCCTGACATTATTTCACACTTGTGTTCTTTCTTCCACTCTCACATTTATTTTTTGTTTTATCTTTTTTAGGTGCAACGTTTGACAGCTTTATGGATAACAGATATGTTAGCTTTGGAATCCTTTCTGAGATTTTTTACAATAGTCGTAATACATTTACTGAGCGAAGTATATGGTCGCAAATTCGGCATGCTGGTGTCTTTAAGCGGCACTATCATGAAAATCGTTTTAAGTGCAATGACGATCTACTATATACTTCCATTGGAGGTCTTATTTGTAGCCAGCGCTATTAATGGCATCACTGGTGGACCTGCGAGCTTTATCACTTGTGCTGTGTCACAGATTACCGATACGTACCCGCACGAGGAAAATAGTTGCCGTCAATTTATAAAAGCTCAAAATCTTTCATTTGGAATAGCCGGCCTTTTTACAATTTATTTCGGCTTAATCATAGAAATCTTTGGCTATTTCTCCGCTTGCGTATTTTTGCTCCCTTTAGCTGTACTCAATATAGTCATCATTCTACACCTTCCAGATAACTCTACACAGAAGGAAGTCGATTGGAACTTTTCTAAAATTAAAACGTCGTTTATAAAGATATGGAGCGTAATGACTATTAGGAAACGGTTGTTGTTGTTCTTTTTCATATCAGCCTCACCCATTAGTTATATGCCTCTTGGAGGACAGACTTTCTATACCACACAATTACTTATTAACAGACCATTTTGCACCAGCATTTTCTTCACTGGATTTACTTTGGCTATTTCCGCTTTCACTTTTTTAACACCAAATTACTACTCAGACCGACTGAATAAACCAGGTTTTTCGGTCAATACTATAATTGCTGGAAATCTGTTTGTCGGATTCCTTAGCAGTCTTATCATTACAATAGCAGCAAAAAGAAATACATATTATGATGCAGGTATAACTTTTTTTATTTCTTTTTTTGTGTTTCTTTATCATAAAAGGCACCTCAATTTGGGGAGGTATTAAAAAAAACTAATAAATGGGTTTAAACTACGAATGTCAGGTGAAGGGTATAAAGTTAGTACATCGTATTCTTTTATAATCCTTCTAAATTGTAATTCTATTTGTAATATTTTAGTACATTTTTAAACACAAGAAGAGTTTGCGGTTTAATTTTAGGGCCACTGCAGCTCTTGAACTCCTCTGGCCACTGCAGCACTAGAATTTCTTTAACCTGTAACACAAATTGACGTAGGGAGAATTTCTGGGACATTTTTTGGAAAACAATGCATCTTATAAGCCGTAAAATACGGGATATATATATATATATATATATATATATATATATATATATATATATATATATATATATATATATATATATATATATATATAGTAGAATAATCGAGTATCGAAAAATTGGCGCACGAGTTCACGATAAACAAAATTCGAAATGAGTGGCAGAGGGCTCAATAATTCAGATAAATCAGAGCTATAACTATCGTTAAAATACCAACACACATAGATAATGTCTAAAATCAACCATACGACCGAAAAATTACGATCTGGAAGATTCGGGTCACTCAGATAAAATATCAATAAATCAATCAAATGAATATATATATAGGTGTTTGCATAGCTACGGCTTCCTAAATGTTTCTTGTAAACATACCATGTTTCTTTAGAAATACGACATTTCTATACATATTTGTATAAATGTATGCTTGAGGCAAAATCCTATTTCTCTCTCTCTCTCTCTCTCTCTCTCTCTCTCTCTCTCTCTCTATATATATATATATATATATATATATATATATATATATATATATATATATATATATATATATATATATATATATATATATATATATATTTATTTATTTATATATATATATATATATATTTATTAATGTTATAGTTATAATATTAATGATAGTAGTTATACTGATTTACAGGTTGGTATATAGCTTAATGCAATGGCGGAGGGTGGGGTCACGCAGAGCTGTAATACACATGTTTCATCAGAGTTTATTAAAACGCTTAATAGTAATTCACATAGAAAATATTAGGAACATCTAATACATAAAATCACTTCACAAAATGCAAAAGTTTCAAAAGATTTTATCTATTAGATGTTCCTAATATTTTCTGTGTGAATTACTATTAAGTGTTTTAATAAACTCTGATGAAACATGTGGCTCAGTACAGGTAGAAATGGCTGTCAGTTAAAAATGTTTTAAATCTTTGGTGTTGTTAAAATGTTAATGTGTATATATCATGTTTGATATAGAAATGGCTTCTACATTCATTCAAAAGATGAAACAGTTCAAGTCCTGTAGAAGCCATTTCTATATTAAATATGTTGTTTACACTCTACTAATGTATTGAGAACCTCGATGGTATTAATTGAATGTTCTAGCTCATTCAATGAATCTGCCGAATTGCAGTAATGCAATCAGCTGTTCAGAGTGCACACATTTAATTAATAGTAGAAACGGTGGCTGTGTTTTGGTAGAGATAAAACTAGAAATCTCATTATATACACAGGGTGACCAAAATTGTATACACACTTTAACACCATTCTAATCAAAGTGTGTATACATTTTGGGACACACCCTCTGTGCGTGTGCGTCTGTGCTTACGTATTTTATCTTTCAATTTCTCTCATTTTTACTAACCTATCTAGTTTTGGTCAACAACAACGCTGTCTTTCTGATATTGTATCTGACCATCAGAACCATGTTACCTTCTCTTGAAATTAAATTGCACGGTAAAGTTATCTTTATGAAAAATCTGAATCACTTGCTCCAATCTCTCTCACTCACTCACTCACTCACTCACTCACTCACTCACTCACTCACTCACTCACTCACTCTCTCTGTCTCTCTCTCTCCCCTCTCTCTCTCCTCTCTCTCTCTCAGTCACTCTCTTTCACTTCTTTTGTCTAATGTTCATTCACTGGTGTATGTCTCTCTGTCTCCACATCACTCTCACTCCCTCACCCCCTCTCTCTCCCCTCTCTCTCAGTCACTCTCTCTCACTTCTTTTGTCTAATGTTCTTTCACCGACTGTATGTCTCTCCGTTTTTTTCTTTCGTTTTCTCTCTATTTTTTTCTCTCATTCTCTTTCGTTCTTTCACTGTCTATTTGTATCTCATCCCCCCCTCTCTATCTATGTATATATTTATCTCTATATATCTATCTATCTTTCACTGACTGCGTACATGCACATATACGTATCTGATATTTTGTTAAGTTTGTGTCTAAATCTAACCTTGGAGAGACATGCTACCTCCTCCTTCAAGCAAATGCTTACATGAGTGAACTCTACTAAAAGTATCCAAGAAGTCCAGTTGGGGACTGTTCACCCGGGGACACTGGATTAATAGTCTGGAAACATTATTAATTTACATTCTGTCCCCTATTTTAGTGGTCTCCAATCTTTTTTATACCACGGGCCGGCTTGATGCCAGACACTCTTTCCGTGGTCGGTCCAGTAGTTGCTCATATGTGTTATTTAAGTACATTTCGATAAAGAGAGCAATAATAAAAACAGAAATTTATTAAAGTAGATGATTATTGAATATTTAAACAAATCTTTTAAATTTAAAGTCCAATATTCAATTCATCTATTATATAATATATAATTTTAAACAAGTTAATTATTTCTTTGTGGCCCCGTAGCAAATGATCTGTGACCTGGTGGTTCCCCTATTTTACATAAGTTATATGTTTCTTTTGTCTCTTTATTCTTTAGGTTATCTCTATGCCTTGTTCACTATGAATTCATTTGGTACAACACTAATGTTACCTCTACTCAATACGATATATTTGAAAACATTCACATACTTTCCTGGTGCTGTATTTTGCCCCTATGCCGCAATCCTTTTTATTGCTACAGTCATTCAAATGTAAGTAGACAATTCTTTTGTTATTGGCAGTATCGGTAGAGGGTCGGACGCCATGCTTTCCAGCATAGTTACGTCCCTTTACGATCTGAGTTCAAATCCCGCCGAGGTTGACTTTGCCTTTCATCCTTACGGGGTCGATAAAATAAAGTACCAGTAATGCACTGGATAATTGCTGGCCTTGTGCCTAAAGTAGAAACAATTATATATGTTTACTTAATGGTATCAATTTTAGGAAAAGATAGTTGTAAGAAGGAAAGTAAAATTATGTAGTTCATCAGTAGTAGAATATTAATTATAGGTTAACTAAATTAAAAATTGTTTTTATATTAATTTCTAAAATGTATATTAATTAGGTTTATAATATTTAAAGGTTTTTCTCAGTTTATGATTACACGATATTATTAATTCCTGTCGCTTATTTAATAGGATATCCTTAGATTTCATTATTTCAAAAAGTTCTTGGGAACATAATCTACATTCATATCTATTCATATATATATATATATATACATATATATATAGACGAGAGAGCCCAAATTCTCCACTCACACTATGCTAAACCCATGGCCTCTAAATACCTGATACTCAAAAACTCAGTGTCCAGTAGTGCTAAGTTTAATATTCTGATCGCAGATTTGGTACGAGTGATGAAGAATGTGTCCCGCATGTGCGACCCAACAGAAATGGAAAGACACATCCAACACTTCATCAACCGCATGCAGCTCTCTGGCTACAACCAAAGAGACAGAGTCAGAGTATACGAAGGAGCCATGGAGAAGTATAAGACCCTCATAGAACTGGACATGAAAGGAATTTGCCCATTATACAAATCATGGAATAGCTTAGATAGGGCTAGACATAAGATAGGGAAAGCCACGTCATGGTACGACAACCAGAGATACCAGAGTGTCATGTTTGTGGACGCTACCCCTGGAGGGAAATTAGCTAACCAGTGTAGAAAGGCTCTGAGAAAGACCCACTTGAAAATAAAGGTGGTAGAAAAGCCAGGAACCACCATAAAATCCCTGATCAGCAAAACCTACCCTTTTAAGAAAACCCACTGTACCAATAGGAAATGTATCATATGTAAGGTGAACCCCCGGATAAACTGTAAAACTAGAAACGTAGTCTATAGCATAAGATGTGCAGAGAGTACTTGCAGAAACATGACAACAACATACATAGGTGAGACAGCTCGTAGCATAGGTGAAAGGATAGACCAACACTGGGGGAGAACTAAAAGGACGAAAAAACGGGTCAGTACTATACGAACATGCTAGACAACAACATGACGGTAACATAGACAACGTAGAAATTAGAATAATATCCAAACATAGAAATGACCCAGCAGATAGGCAAATCAGAGAGGCCAGTGAAATAGAAATTAGAAGACCAAGGCTAAACAGAATGAATGAATGGAATAACAACAACACCCAAACAAACAACACTGACCTAAGAGAAGTATAAATAAGTAAATAAATAAATAAATAAATAAATAAATAAATAAATACATACACAAGCACAATAACAAGCACATAAACACACACTAGTCACCCATCACACAGGAAACAAAACACTATACACACACGCAAACGCATGCGCAAAGAAGACAAAATAAAATAAACAAACAAGCAAATAAATAAATGAATATATAGACAGACTGAATAAAAATGGCGTAGACATACAATACAACAGGAGGAAAATATAGCACCACTGACGATGTTGCAGATGTGCAACGAAAGATTTATGATAAACTATATATATGTGTTTGTGTCTATATTGTATCTGTATTATTTTTGACCGTCGGTCAGTCAATGGCAACATTGAGGACCGAGTAAGTTAGATTACCGATATAAAAGACACAGAAGCGAGAAGCGAAAATCAACCATACAGTGAGTGTGTTCTGTTATTAATTCTGGCAATATTACACAAATATGACCCTCCCCAAGTATAACAACATATATATATATATATATATATATATATATATATATATATATATATTCAATCGAACCATGGGTTATTTTTATTTGTTTTAACAGTGGACTGCGGTTTTCAGAAGTTTGGAAGAAAATATGGAGTCATTAAGGAGAAGCGGTGATAAAAACAGTGATGCTAATAATTTCAAGATTTATTTACTGCTGCAACTTGATCATCTACGAGATGAATAAAACTTCGCTAAAATGGCAATGCGGTTTCGTTTTTATTGTAGTATATGTATGTGCCTGTGTGTGTGTGGTTGCGCGTGTGTGTGTGTGTGTGTGTGTGTGTGTGTGTTGTGTATGTATGTGAGAGGGATACAGAGAGAGAGAGGGGAAAAGAGAGGGAAAGAGATATAGAGAAATATATATATATATATAGTTTAAAATATTCTTTAAACTAGACTACGAGACCCCTGAATTATAAGGCAGCCGACATAGCCCTGCAGCCGACATAGTCTATATGTAAATCCAGTACTACCTTTTGGTAGTTTGGCACTTACTTCATCGGTTTCCTTTTGTCGAACCGCTAGTTTACGTGGATATAAACAAACAGTAAACGCAAAGGGCACACACTGCTTCGACCGACCTTATTATTCAACCAGAGGCTACAGTAGAAGATACTTGTTCAAGGTGTTATGTAATGTGACTGAGCTTGACCACAATGACAATCTCTCTGTCTCTCATATATATTTACACACATACACTCATATGTGCGTAAGTATACATATATATATATATTTATATGTGTGTACTTACAAAGATATATGTATAATATATACACAAATATATATATATATAAACCATTATCATGATATATATATATATATATATATATATATATATATATATATATATATATATATATATATATATATATATATATATATATATATATATAATATAAGATCAAAAGATGGTTAAAGGAGTTCCATGTATTTTATTATGCGCATTTCAAAAACAAACATCATCATGCAATAATATTTGTGTTTTCATCAGATAAAAAAGGAGAACATGATATGAAGGCTAAAAAACACTTGTGGATAGTGCAGTTTTAAATCAACATATGAAAAGTGGCTTTAGATTGATGTGTGATATTGGGAAAAATATTTTATTTAGAGAGGTGGGGGGTGGAAAGGATGAAAAAGGGGAGGAGATGAGAGTGAAGGTGGAGAGGGAGAGATGGGTGATAGAGAGAAAGAGATAGTTTTTATAACTGAGAGAAGATATATTGTTTTACATAGAGAGATTGAAAACCGTTGGAAGATAATGTATAAATTAAAAGAATTTGAAAATTAACGAAGGGAAAAATATGTACGAGGAAAAAATATTTTATTTAGGGAGGGGGGGTGGAAAGGATGAAAAAAGGGGAGGAGATGAGAGTGAAGGTGGAGAGGGAGAGATGGGTGATATAGAGAAAGAGATAGTTTTTATAACTGAGAAAAGATATATTGTTTTACATAGAGAGGTTGAGAACCATTGGAAGATAATGTATAAATTAAAAGAATTTGAAAATTAACGAAGGGAAAAATATGTACGAGGAAAGAGAGGTAGTCTATGTATGAAGATAGAGAGAAAAAATAATAATTGCGGATGAATATTCTAACGTCAAAAAGGTGTATGTTGATAAGTATTGTGGCAATTTCAAAATTAACGAAGAGAAAAAATTATTAAGGTTTGTGTGTAGAAGGATTTGAGAAAAATAATGTGAAGTTAAAGTTTGTATATTGAAGGAATTGATAATATGTGCGAAGAAAGAGTTAATATGTATTAAAAAATTATTAAGGTTTGTGTATTAGATGATTTGAGAAAAATAATGTGAAGTTAAGGTTTGTATATTGAAGGAGTTGATAATATGTGCGAAGAAAGAGTTAATATGTATTAAGAATGAGTTCGTTGATGGGGAGAAAAAAATAATAAATTAAGGATGAAATTGAGATTAAAAAGTTTTATGATAGAGAGAAAAAATAATAATAATTGCGGATGAATATTCTAACGTCAAATAACAAATGTATATGTTATGAAGGATTTTACAAGGTGAAGATAGAATGAGGGTAATGAGTAAACAAGTATTATAGAGTGTAGGAAGATGGGTATATTTTAAAGAGGTGTATGTATATGTGCCTTTGAGAAAAGATTCTAAATTGATAAAGAATTGAATATTAGCTGTATACTTTGTGAAAAGTCCTATGGAATTTATGCAGGTAGATAGAAAACAAATCTGTACGTCTATTTATTATAGAATCTAGATTAGAGATAATGGTAAATTTTTTATTTAGGCAGAGATTACAGATTTTAGATAGAGAGCTGTTCAAGAGGATGCAGAAGAAACCTTCTTCCAAAAGATGGTATATTTAATGTTTTTGTCTTTCAAGCACCATATGAGTTCTGAGAGAGCCGTGTTGGTTCTTTTAAGTTTGTATTTAAAAGATGAATGGTGATTATAGAGACGAGCTTTAAAAGAGGTGGAAGTGGAGCCAAAATAGGTGAAGGAATTGGTGCTAGTTATAACTTTACATTCATAAATTAAGTTTTTATCAAGACAATGGTTGTTGAGAGGACATTTATTTTTAATGCGGCAGTTGCAATTAGAGAGATTATTAATGAGTGATCTAGTGTTATCTATAGAAGGAATTGGATTGGAGAAGTTGTTTGCGATAGGAATAATAGGAATAATGGTTTCTTGATTTAGAGTTGGATTATGAACATTTAGCGAAGTTGTGTTTGACGTTGTATTTGGGTTTACAGAAGTTAGCCTAGGGTTTACAATGACGTCGGGAGTACTATTACTGTTATTATGAAATTCAATGTTGGAAGGAAGAGATTTAGTATTTAGTATTTTATTAGAGATGATGTTGGAAATATTGGAGGATGTAGAATAAGAAAATTTGATGGTGTGTTTGTTAAATATTTTACTATAGATTTTACTATATATATATATATATATATATATATATATATATGTGTGTGTGTGTACTTACTAAGATATATGTATAATATTTACACAAATATATATATATAAACCATTATCATGATATATATATATATATATATATATATATGTGTGTGTGTGTGTGTGTGTTATGTCGGTACCACAAAACATCCAGCCCACACTAAAGTGGTTGTGTAGGTGACATGACATAAAGCAACCAGCACACACTGTAAATGTGGTTGGCTCTAGGAAGGGCATCCAGCCGTAGAAAACCAGCCAGAAACTGTCGTATATGAGCGAGACACGGTTACCCGACTCAATTTGCCTCTAAATGGGACAAACCTGACTAACCCATGCTAGCGTGGAAGAAAGACTTTAAACGACGAAGACGACGATGATGATGATGATGATGATGTATAAATATATATATATATATATATATATAAATAATTTTGAAAACCGTACAATGCTTTAGAAAATTAAAAGTGATAAGATAATAAAATTTTACCGTAGCAAATTTTATAATCCCAAATATTTTCGCATTTAAAAATTTACTAAGGTAAGATTCTATTGTTATCTTATCACTTTTGATTTTCTAATGCATTGTATGGTTTTCAAAATTATTTAAATTTGTGTTTCCTATTCAACAATGCCTCAATCAAACTACAACACTGGGTTTTTTACAAAATGAAAAATAACCGGTGTCCTACACGAGTGAAAGTGTAAGGAAAAAAGATGAAATCGAAAATGCAACTGGAGTCTTATTTTTAAAAATATATATATATTTATTTGGTTCCTTTACCGGTTTCGCAGTTATTCTGCTTTTCAAAAGTAGAGTTGAGATGGAGGGTCTGTAGTTTTTCTCTTATCTGGAACTAAATAAATATATATATTTTTTAAAAAATAAGACTCCAGTTGCATTTACGATTTCATCTTTTTTCCTTATATATATATATATATATATATATATATACCATCATCATCATCATCATCTTCGTTTAACGTCCATCTTCCACGCTAGCATGGGTTAGACGGGAGTTGTCCCACTTGCGGCAAGGTTGGTCGGGTGACTGTGTCTCGTTCGATATATATATCCTAGAACTTTAGTCTTTGTCACGTTTACTTTTAGATCTATCAATTCTAGATTTTACTTTCATATCTGGAATTTTGCCTGTAACTCTTCTACAAGTTTGGCCATCAGAAAACAGTAGATCCCATGGATAGCCAGTTTTAAACTCCCCTTTTTATGGCATGGAGAACAATCTATTGTAAATTAATAATATTTAATTGTTAATTTAAGAAAAGTACATTTAAAGGAAAGACAATGTCATTAAAAGGATTTAACAAAACTTTATTTTTTAGAAACAAATACAATTGATAGAGTGACCAACGATCTAAAAAGATATTTCCTACTTTTACTCCTAATATGATAGGTAGATAATTCGAAACAAAATTAAAGAAACACACATATATATAATCAGGGAAAAGCGGACGCAAAATGATGATGATGATGATATATATATATATATATAAGCAGACCTGTCTAACCCATGCAAGAATGGAAAATAGACATTAAACAGTGATGATGATGATATATATATAGATACACACACACACACACACACACATATATATATATTATATATATATATGTATATATATATATATATATATACAGTTGTAAGGTTGCAAGTAAATGCGTCCGTATGCGGTATGCCGGTTGAGCACTCGATGCTCGCACAGAGCAGAGTATAATACTATAAAGAACGAGGAATCAGTGTTGCATCATGTCACATTATATTGTCACTGGATATTTTAGATAATATCATATATTTTCACTAGCTCTGACAGTTGGCAGGTGATCAGTGAGCTGTATTGATGAAGGGTAATCACCCAGAAACATTAGTATCTGCAGTGCTGTTTACATGCCAACACAAGAGCAAGAACGAGGGGCTCATTCTACTGATATGGCTTAAAAAAAGAGGCTATTTGCATAATTGCAAACGAATCGAATATTGTTATTAATATTTGAAAAACTGTATTCAGCCAAATAGAGCGATCATTTTTTTTTTAA
>OZ024754.1:37742704-37750204 GCA_964016885.1 Eledone cirrhosa
ACAGACGCACACACATACAGACACACACAGACACACGCACATGCACACGCACACACACACACACACACACACACACACACACACACACACACACACATACACACACACACACACACACACGCGCGCACAGACACACACACAGACACTCAAATTTATGCGAATTTGTAGAGATATCCGACTAAATACATAATTCATTTTACAAGGATTTGCTACAAACAACATGGCTGAACACAGCAAGACCAGAAACATTAAGGAAGCAGCGAAGAAAAGCAGCGAGAAAGGTAAACAAAATTTACATACATACATACATACATACAAACATCTTTTCGAATTCGTAGAGATATCTGACTAAATACATAATTCATTTTACACGAATCTGCTATAATCAGCAAGGCTGAACACAAGGGCACCAAAATCATTAAAGAAGTACCGAAGAAAAACGACAAGAAAACTAAACAAAATTTACATACATACATACATACATACATACATACATACATACATACATACATACATACATACATACATACATACATACATACATACATCTTTATTCGAATTCGTAGAGATGTCTGACTAAATACATATTTCATTTTACAAGAATCTGCTATAAGCAGCAAGGCTGAAGACAAGGGCACCAAAATAATTGAGGAAGTACCGAAGAAAAAGGACGAGAAAGGTAAACAAAATTTACATATATGCATACATACATCTTTTATTCGAATTCGTAGAGATACCCAAGTAGTACCTAATTCATTTTACAAGGATTTGCTACAAAGAGCCTGGCTGAACACAGCCTCAACAACATTATGGAAATACCGATCGAAAACAATGAGAAAGGTAAACAAAATGTACATACATACATACATCTTTTATTCGAATTCGTAGAGGTATCCGACTAAATACATTATTCATTTTACAAGGATTTGCTACAAGCAGCAAGGCTGAACACAAGGACACCAAAATAATTGAGGAAGTACCGACGGAAAAGCACAAGAAAGGTAAACAAAATTTACATACATACATGAATACATACATACATCTTTTATTCGAGTTCGTAGAGATACCCGACTAATACATAACTCATTTTACAAGGACTTGCTATAAAGAGCCTGGCTGAACAAATCCTCAACACCATTATGGATGTACCAATCGAAATCAATGAGAAAGGTAAACAAAATGTACATACATACATACATCTTTTATTCAAATTCGTAGAGGTATCCGACTAAATACATTATTCATTTTACAAGGATTTGCTACAAGCAGCAAGGATGAACACAAGGACACCAAAATAATTGAGGAAGTACCGACGAAAAAGGACAAGAAAGGTAAATAAAATTTACATACATACATCTTTTATTCGAATTCGTAGAGATACCCGACTAAATACATAATTCACTTTACAAGGATTTGCTACAAAGAGCCTGGCTGAACACATCCTCAACACCACTATGGAAGTACCGAACGAAAACAATGAGAAAGGTAAACAAAATGTACATACATACATACATACATACATACATACATACATATTTTATTCGAATTCTTAGAGATACACGACTAAATACATTATTATTTTACAAGGATTTGCTACAAACGGCATGGCCGAACACAACATCAACAACATTATGGAAGTACCGAACGAAAACAATGAAAAAGGTAATCAAAATTTACATACATACATATATCTTTTATTCGAATTCGTAGAGGTATCCGACTAAATACATTATTCATTTTACAAGGATTTGCTACAAGCAGCAAGGCTGAACACAAGGACACCAAAATAATTGAGGAAGTACCGAAGAAAAAGGACAAGAAAGGTAAACAAAATTTACATACATACATACATACATCTTTTATTCGAATTCGTAGAGATATCCGACTAAATACATTATTAATTTTACAAGGATTTGCTACGAAAAGCCTAGCTGAACACATCCTCAACACCACTATGGAAGTACCGAACGAAAACAATGAGAAAGGTAAACAAAATGTACATACATACATACATCTTTTATTCGAATTCGTAGAGATACCCGACTAAATACATAATTCATTTTACAAGGATTTGCTACAAAGAGCCTGGGTGAACACATCCTCAACAACACTATGGAAGTACCGAACGAAAACAATGAGAAAGGTAAACAAAATGTACATACATACATACATACATACATCTTTTATTCGAATTCGTAGAGATACCCGACTAAATACATTATTCATTTTACAAGGATTTGCTACAAAGAGCCTGGCTGAACACATCCACAACACCACTATGGAAGTACCGAACGAAAACAATGAGAAAGGTAAACAAAATGTACATACATACATACATCTTTTATTCGAATTCGTAGAGGTATCCGACTAAATACATTATTCATTTTACAAGGATTTCCTACAAGCAGCAAGGCTGAACACAAGGACACCAAAATAATTGAGGAAGTACCGAAGCAAAAGGACAAGAAAGGTACACAAAATTTACATACATACATACATACATCTTTTATTCGAATTCGTAGAGATACCCGACTAAATACATAATTCATTTTACAAGGATTTGCTACAAAGAGCCTGGCTGAACACATCCTCAACACCACCATGGAAGTACCGAACGAAAACAATGAGAAAGGTAAACAAAATGTACATACATACATACATCTTTTATTCGAATTCGTAGAGGTATCCGACTAAATAGATTATTCATTTTACAAGGATTTGCTACAAAGAGCCTGGCTGAACACATCCTCAACACCACTATGGAAGTACCGAACGAAAACAATGAAAAAGGTAAACAGAATGAACATACATACATACATCTTTTATTCGAATTCGTAGAGATACCCGACTAAATACATAATTCATTTTACAAGGATTAGCTACAAGCAGCAAGGCTGAACACAAGGACACCAAAATAATTGAGGAAGTACCGAAGAAAAAGGACAAGAAAGGTAAACAAAATTTACATACATACATACATACATCTTTTATTCTAATTCGTAGAGATACCCGACTAAATACATAATTCATTTTACAAGGATTTGCTACAAAGAGCCTGGCTGAACACATCCTCAACACCACTATGGAAGTACCGAACGAAAACAATGAGAAAGGTAAACAAAATGTACATACATACATATATCTTTTATTCGAATTTGAAGAGGTATCCGACTAAATACATTATTCATTTTACAAGGATTTGCTACAAGCAGCAAGGCTAAAGACAAGGGCAACAAAATCATTAAGGAAGTACCGAAGAAAAAGGACAAGAAAGGTAAACAAAATTTACATACATACATACATCTTTTATTCGAATTCGTAGAGATACCCGACTAAATACATAATTCATTTTACAAGGATTTGCTACAAAGAGCCTGGCTGAACACATCCTCAACACCACTATGGAAGAACCGAACGAAAACAATGAGAAAGGTAAACAAAATGTACATACATACATACATCTTTTATTCGAATTCGTAGAGGTATCCGACTAAATACATTATTCATTTTACAAGGATTTGCTACAAGCAGCATGGTTGAACACAAGGACACCAAAATAATTGAGGATGTACCGAAGAAAAAGGACCAGAAAGGTAAACACAATTTACATACATACATCTTTTATTCGAATTCGTAGAGATACCCGACTAAATACATAATTCATTTTACAAGGATTTGCTACAAAGAGCCTGGCTGAACACATCCTCAACACCACTATGGAAGTACCGAACGAAAACAATGAGAAAGGTAAACAAAATGTACATACATACATACATCTTTTATTCGAATTCGTAGAGGTATCCGACTAAATACATTATTCATTTTCCAAGGATTTGCTACAAGCAGCATGGTTGAACACAAGGACACCAAAATAATTGATGATGTACCGAAGAAAAAGGATCAGAAAGGTAAACACAATTTACATACATACATCTTTTATTCGAATTCGTAGAGATACCCGACTAAATACATTATTCATTTTACAAGGATTTGCTACAAAGAGCCTGGCTGAACACATCCTCAACACCACTATGGAAGTACCGAACGAAAACAATGAGAAAGGTAAACAAAATGTACATACATACATATATCTTTTATTCGAATTCGTAGAGTTATCCGACTAAATACATTATTCATTTTACAAGGATTTGCTACAAGCAGCAAGGCTGAACACAAGGACACCAAAATAATTGAGGAAGTACCGAAGAAAAAGGACAAGGAAGGTAAACAAAATTTAAATACATACATACATCTTTTATTCGAATTCGTAGAGATACCCGACTAAATTCATAATTCATTTTACAAGGATTTGCTACAAAGAGCCTGGCTGAACACATCCTCAACACCACTATGGAAGTACCGAACGAAAAGAATGAGAAAGGTAAACAAAATGTACATACATACATATATCTTTTATTTGAATTCGTAGAGGTATCCGACTAAATACATTATTCATTTTACAAGGATTTGCTACAAGCAGCAAGGCTGAACATAAGGACACCAAAATAATTGAGGAAGTACCGAAGAAAAAGGACAAGAAAGGTAAACAAAATTTACATACATACATACATCTTTTATTCGAATTCGTAGAGATACCCGACTAAATACATTATTCATTTTACAAGGATTTGCTACAAAGAGCCTGGCTGAACACATCCTCAACACCACTATGGAAGTACCGAACGAAAACAATGAGAAAGGTAAACAAAATGTACATACATACATATATCTTTTATTCGAATTCGTAGAGGTATCCGACTAAATACATTATTCATTTTACAAGGATTTGCTACAAGCAGCAAGGATGAACACAAGGACACGAAAATAATTGAGGAAGTACCGAATAAAAAGGACAAGGAAGGTAAACAAAATTTACATACATACATACATCTTTTATTCGAATTCGTAGAGATACCCGACTAAATACATAATTCACTTTACAAGGATTTGCTACAAAGAGCCTGGCTGAACACATCCTCAACACCACTATGGAAGTACCGAACGAAAACAATGAGAAAGGTAAACAAAATGTACATACATACATATATCTTTTATTCGAATTCGTAGAGGTATCCGACTAAATACATTATTCATTTTACAAGGATTTGCTACAAGCAGCAAGGCTGAACACATGGACACCAAAATAATTGAGGAAGTACCGAAGAAAAAGGACAAGAAAGGTAAACAAAATTTACATACATACATACATACATCTTTTATTCGAATTCGTAGAGATACCCGACTAAATACATAATTCATTTTACAAGGATTTGCTACAAAGAGCCTTGCTGAACACATCCTCAACACCACTATGGAAGTACCGAACGAAAACAATGAGAAAGGTAAACAAAATGTACATACATACATATATCTTTTATTCGAATTCGTAGAGGTATCCGACTAAATACATTATTCATTTTACAAGGATTTGCTACAAGCAGCAAGGCTGAACACAAGGACACCAAAATAATTGAGGAAGTACCGAAGAAAAAGGACAAGAAAGGTAAACAAAATTTACATACATACATACATCTTTTATTCGAATTCGTAGAGATACCCGACTAAATACATAATTCACTTTACAAGGATTTGCTACAAAGAACCTGGCTGAACACATCCTCAACACCACTATGGAAGTACCGAACGAAAACAATGAGAAAGGTAAACAAAATGTACATACATACATATATCTTTTATTCGAATTCGTAGAGGTATCCGACTAAATACATTATTCATTTTACAAGGATTTGCTACAAGCAGCAAGGCTGAACACAAGGACACCAAAATAATTGAGGAAGTACCGAAGAAAAAGGGCAAGAAAGGTAAACAAAATTTACATACATACATACATACATCTTTAATTCGAATTCGTAGAGGTATCCGACTAAATACATTATTCATTTTACAAGGATTTGCTACAAAGAGCCTGGCTGAACACAAGGACACCAAAATAATTGAGGAAGTACCGAAGAAAAAGGACCAGAAAGGTAAACACAATTTACATACATACAACTTCTATTCGAATTCGTAGAGATACCCGACTAAATACATAATTCATTTTACAAGGATTTGCTACAAAGAGCCCGGCTGAACACATCCTCAACACCACTATGGAAGTACCGAACGAAAACATTGAGAAAGGTAAACAAAATGTACATACATACATATATCTTTTATTCGAATTCGTAGAGGTATCCGACTAAATACATTATTCATTTTACAAGGATTTGCTACAAGGAGCCTGGCTGAACAAATCCTCAACAACATTATGCAAGTACTGATCGAAGACAATGAGAAAGGTAAACAAAATGTACATACATATATACATCTTTTATTCGAATTCGTAGAGGTATCCGACTAAATACATTATTCATTTTACAAGGATTTGCTGCAAGCAGTGAGGCTGAACCCAACAACACCAACATCATTAAGGATGCACCGAAGAAAAATGACGAGAAAGGTAATCAAAATTTACATACATACATACATATTTTATTCGAATTCGTAGAGATATCCGACTAAACACATTATTCATTTTAGAAGGATTTGCTACAAACCGGATGATTGAAGACAACGACACTAACAAGATTAAGGAAGTACCGATGGATAACAACGAGAAAGGTAAACGAAATTTATTCCGTTGTAGCTACAGACGAAACCGAAATTACAAATCGCATTTCTTTTGGAGTTGCGAACGCAATCATGATTTATTTAATTGTTATAAAATGGCAAGAAAAAAATCCTTCCGTTAGCTACATGAACAGAATGAAGCTACTCTGGGACGAAATACATCCGGAGATAAATCATTTCACAGCCAAACAAATA
This sequence comes from Eledone cirrhosa, assembly GCA_964016885.1. Taxonomy (NCBI): domain Eukaryota; kingdom Metazoa; phylum Mollusca; class Cephalopoda; order Octopoda; family Eledonidae; genus Eledone; species Eledone cirrhosa. Next base: position 37,749,530 of record OZ024754.1, read on the forward strand.
CGCCAACAAGCGATGTTTGTTGAACGTAAAAATAAGATAAATATTATTAATTGTAAGTCCCCCAGAACAAACATGGACTCGACAACACGTGCTACAGTTCGCCATGCTACTAGACTTCCTAGCAGCCAGGTCAAACAGTGCCTTGAAACAACTATGCCTGTAAGAAAATTGACACTCCGTGTACCATCTGAGTCTACCTCGACTGTTGTGGAAAACACTATCGATAATAGCACAATCGTTCGGCTACCTGCCCAGGCTCTGCTGCCTGCCAAACCGAAGAGGGCAAACTATGCAAATATCCGCCGCTCTTGTATATGTTTGTGCTAGAGCCTGTATCAGTGGAGACTTCCAGCATTCTCGGCCCCTGGACCACATCCCTACTCACTGCTATCGGAGAAGAGTTGGCTGCCCGCCTAAGCGAGCCCCCGAAGTAAAAAGGTCGTTCTAGCTTGTCTCCCTCATCGTACTCTGGGACAATGCATGCATTCTCCATCCTGCCTGTCGGGACCCATAGGTGGAGTATAAGTTAGTTGGTGGTAGAGGATACTTGTTCGGACTTCACTTTTACACGTGTTTTGAGTGCCTTTTTGTATCCATTCATTTCATATAATATATCAACAATAAAATCAATACACAAACACACTAAGACATTAACCTCTCCGATGTCAAATGACG
>OZ024754.1:37752704-37785204 GCA_964016885.1 Eledone cirrhosa
ACAGTATTATTGACTTAGGTGTCGCAGAAACCCTATATCGGAGTATACCATCTTCCCCGAGGGTCCGGGTAACTAATTCAACCATCGTCTCAGTTTTGTATGACCTTTTTAACTTATGTTTATAGCTCTGGTAACTTCATATCCATAGAGCGCTTGTCAACACAATTCGGAAGTTGCGTTTCGCTAATTTCTACTCACCAAAATGCTATTCTCGCTAAATTTATATTTACACTTTTTTCCTAATATCTTGTCCGTATGTGGTTGACGGCTGAGAAGAAAGAGTAATCATATTCATATATTCATTCACTTTTCAGAAATTGCAATGTCTGAAGGTCAAGGCGGAAAGAAGGAACAGAAGAAAGTAACAATCCGCTGGTTTGAACGCTCAGAATTGCCATTAATTTTCTTCACCCCTGTGATGCTCTTGTCCCAGACACTCTTGCATTACTACGTGGACTGGCGAATAGGAAAGAATTACTATCGAAAGCAAAATACCGTCTTCTCTACGTCTTGTAACCGTCGCTTCCAGTTCTCAAAAAATCAACATAAGGTAAGATGAAAGATATTAGGAAAAAAGTGTAAACCATAGCCAGAATCAGTTCTGTATGAACAAGACACGGTCATCTGATCTGGCTTGTCACACAACGGGCCAACTCGTCTAACCCATGCTAGTATGGAAAAATGGACATTAAACGGTCACAACGTCGACAATGATGATTATGATGAGGAGGATGAGGAAGAGGAGGAAGAGGATATGATGATGATGATGATGATGATAACTGTGTAGTTAAGTAGTTCGCTTTCCAATAATATGATACCGGGATAACAAATGTTATGCGCTGACGTTCTCATTCAAGCCCCCTTATATCTACTTGGTAGAAGGAGTTATTCTCCTTGACCATTGAAATGCCATGACGGACACAGTCAAACGTCTAGATTGGCACCCCAGCGACTAGCTGCACCAGTTACGAGAGAACTTGGTTAATAAAAAAGCACACGTGCGTATTCAGTGAGCCACTTTTGAGATGTTCTGGTCAAGGGGTGTCTCACGCGTTAGAGAGGTTTAAAAAGGGAGGTAATTATTGATAAAGATGTATGTGTGTGTGTTTGTGAAATTATATAGCTTGTATTCAATACATGTGTGAATGTGACGTCCGAAGAGATATTTAATTTGTTGGAAATCCAACAAATATAGATGTTTATAACTGATTCAGAGCACTCGACAATTTTCTGGAGTAAGTATTCAATGATATTAAATAAATGGAAACTATATTTATAAAACCATATTTATTCTATTATATATATTTCAAGGGTACCAACATTTTGGTACACTATCTTCAGATAAAATACAAAATGTTTCATAAATATTTGACATGACCATTATCTGAAGATAGTGTACCAAAATGTTGGTACCCTTGAAATATATATAATAGAATATATATGGTTTTATAAATATAGTTTCCATTTATTTAATATCATTGTATTTATATATATATTAGAAAATGTGTGAGATCCTTGGTACAGCTAGATATACTCAAAATCCCTCAATAATTAAACCCGAGATATGTAAAAGCTCCAGAGTCTTTCAGTCGGACATGAAAAATAAAAAAATATATGTATATATGTATATATGTATATATGTATATATATATATGTACATATTTATATGAATATATGTATATATATATATGTATATGTATATATATAGTATCTAGAATAGTATCTAGAATAAGGACGGGTTGGAAGCAGTTTAGGGAGCTGCTTCCTCTGTTGACGAAGAAGGGTTTCTCCCTGCGTACGAAAGGCCGGTTATATTATGCCTGTGTGAGACCCGCGATGCTGCATGTAGTGAGACATGGGCAGCAACTGCAGAGGATATGCGACAGCTGGAGAGAAATGAAGCAAGCATGCTCCGTTGGATGTGCAATGTCAATGTGCGTGAACGACCAAGCATAGATGATTTGAGTGAGAAACTGTATAAGAGGGATAAGTTGTGGTGTACGGGGGGAAAACTGAGATGGTATGGACATGTGATGCATGGAGGATGACCGCTGGGTAAAGAAGTGCCAAGAAATCCCAGTAGAAGGAAGATGCGGTAGAGGTAGACCACGAAAAACATGGGCGGAGGTGGTTAGAGCAGAACTCAGATCGCTGAAGCTCACGGAGGAGATGATGAAGGACCGTAACAAATGGAGAGATGATGTGCTGAATAGGACCCGTCCCACCCTTGCAAGCAGGGAAAAGCGGACGTAAAATGATGATGATGATATTTCTTGGTTGTTTTTATGTTCATATATGTGTTTATATATATATATATATATATGTGTGTGTGTGTGTGTGTGTGTGTGTGTGTGTGTGTGTGTGTGTGTGTGTGTGTGTGTGTGTGTGTGTGTGTGTGTGTGTGTATGGTGATACATATGATATATAGCTGTATAGATGAGTGTTGAATGTGTGTGTCTATAAGTGTGTATGTATACGTAATTTCCTGTATGGGTTAGCCGTATATATTTGTATATTGCTCCATCTGGTTCTTTAACACACTTCCTTCGTGGTAAATAAGAACTTTTGGATTAGGACAATGGGATTGATGAGTTAATATCTGTATACAACAACTACAACGGTACGCGATGGGGCCCACCCATAGTCCCGGCGGACAGAATGGAAAAGGCGTTTCCCCGGAGGACGGGAAGGGAGATGCGCTGGAAGAGCCACTCCAACTCGCGGAGCTCACACCTGCGGTTGGCCAGCTCAGCGCCTATTGTGGTGCGGGAAGATGGTCATGCCATCTGGCCTTTTGCCGTCCCCTCGATCCAGCCCCACCGTCTCGAGCTGGGAAGGGAATCCTGCATCGATCAAGCCATGCTTAATGACCTCGTTGAGGGCAGCATGGGGTTACATTCACGGCTTGTTACGCAACGCTGAGATTTTTATGATGAAATATGCTGTGTTAGGAGATGGTCATTTCCTTTCACACCCACTCGCCCTACCTCCACCACATACACTATACATGCCTGACGTTGTATGCTAACCACTCCCTTGTGCATATAAGATAGAGAAGATACGGGGCAGACGGATGTACCGTAAACCGTATTGTAGGCAACCCGTCTAGGAGAGCTACCACTAAGTCCCCTAAGTCCTGTAAGACAACTTCCCTAGTGCTGGTTGCACGAATAAAAGCACCTGGTCCATGCTATAAAATGGGGGTGGGGTGGGGGTGGAGAGGGCGCCTGAGTCCAGTAAGACAAACTCTCTAGTGCTGGTGGCACGAATATAAGCACCCAGTCCATGCTGTAAAGTGGGAGTAGGGTGTGGTGGGAGTGGAGAGGGCCCCTGAGTCCAGTAAGACAAACTCTCTAGTACTGGTGGCGCGAATAAAAGCACCCAGTCCATGCTGTAAAGTGGTGCTGGTGTTAGGAAGGGCATCCAACCATTATGTATTAATGCCAAATCAATTATGAGCACAACAAATAAGTATCGCAATAACTGCGTAAACAGTAATAACACTAACCAAGTTAGGGCTGCGTACGGTAGTGGGGTGGCTGGTGCGGCCATGTGCAAGAACACCCCGACCCTCATCAAGCAATCACACAACAAGAACATAATGATATATATATATATATATATCATCATCATCATCATCATCATCATCAGTAATGTCTATCCTCCGAACTAGCATGGGTTGGACGGGTTTGTCCCACTTGAGGCAAGATTGTTCAATTAAAGATATTTAGAATCAGCCGACTTTTATATAACAGATGTCAAGCACTCAACGGTATTTGTTCATCTGGAGTTTTGTTATAATAATTGTTTCTACATTTGGCACAAGGCCAGCAATTACTCAGTACATTACTGGTACTTTATTTTATCGACCCCGTAAGGATGAAAGGCAAAGTTAACCTCGGCGGGATTAGAACTCAGAATGGCAAGGACCGTAACTCACTGCGTCAAAGCATGGTTCCCGAATCTCTACCGATACTGCCAATCCACTGCCCTACTTTAGTCCATCCCTATTTATTTTACTATACGTATTTCGAAGACGTATGGCTTGTTTACAACATAAGACAAAACATGTTCTCTTCAGATAAAATCCACAGGAGATTTATGTTATACATATGCCATACATCTTCGAAATACGTACAGCAAAATAAATAGGGATGGACTAAAGTAACTGTCTCTTTTGTTTATTATATATATATATATATATATATATATATATATATATATATATATATATATATATATATATATATATATATATATATATATATATATATATATAATATATATATATATATATATATATATATATATATATATATATATATATATATATATATATATATATATATATATATATATATATATATATATATATATTAGAAAGTGAGGGTTTTTTTACAAAATGAAAAATAACCGAGGTGTCCTACACGAGTGAAAGTATAAAGAAAAAGAGATGAAATCGAAAATGCAACTGGAGTCTTATTTTTTTTTTAAATATATATATTTATTTGGTTCCTTTACCGGTTTCGCAGTTCTTCTGCTTTTCAAAAGGTGAGTTGAGATGGAGGGTTTGTGGTTTTTCTCACACACATATATATATATATATATATATATATATATATATATATATATATATATATATATATATATATATATAAAGAATTAGTATATCTACCAACATATATATACAGATGTATACCTATGCTAGCAAATATATAGGTTTTGTCTTAGTAACTTTGTGATTCAATGCAAGGGGATACAGAACAATAATATGAAAGACGTAAAATAAGAAAATTATAAAAATTAACTTACTAAAATTTCACTCCAACTAATTAGTTTCTGAAAGGGAATAAACATGGTTTCCGAATGGAACAACATGGAGAAATCCTTTCGTCATCAGATAAGTCTATTCTCAGCTAAGTTTCCAGGCAATGCGTGGACACAGGGAACTTATACAAAAATAATTCAGTGGATGGAAAAAAGCAAAGCGTTAGTAAGTAAGTTAATTTTTATAATTTTCTTATCTTAAGTCTTTCAACTTAGTCCACGCTTTGCTTTTTTCCATCCACTGAATTATTTTTGTATAAGTTCCCTGTGTCCACGCATTGCCTGGGAACTTAGCTGAGAATAGACTTCCCTGATGACGAAAGGATTTCTCCATGTTGTCCATTCGGAAACCATGTTTATTCCCTTTCAGAAACTAATTAGTTTGAGTGAAATTTTAGTAAGTAAGTTAATTTTTATAATTTTCTTATTTTACGTCTTTCATATATATATATATATATATATATATATATATATATATATATATATATATATATATATATATATATATGAAATGGAAGATGCTAAATTGTCGGTTGTCCTCGGGCCTATGATTTTCAGCACCATGGATTTTATCTGTTACATTCATTTATTATATTTCGAATACCTGGTGATATCACCGGATTCATACGGAACCCGGTCATTGAAATGATCATAGTATAATAAACCTTTCAAGGATTTACACAAGTCCAGCCTCCTGTTACTTTATTATAATATTTAACTCCGTACTCGCACCACCAACTACACAAACGAAGACGGTTGAACTGCTTTACGTTGAGTACTCTCCATATTATTACATCAAGATTGACGATACGGAATTGACCAGCTCTATCCAGTGGTGAACCTTCAAAACTAAATAAATATATATATATATATTTGAAGTATTTCCGTAGGAAAGGTAAAGGAAAAGAGAGTGCTCTGTGTAGGCTACAGAGCTTTTTAGTTATGCAATAAACAACATAAGATAATTATTTCGTTTACCAAAGGTTTCACGAAAACAGACAAGCTTGGCACATACGTCTGCCTTCAATCGTCAGAACGAAATGAATTTTATTAAAATGGAAGTGAGGTATGGATGTCAAAACAGCGTCTAGGTCCACCAGTGATGCCATTGATAGCGTTGGCTACAAATAAAACCCCCAATGGAAGTGTATTATAGATCGTCACTGCACTTAAAACAATTTTCATGATATTGCCGTAATACATTCACTGAGCGAAGTATCTGGTTGCAAATACGGCATGCTGGTGTCTTCGACCGGCACTATCATGAAAATCGTTTTAAGTGCAGTGACGATCTACTATACACTTCCATTGGAGGTCTTATTTGTAGCCAACGCTATCAATGGCATCACTGGTGGACCTAGATTCTGTTTTGAAATCCATACCTCAGCAGAGTCTAGCATATATATATATATATATATATGTGTGTGTGTGTGTGTGTTTGTGTGTATGTATATATATATATATATGTGTGTGTGTGTGTTTAGTTCAAGGAGATAAACATATATATATATATATATATATACTACTAAAACTCTCCGATTGCTTGCTTGTCTGTAATGTAATACAGCCAAAAAGGCGCATAATGGGAAAATACTTTGGAAGAAAGTTGACCCTGAAATGGGAATACAAATGGAATAAAATAAGATATGGGGTTTTCCCGAGATATGGGGTTTTTCCCGGTACCTTCATAAACAGAGTGAGAGAGAGGGGGGCGGGGAGAAAGATAGAAAGAAAGAGATAGTGGTTGTGAGAGAGTAGATTGAAAGTGAGAGGGAGAGGAGACAGAGAAAGAAAATGTAAGAGAAAGAGAGAATTCGTGTTGTTGTTGTGTATATATGTGTGTGTGTGTGTGTGTGTCTATGACCAGTGTATATAGATCACAGGCACCCATATATATATACATATACACACACATGCATGTATATATATGTCTACATACACACACGTATATATATGGTCCTTCCAGTTTCATTTTACATTATATACATGTCTGTATATTTTAATTATTTAAAAATTATTTTTAAGTGAACATGATTTAAAAAAAATATTCTGAACCAAGCGTGACCCAACAGGTCACGTGTAGTCTAGTATCTATTATTCTCTCTGTTATTCACCAACTCTCCAAATACCACTGGTATTTTATCAAGTTACCTCTTCAATTTCCCCTCTCTATTGAAGAGCTCTATACATCCACTTCCCATTACCGTCCCTGACATTATTTCACACTTGTGTTCTTTCTTCCTCTCTCACATTTATTTTTTGTTTTATCTTTATTAGGTGCAACGTTTGACAGCTTTATGGATAACAGATATGTTAGCTTTGGAATCCTTTCTGAGCTTTTTTACAATAGTCGTAATACATTTACTGAGCGAAGTATATGGTCGCAAATTCGGCATGCTGGTGTCTTTGAGCGGCACTATCATGAAAATCGTTTTAAGTGCAATGACGATCTACTATACACTTCCATTGGAGGTCTTATTTGTAGCCAGCGCTATTAATGGCATCACTGGTGGACCTGCGAGCTTTATCACTTGTGCTGTGTCACAGATTACCGATACGTACCCGCACGAGGAAAATAGTTGCCGTCAATTTATAAGAGCTCAAAATCTTTCATTTGGAATAGCCGGCCTTTTTACAATTTATTTCGGCTTAATCATAGAAATCTTTGGCTATTTCTCCGCTTGCGTATTTTTGCTCGCTTTAGCTGTACTCAATATAGTCATCATTCTACACCTTCCAGATAACTCCACACAGAAAAAAGACGATTGGAACTTTTCTAAAATTAAAACGTCGTTTATAAAGATATGGAGCGTAATGACTATTAGGAAACGGTTGTTGTTGTTCTTTTTCATATCAGCCTCACCCATTAGTTATATGCCTCTTGGAGGACAGACTTTCTATACCACACAATTACTTATTAACAGACCATTTTGCACCAGCATTTTCTTCACCGGATTTACTTTGGCTATTTCCGCTTTCACTTTTTTAACACCAAATTACTACTCATACCGACTGAATAAACCAGGTTTTTCGGTCAATACTATAATTGCTGGAAATCTGTTTATCGGATTCCTTAGCAGTCTCATCATTACAATAGCAGCAAAAAGAAATACATATTATGATGCAGGTATAACTTTTTTTATTTCTTTTCTTGTGTTTCTTTATCATAAAAGGCACCTCAATTTGGGGAGGTATTAAAAAAAACTAATAAATGGGTTTAAACTACGAATGTCAGGTGAAGGGTATAAAGTTAGTACATCGTATTCTTTTATAATCCTTCTAAATTGTAATTCTATTTGTAATATTTTAGTACATTTTTAAACACAAGGAAGAGTTTGCGGTTTAATTTTAGGGCCACTGCAGCTCTTGAACTCCTCTGGCCACTGCAGCACTAGAATTTCTTTAACCTGTAACACAAATTGACGTAGGGAGAATTTCTGGGGCATTTTTTGGAAAACAATGCATCTTATAAGCCGTAAAATACGGGATATATATATATATATATATATATATATATATATATATATATATATATATATATATATATAGGTGTTTGCATAGCTACGGCTTCCTAAATGTTTCTTGTAAACATACCATGTTTCTTTAGAAATACGACATTTCTATACATATTTGTATAAATGTATGCTTGAGGCAAAATCCTATTTCTCTCTCTCTCTCTCTCTCTCTCTCTCTCTCTCTCTCTCTCTATATATATATATATATATATATATATATATATATATATATATATATATATATATATATATATATATATATTTATTTATATATATATATATATATATATATTTATTAATGTTATAGTTATAATATTAATGATAGTAGTTATGTCTGATTTACAGGTTGGTATATAGCTTAATGCAATGGCGGAGGGTGGGGTCACGCAGAGCTGTAATACACATGTTTCATCAGAGTTTACTAAAATGCTTAATAGTAATTCACATAGAAAATATTAGGAACATCTAATACATAAAATCACTTCACAAAATGCAAAAGTTTCAAAAGATTTTATCTATTAGATGTTCCTAATATTTTCTGTGTGAATTACTATTAAGTGTTTTAATAAACTCTGATGAAACATGTGGCTCAGTACAGGTAGAAATGGCTGTCAGTTAAAAATGTTTTAAATCTTTGGTGTTGTTAAAATGTTAATGTGTATATATCATGTTTGATATAGAAATGGCTTCTACATTCATTCAAAAGATGAAACAGTTCAAGTCCTGTAGAAGCCATTTCTATATTAAATATGTTGTTTACACTCTACTAATGTATTGAGAACCTCGATGGTATTAATTGAACGTTCTACCTCACTCAATGAATCTGCCGAATTGCAGTAATGCAATCAGCTGTTCAGAGTGCACACATTTAATTAATAGTAGAAACGGTGGCTGTGTTTTGGTAGAGATAAAACTAGAAATCTCATTATATACACAGGGTGACCAAAAATGTATACACACTTTAACACCATTCTAATCAAAGTGTGAATACATTTTGGGGGACACCCTCTGTGTGTGTGCGTCTGTGCTTACGTATTTTATCTTTCAATTTCTCTCATTTTTACTAACCTATCTAGTTTTGGTCAACAACAACGCTGTCTTTCTGATATTGTATCTGACCATCAGAACCATGTTACCTTCTCTTGAAATTAAATTGCACGGTAAAGTTATCTTTATGAAAAATCTGAATCACTTGCTCCAATCTCTCTCACTCACTCACTCACTCACTCACTCACTCACTCACTCTCTCTGTCCCTCTCTCTCCCCCTCTCTCTCTCCTCTCTCTCTCTCAGTCACTCTCTTTCACTTCTTTTGTCTAATGTTCATTCACTGGTGTATGTCTCTCTATCTCCACATCACTCTCACTCCCTCACCCCCTCTCTCTCCCCTCTCTCTCAGTCACTCTCTCTCACTTCTTTTGTCTAATGTTCTTTCACCGACTGTATGTCTCTCCGTTTTTTTCTTTCGTTTCCTCTCTATTTTTTTCTCTCATTCTCTTTCGTTCTTTCACTGTCTATTTTTATCTCATCCCTCCCTCTCTATCTATGTATATATTTATCTCTATATATCTATCTATCTTTCACTGACTGCGTACATGCACATATACGTATCTGATATTTTGTTAAGTTTGTGTCTAAATCTAACCTTGGAGAGACATGCTACCTCCTCCTTCAAGCGAATGCTTACATGAGTGAACTCTACTAAAAGTATCCAAGAAGTCCAGTTGGGGAGTGTTCACCCGGGGACACTGGATTAATAGTCTGGAAACATTATAAATTTACATTCAAAGGCGGTGGATTAGCAGTATCGGTAGAGGGTCGGACGCCATGCTTTCCAGCATAGTTACGTCCCTTTACGATCTGAGTTCAAATCCCGCCGAGGTTGACTTTGCCTTTCATCCTTACGGGGTCGATAAAATAAAGTACCAGTAATGCACTGGGTAATTGCTGGCCTTGTGCCTAAAGTAGAAACAATTATTAATTTACATTCTGTCCCCTATTTTAGTGGTCTCCAATCTTTTTTATACCACGTGCCGGCTTGATGCCAGACATTCTTTCCGTGGTCGGTCCAGTAGTTGCTCATATGTGTTATTTAAGTACATTTCGATAAAGAGAGCAATAATAAAAACAGAAATTTATTAAAGTAGATGATTATTGAATATTTAAACAAATCTTTTAAAATTAAAGTCCAATATTCAATTTATCTATTATATAATATATAATTTTAAACAAGTTAATTATTTCTTTGTGGCCCGGTAGCAAATGATCTGTGACCTGGTGGTTCCCCTATTTTACATAAGTTATATATTTCTTTTGTCTCTTTATTCTTTAGGTTATCTCTATGCCTTGTTGTTCACTATGAATTCATTTGGTACAACACTAATGTTACCTCTACTCAATACGATATATTTGAAAACATTCACATACTTTCCTGGTGCTGTATTTTGCCCCTATGCCGCAATCCTTTTTATTGCTACAGTCATTCAAATGTAAGTAGACAATTCTTTTGTTATTGGCAGTATCGGTAGAGGGTCGGACGCCATGCTTTCCAGCATAGTTACGTCCCTTTACGATCTGAGTTCAAATCCCGCTGAGATTGACTTTGCCTTTCATCTAAAGATTAAAGTTGTAGAAAAGCTAGGAATTACCAGAAAATCCCTGATCAGCAAGACACATCCTCTTTAAGAAAACCCACTGTACGAATAAGAAATGTGTTATATGTAGAATGAACCCCCAGATAAATTGTAAAACTAGAAATGTAGTCTATAGCATAATATGTACAGAGGGAATTTTCAGAAACATGACAACGACATACAAAGGTGAGATAGCTCAAAGCACAGCACAAAGAATAGACCAACACTGGGGGGAACTAAAAGGACAAAAAAACAACAAAAAAATGGTTCAGTACTATATGAACACTCCAGACAAAAACATGACCTTAATATAGACAACATAGCAATTAAAATAATATCTAAGCATAGAAATGACTTAACAAGTAAGGCGAATTAGAGAAGCAACTGAGATAGAACTAAGAAAACCAAAATTAAACAGAAAGACCGAATGAAATAACAACAACCATACCCAAACAATACTGACCTCAGGGAAATAGAAATAAATAAATAAATAAATAAATAAATAAATACACAAGTACAATAACAACAAACATATAAATACACACTAGTGAACAAAGATAGAATACAAAAACAAAAACACATACACTCAAATGCGAACACACACACCAAACATTAAATACACACGCAAACGCATGCGCAGAGACAGAGACAAGAAGAAATAAATACATAAAAAAAATGAAAGGCTTTACAATACAACGGGAGGAAACATAATAGTACCACTGATGCTGTCGCATATGTGTGATGAAAGAACTTTTATATATATTTATATCTGTATTTTTAACCGTTGATCAATCAATGATAAACATTGATTGCCAGATAAATTAACTATGGAGATATAAAAGATACAGAAAGAAAACCAACCCAAACCAAACAGTGAGTGTGCTCTGTTATTATTTCTGGCAATATTATAACAATATGACCCTTCCCAAGTATATATATATATATATATGTAACAAATGTAAGTTAACAGGTAATCTTTGTTTTGTTTTTTGTTGTTGTTGTTCTTTTTTCTGTCCAATATTTCGTGACCTAAAAGTCCCTTCTTCAGGGTTTAAGGAACTTTCAGAGGATAATGTTCCACAAAAAAACAAAACAAATATTACCAGGTAACTTACTTTTCATTCCTCATCTTACAGTCCATTTTGTATTGTTTAGCCTTCTATCTCTTTCCACGTTATATATATTACCTCTCTAAGACAATGAGACTGGATCGAGATCTCTGGCGCCATGCAGTTGTACAGAAGACCCGACTGCCATTGCATACAAACCTACAGTCAGAAGGCACCTCTTAACCCAATGTACAGCCCACCCCATATACACTGCACCATCCTCTCTTTCCCGTTCCGTCCACTGTGTCAATGACACAACAGTCCACACTGTAAGGTGGTTGTGTAGGTGACACGGTAAAAAGGCTCCCAGTCCACACTGTAAATGTGGTTGGTGTTAGGAAGGGCATCCAGCTGTAAAACACCTGCCAGAAACACTTCCATACGAACGAGACACGGTCTCCCGACCATTCCTGCATCAAATGGAACCTAACCGTCTAACCCATGCTAGCGTGGAAGGTGGATCTTAAACGATAATGGTAATGATGATGATGATGATATATATATATATATATATATATATATATATATATATATATATATATATATTATATATATATATATATATATATATATATATATACATATATGTATATATATATATATACATATAAATTAATAAAATAATGAATAAACAAAGAAACAGTTCCTTATATTAAAAAATTCATCATTTTACGATCGTTTCTAGGATATATATGTTAGTGTTGGTATGCATATCCTATAGATCTATGTAAAATTTTTACAAACTATCAGAGGGAATATACATACCTACACATATATATGCTGTCTTCAGAAATAATGATATTTGTTTATTGAAAAAACCAACAAAGATTTAATACAATAGGTCTGTTTGGGAACAGGTTTTGAATTGACCAATAGAAAGATAGTGAAGGTCAAGATAGTAATATAGTAGTAAAAGAACCTTAATTTATGGGTAGAGGAAGGTAGATTTCAGTTTTGGATGGAAAGAATATTATGAATGAAAGATTATTTTAGGGATGAGAATAGGTCATATGCTGACCTCAGAAATAATTATATTTGTTCATTGAATAAAACCATCAAAGATTTAATATAGTAGGTCTGTTTGGGAACAGGTTTTGAATTAACCAATAGAAATTTAATAATTGGCCAAATGGTAAAATAGTAGTAATTGAAATTTATTTTAGGGGTAGAAGAAGGCAGGTTTCAGTTTTGAATGGAAGGAGTATGAAGATTGAAAAAGTTATTTTAGGGGTGAAAATAGGTCAGGTCAGTAAAAAGTAACACGAAAAGTTGCTGTTATAAAAGAATAATTGTTTCTACTTTAGGCACAAGGCCACCAATTACCCAGTGCATTACTGGTACTTTATTTTATCGACCCCGTAAGGATGAAAGGCAAAGTCAACCTCGGCGGGATTTGAACTCAGATCGTAAAGGGACGTAACTATGCTGGAAAGCATGGCGTCCGACCCTCTACCGATACTGCCAATCCACTAAAAGAATAATGCCAATGTAAATATCTAAGGAGACTAAAATTTTACGATAAAAGTATTAGTGAAAAAAATATATATGGAATTTACATCTATGAAAAGAATATAAATTAATTTAATTGATGGGTATATTTATATTGATAAAATTATATTAATGCATATAGATATGATAAATAAGAGTTAGATGTAATTGAAGAGTGCTGTTAATGACGAGGGGAAATTAAAAAAATATAAAAAAAAAAATATATATATATATATATATATATATATATATTTATTAAAATAACAGATTAAAGTTTAAGCAAAGAATCGCTGCTTTCACCCTTAACGGGATCTTCTGAAACTAACAAAGTCAATCTGTAAACGCAGAACTGGATATTTCAAAAAACGTTGCAACCGGAGGAAGACAGGAAGACGATACTTTGGTTCGTGGAAACGTTCGCTGGCAAAGAACGGGAAAAAACGAATAATACGTTATTAATAGGAGCGGTGAAAAACAATTACGCGCAAAGACAGAACCACGTTTATGGTATAAAAGAGGTCGTAGACTAATGTTCTCTTAGGTGGTGCATAGAGACGTTCTCTGGCAATGAACCAAAAAGCGAAGATAATAAGTCATATGTGGAGCGTGGAGAAAAATAGCATGCAAAGACAAAACCACGTAAATGGTATAGCAGAAGTTGTAGACTAAAATTCTAACTAGGAGACCAAATGAACTCCGCTACAGAGTTAAGAACAATGTAAATAAATACAATACAGAAGTAATAGAAACAAATAAATACATACACGCAAACAGATACGTACATACACAAGCATACGCAAAACCTTACCATAGGTATACAAAACCACGCACATATAAATATGTGTGTGTGTGTATGCTTGTGTACAAATAAATAAATAATTATATAAACGTATATAAGTAAATAAATACGTATATAACAAGCGCACACACATACCTACAAATACACGAATGTTCGGAGACGTAAGTCAACTAAAACAAGAAGTACACATATACACACACCCACTATACGTACGATATTGCATACTCACGCAAACGCAAAACTCCCGTATACACATAGCCAAACCCTAAATACCAGAATATGTAAAAATTATACGCCATAACAGTCAAATATACGTACGAGAAGGTATACATACCTTCACAAAACATACGGGTAATATATACTTACCTATGCAAATAAGTAACGGAATAAACAAAACATATACTTAGCTCCCACATCAAGACGTAAAATATCCACGTATAGATCGTGCTATCCGTTAGGGTATAACGTGGGGCTGTAATACAGGAAAGTTTTGTGCAATTTATGTTTACAAGCCGAAATTGCCTCAGATTTTTTGTTTAAGATGTGGTCTGTGGCGTAGAGTATTTCCAGGGCCTCAGCGGCGCAGAGGTCACATGGTCTTTTATTTCCGTTATACGATCTAGCCCTAGCTAGGATCTCTCAGTGTAACTTATAGTGGGTGTGGTTGTCTTTTAGACTCCAGATATAAGCTGAAAGTGACGTCATATTCTTTCTTAGAGGGTAACGAAAAGAATGGGTATGCATGTAAAGACGCTGCTTGAAGCTATTGGCGGTTAACCCTATGTAGGCTCTACGGGACGTGGGTGTTACAACCTTACATTTGTAGACAATGTTACTAGAGAGGCATTTCCCGGATAGGGGGCAATCAGCCCGATTCCTACAATTACAGTTAGTACTAACTACAGGGTTGCACGTGTTCCTACGGCTAGGTAGTTTAGCTAAATTTGAAGCTGTGATGTTATGTGCAAGGTTAGGAGTCGTAGAGTAAGAAATTTTAATAGTATTTCTATTAAAAATTTTACTATATTTATGTGTAGGTGGAAAATGCTTCGCAATAAGGGAAAGAAAGATCTTAGCTAATGGTGTGACCACCTCCATATTATATGGTGGGTTAAACCAACAAATGCGACGGGATCTATTTCTTCTAGGTCTATTTTCGTACTCTGTATATGCTACCTTATCGACAAATCCACTTCGAGCAAGAGCTTCATTGTAATAAGTGGAATGGTCGTTGAAAATGCGCTCGTTGGTGGAAAGACGGGAAAGCCTCAACGAAACGTTTTTTACCAGGTTCTTGGTTATACTGGCAGGATGGTTGGAATGCTTACTTATGTAATTAAGCGTATCATTCGGCTTTCTATACGGGTAATACAACCCATTCAATAAATTGAGGGTAACGTTGAGGTAATTAACGACCGAGAGATTGGCCTCAACCTGTATAGAGAGGTTGAAGCCTTTAAAGAAGGCTGTGAGTTCTTTTCTGAACCTGTCGCAAGCACGAGGTCCGCACTTAGTCATGGTCAAAAGATCATCGTCACAGTACAACCCACCGCCCGCGTTGGGGAATTCGTCCTTGATAGAGAAAAGAAGGAAAAGGCCAATAAGATCAGTAACCTCCGCAGAGTCACTGGCGCCCATACTCACGTCGAATGGGGTACTATTGGATTTTTTAATCCAAATAGAGTCGTCGAAATTAATCACCGACTTTCGGGCATTAAGGATGACATCAACTTCGAAATCCTTAGCCACTGTGAGTGTTTTAGCGAAATTGATAGCTCTAAGGAGAAGTGGTAAAGTGATGGAGGAGTAGTAATTGTTGATGTCGAATTGGATAAAACGGCAATGTTCCTTGTTACATATGCCGTTGAACCAATCAATCACCGCGAAAGAATTGTTCCACAGTGCGAGAGGGGCCAAACTTCTAATTTCAGGTATAATTCTATCAAGAATCGTTTTACTAAGTCTACCTAAATCGGACTTCGTAGGGTTAATAAGCCGAATAGAGGGGTTGTTCGGAAAATTGGATTTGTGATCCTTCAGGGTAAAGTGTGGAGAGATAGGGTCCAGAGGTTCGGTCCGGTCCAGGATGTTGAGATCGGATGTGATTTTAAACCCAGCATCGTTGATTTCATTGATGACACACCGATTAGTTTTACGGCAATCCTTAGTTACAGCATTATGTTATGTAGTAGTTGATGGGAGTTTTGCGTCTGCGTGAGTATGCAGTATCGTACGTATGGTGGGTGTGTGTATATGTGTACTTCTTGTTTTAGTTGACTTACGTCTCCGAACATTCGTGTATTTGTAGGTATGTGTGTGCGCTTGTTATATACGTATTTATTTACTTATATACGTTTATATAATTATTTATTTATTTGTACACAAGCATACACACACACACATATTTATATGTGCGTGGTTTTGTATACCTATGGTAAGGTTTTGCGTATGCTTGTGTATGTACGTATCTGTTTGCGTGTATGTATTTATTTGTTTCTATTACTTCTGTATTGTATTTATTTACTTTGTTCTTAACTCTGTAGCGGAGATTCATTTGGTCTCCTAGTTAGAATTTTAGTCTACAACTTCTGTTATACCATTTACGTGGTTTTGTCTTTGCATGCTATTTTTCTCCACGCTCCACATATGACTTATTATCTTCGCCTTTTCGTTCATTGCCAGAGAACGTCTCTATGCACCACCTAAGAGAACATTAGTCTACGACCTCTTTTATACCATAAACGTGGTTCTGTCTTTGCGCGTAATTGTTTTTCACCGCTCCTATTAATGACGCATTATTCGTTTTTTCCCGTTCTTTGCCAGCGAACGTTTCCACGAACCAAAGTATCGTCTTCCTGTCTTCCTCCGGTTGCAACGTTTTTTGAAATATCCAGTTCTGCGTTTACAGATTGACTTTGTTAGTTTCAGAAGATCCCGTTAAGGGTGAAAGCAGCGATTCTTTGCTTAAACTTTAATCTGTTATTTTAATAAATATTTGCTCTACGGTTCTTATATATTTGATATATATTTTCCTTATCGAGCCCTCTTTGGATTTTAGTCTTCAATTTTATTATTATTACTGTATATATATATATATATATATATATATATATATATATATATATATATATATATATATATATATATATATATATATATATATATATATATATATATATATATATATATATATATATATGCATATATATATATATATATAATTATTGGGGGGGGGGGGGTTAAATTTATTAGTGAGAAATAATAAATATATAGAGATTTCAAGGAACATAGAATCATAACCTGAAATTAAAACATGGATTGGCAGTATCGGTAGAGGGTCGGACGCCATGCTTTCCAGCATAGTTACGTCCCTTTACGATCTGAGTTCAAATCCCGCCGAGGTTGACTTTGCCTTTCATCCTTACGGGGTCGATAAAATAAAGTACCAGTAATGTACTGGATAATTGCTGGCCTTGTGCCTAAAGTAGAAACAATTATATATGTTTACTTAATGGTATCAATTTTAGGAAAAGATAGTTGTAAGAAGGAAAGTAAAATTATGTAGTTCATCAGTAGTAGAATATTAATTATAGGTTAACTAAATTAAAAATAGTTTTTATATTAATTTCTAAAATGTATATTAATTAGGTTTATAATATTTAAAGGTTTTTCTCAGTTTATGATTACACGATATTATTAATTCCTGTCGCTTATTTAATAGGATATCCTTAGATTTCATTATTTCAAAAAGTTCTTGGGAACATAATCTACATTCATATCTATTCATATCTATATATATATATACATATATATATAGACGAGAGAGCCCAAATTCTCCACTCACACTATGCTAAACCCATGGCCTCTAAATACCTGATACTCAAAAACTCAGCAATGTCCAGTAGTGCTAAGTTTAATATTCTGATCGCAGATTTGGTACGAGTGATGAAGAATGTATCCCGCGTGTGCGACCCAACAGAAATGGAAAGACACATCCAACACTTCATCAACCGCATGCAGTTCTCAGGCTACAACCAAAGAGACAGAGTCGGAGTATACGAAGGAGCCATGGAGAAGTATAAGACCCTCATAGAACTGGACATGAAAGGAATTTGCCCATTATACAGGAGCAAATCATGGAATAGCTTAGATAGGGCTAGACATAAGATAGGGAAAGCCACGTCATGGTACGACAACCAGAGATACCAGAGTGTCATGTTTGTGGACGCTACCCCTGGAGGGAAATTAGCTAACCAGTGTAGAAAGGCCCTGAGAAAGACCCACTTGAAAATAAAGGTGGTAGAAAAGCCAGGAACCACCATAAAATCCCTGATCAGCAAAACCTACCCTTTTAAGAAAACCCACTGTACCAATAGGAAATGTATCATATGTAACGTGAACCCCCGGATAAACTGTAAAACTAGAAACGTAGTTTATAGCATAAGATGTACAGAGGGTACTTGCAGAAACATGACAACAACATACATAGATGAGACAGCTCGTAGCATAGGTGAAAGGATAGACCAACACTGGGGGGAACTAAAAGGACGAAAAAACGGGTCAGTACTATACGAACATGCTAGACAACAACATGACGGTAACATAGACAACATAGAAATTAGAATAATATCCAAACATAGAAATGACCCAGCAGATAGGCAAATCAGAGAGGCCAGTGAAATAGAAATTAGAAGACCAAGGCTAAACAGAAAGAATGAATGGAATAACAACAACACCCAAACAAACAACACTGACCTAAGAGAAGTATAAATAAGTAAATAAATAAATAAATAAATAAATAAATAAATACATACACAAGCACAATAACAAGCACATAAACACACACTAGTCACCCATCACACAGGAAACAAAACACTATACACACACGCAAACGCATGCGCAAAGAAGACAAAATAAAATAAACAAACAAGCAAATAAATAAATAAATATATAGACAGACTGAATAAAAATGGCGTAGACATACAATACAACAGGAGGAAAATATAGCACCACTGACGATGTTGCAGATGTGCAACGAAAGATTTATGATAAACTATATATATGTGTTTGTGTCTATATTGTATCTGTATTATTTTTGACCGTCGGTCAGTCAATGGCAACAATGAGGACCTAGTAAGTTAGATTACCGATATAAAACACACAGAAGCGAGAAGCGAAAACCAACCATACAGTGAGTGTGTTCTGTTATTAATTCTGGCAATATTACACAAATATGACCCTCCCCAAGTATAACAACATATATATATATATATATATATATATATATATATATATATATATATATATATATATATATATATATATATTCAATCGAACCATGGGTTATTTTTATTTGTTTTAACAGTGGACTGCGGTTTTCAGAAGTTTGGAAGAAAATATGGAGTCATTAAGGAGAAGCGGTGATAAAAACAGTGATGCTAATAATTTCAAGATTTATTTACTGCTGCAACTTGATCATCTACGAGATGAATAAAACTTCGCTAAAATGGCAATGCGGTTTCGTTTTTATTGTAGTATATGTATGTGCCTGTGTGTGTGTGGTTGCGTGCGTGTGTGTGTGTGTGTTGTGTATGTATGTGAGAGGGATACAGAGAGAGAGAGAGGAAAAGAGATATAGAGAAATATATATATATATATATATATAGTTTAAAATATTCTTTAAACTAGACTACGAGACCCCTGAATATAAGGCAGCCGACATAGTCCATATGTAAATCCAGTACTACCTTGGGACGCCGTCGCTTCAGTGAACAAGTTTCCCCCTCTTCTCCTTTTCATCAAGCTGCCTCAAGTTTCCCACCATTGTGCTTACTAATCATTCTTTCAATATTGCTCAACAAACCACGTGTCATTTCCCTGTTGCTCTAAAATTATTTAACATCTTTCATACAAAATTATTTGGTTCCAAACTCTGTACTACTATAAATTTTGTATTAAAAGTTCTTGTAGTAGCAAGTAATTTGAGTGAGATTTAGTTGCTATGTTTAGCAGCTTTACACATATTAAGTCGACAGAAAAGTTTCGTGCTTCACAATTTACACTCCTGTTTGGTTTCAATTTCTGGGCCAATTTAAATTTGGATTAACAGTTCTAACAATATCGAGTGGGTTGAAAGGAATGTAATTGCTATTTTTAGCAGGTCAACCGACCTAGTATATGGTTTCAGTCATTAGACTGTGGCCATGTTGGAGCCACATTAATGTTTGTTTCGAGTTTGGCACTTACTTCATCGATTTCCTTTTATACGTGGATATAAACAAACAGTAAACGCAAAGGGCACACACTGCTTCGACCGACCTTATTATTCAACCAGAGGCTACAGTAAAAGATACTTGTTCAAGGTGTTATGTAATGTGACTGAGCTTGACCACAATGACAATCTCTCATATATATTTACACACATACACTCATATGTGCGTAAGTATACATATATATATATGTGTACTTACAAAGATATATGTATAATATATACACAAATATATATATATATAAACCATTATCATGATATATATATATATATATATATATATATGTGTGTGTGTGTGTGTGTGTGTTATGTTGGTACCACAAAACACCCAGCTCACACTAAAGTGGTTGTGTAGGTGACATGACATAAAGCAACCAGCACACACTGTAAATATGGTTGGCGCTAGGAAGGGCATCCAGCCGTAGAAAACGAGCCAGAAAGAGTCGTATATGAGCGAGACACGGTTACCCGACTCAATTTGCCTCTAAATGGGACAAACCCGACTAACCCATGCTAGCGTGGAAGAAAGACTTTAAACGACGAAGACGACGATGATGATGATGATGATGATGATGATGTATAAATATATATATATATATATATAAATAATTTTGAAAACCGTACAATGCTTTAGAAAATTAAAAGTGATAAGATAATAAAATTTTATCTTAGCAAATTTTATAATCCCAAATATTTTCGCATTTAAAAATTTACTAAGGTAAGATTCTATTGATTTTCTAATGCATTGTATGGTTTTCAAAATTATTTAAATTTGTGTTTCCTATTCAACAATGCCTCAATCAAACTACAACACTGGGTTTTTTACAAAATGAAAAATAACCGGTGTCCTACACGAGTGAAAGTGTAAGGAAAAAAGATGAAATCGAAAATGCAACTGGAGTCTTATTTTTAAAAATATATATATATTTATTTGGTTCCTTTACCGGTTTCGCAGTTATTCTGCTTTTCAAAAGTAGAGTTGAGATGGAGGGTCTGTAGTTTTTCTCATATCTGGAACCAAATAAATATATATATTTTTTAAAAAATAAGACTCCAGTTGCATTTACGATTTCATCTTTTTTCCTTATATATATATATATATATATATACCATCATCATCATCATCATCTTCGTTTAACGTCCATTTTCCACGCTAGCATGGGTTAGACGGGAGTTGTCCCACTTGCGGCAAGGTTGGTCGGGTGACTGTGTCTCGTTCGATATATATATCCCAGAACTTTAGTCTTTGTCACGTTTACTTTTAGATCTATCAATTCTAGATTTTACTTTCATATCTGGAATTTTGCCTGTAACTCTTCTACAAGTTTAGCCATCAGAAAACAGTAGATCCCATGGATAGCCAGTTTTAAACTCCCCTTTTTATGGCATGGAGAACAATCTATTGTACATTAATAATATTTAATTGTTAATTTAAGAAAAGTACATTTAAAGGAAAGACAATGTCATTAAAAGGATTTAACAAAACTTTATTTTTTAGTAACAAATACAATTGACAGAGTGACCAACGAACTAAAAAGATATTTCCTACTTTTACTCCTAATATGATAGGTAGATAATTTGAAACAAAATTAAAGAAACACACATATATATAATCAGGGAAAAGCGGACGCAAAATGATGATGATGATGATATATATATATATATATAAGCAGACCTGTCTAACCCATGCAAGAATGGAAAATAGACATTAAACAGTGATGATGATGATATATATAGATACACACACACACACACACACATATATATATATATATATATATATATATATATATATATATATTATATATACGTCTGTATACATATATGTATGTACGTATACATGCATACTTACATTTAAGTAAGTGCCATACTAAGAGTGAGAAATGAAATTTCGTTTTCATTTTGTTTCAATATATATATATATATATATATATATATATATATATATATATATATATATATATATATATACAGTTGTAAGGTTGCAAGTAAATGCGTCCGTAGGCGGTATGCCGGTTGAGCACTCGATGCTCGCACAGAGCAGAGTATAATACTATAAAGAACGAGGAATCAGTGTTGCATCATGTCACTTTATATTGTCACTGGATATTTTAGATAATATATATTTTCACTAGCTCTGACAGTTGGCAGGTGATCAGTGAGTTGTATTGATGAAGGGTAATCACCCAGAAACATTAGTATCTGCAGTGCTGTTTACATGCCAACACAAGAGCAAGAACGAGGGGCTCATTCTACTGATATGGCTTAAAAAAAGAGGCTATTTGCATAATTGCAAACGAATCGAATATTATTATTAATATTTGAAAAACTGTATTCAGCCAAATAGAGCGATCATTTTTTTTTTTTATATTTCAAAAAGATTCTTTTATTTCACAAAATGTGGAAAAATTTAATTTCATTCCAAAATTTGGATCACCAGCATTTATAACACGAGTAACTTGGGTTTAACCTCTATCAGTTGCAGGGTTCACAAATTCCGTTGCATGGTTTTGTTGTATGACAACAACACCTACCTGTAGTTGTAAACATAGGTTTAAATATATCAAATGTCTATAGAAGTAAAAAAAAATGTTAGTTGATGATGATGACGATGGTGGGGGTGGCGGTGGTGGTGGTAGTGGCGGTGGCGGCGGTGGCCGCGGTGGCGGTGATTTTGGCGGTGATGGTGGTGATGATGATGATGGTGATGATGATGATTATGAGGCCAACCATATTTTGGGAAAGGGAAAGTCAACTAAATCGACGCAAGTGCACTTTATCGACTCCGTAAGGATGAAAGGGAAATCTGACCTCGGCGGGATTTGAACTCAAAACGTAAAGGGCCATAACTCTATGCCGCTAAGCATGTTGTCCGACGCTCTACTGATTCTGCCAATCCATCACCCTAAGCTAAAAATAAATAAGAATTAAGTAAAGCTTGTACAGTTACACTGGTAAGCTCGTGATTAAAGAACGAATGATGTTTTTTCTTTCTTTTAATTTACGTGTTTACCGTGTCATTTATATCTCAAGTATTGTCATTTAGTACCCAGTAAGGGTAATTACACTTGCTTTTTCTTCTTCTTGTCCCACTTATTCATGAGAGGGTCGTGTGAGCAGAGTCCTCAAACACTCCTTCCAGCGGGTTTGTCAGAAGCAACCGTCTCCAACTGGTCTGAATGAAACCCCAAGCGTGACGAGCGAAGCTCAAGGATGTTATCAACCATGTTGCTCGGGGTCTACCCCGGAGTCTCCTACCTGTTGGTTTTGCGCATAAAATTTGTCCAACGATTCTTTCCTGAGACTTTCTAACCACATGTCCATATTATCGGAACTATGATATCTCAATTCGGAGAAAAAAACAAAAACAAAACAAAAGGAATCCTAGTTCAAATTTTGTCATTAAAAAAAAAAAAAAAAATAGTTAATGAATCAGATCTAAACAGATTCTTAGTATTTTTCTTTCCGCCATTTTTTGGCGACAGTTAGATCAAGAACAACGCTATTGCTCGAGAATTTACCTTTCAATTTTTTTTCCAATTGAAAACGCAACAAGTCACACATACGTACACACACACACACACACACACACACACACACACACACACACACACACACACACACACACACACACACTCACACACACACACACACACACACACACACACACACACACACACACACACACACACACACACACACGCAACGCACACATACACACACACACACATATACATACACACATACACACACACACGCACACATGAACACATATATACTCACACACGCACACACATAGATATATACACCATCTCCTCCAATTGGTAAAATAATATTGACGAAAGATAATTTCCGTCAATATTATTTTACCAATTGCTGGCCTTGTGCCAAAAGTAGAAATAATTATTTTACCAAACAATGGACTGGGGTAATTGCTGTCCTTGTGCCAAAAGTAGAAATATTATTTTACCAAACATCTCAGCAAGCAGCTGTATGTAAGTAAATCAATAGAGAAGGTACGCAACTGACATATTATTTCGCTACCTAAACATTTCCTTCGATGCGAATTAAAATTCCCAATGTAGAAAGAAAGGAAATAGAAAAATAATAGAAAATAAAACCAAAATTCGGATAATTTTCGTTCATGCTGACCGTCTACAATTAATATAATTTTAAAAGAATTTTACAGAACTGTTTGGATTTTATATTAATATTTCGAGATAAGTAAGCAGTTCACTTCTTTCAAATGTTAACTACATTCACACACACACACAGACACACACACACAGACACATACATACATGCGTGCATGTATGCATGCATACATGGTGGCTCCCAACTCGTTTTCGAGTACGGCCACTACTTTATATCCATGTAGGAGAACCCCTACTGATGCGCTAAACGAGTGTGACTTTTTAGTCCAGCCAGCAACTTGAAAACTGTTACAAACACTACATTTGTGACAATATTTGACACATAGTGCTGGGCCCATGGTACCATGTGACGACAAGTGCAGAGAGATCTCCAGATATAAAGCAATGCCTGTGCCGTGAAGCTTTTATAGTGAGCAAAGGCACTGCACAAAGCCAGTCCCACTCTCTTAACCAAGATGATATTTACCAAAAAGAAGAACAAGTCAACATCATTGGATACCATCAGGGTTGCAAGTGTTATATCAGAGTTTTCCTTCTCCTAGAATTCTGCCTTGACAAAGACTAAGGGGTCATCTCTCCCGGTGATTTTGGATGTCTATTGAATCTTAAGAGCTCCCTTGCCCTTTGACAGGTTTTGTTTTTAGTCCTGCAGGATGTCCAAAGTCACCCTCCTCACCAAGAAACCTTGGTGGGGTTGCCAGTTTAGTCGCCAACGACCCGACCATGAGACAGGTTGTACTGGGATACATGTTACCAGTAGCACCAACTGGTGACCTGACATATTACATACATACATACATACATACATACATGGTGGCTGCCAACTCGTTTTCGAGTACGGCCACTACTTTATATACATGTAGGAGAACTCCTACCGATGCGCTGAACGAGTGTGACTTTTTAGTCCAGCCAGCGACTTGAAAACTCTGGTACAAACACTACACTTGTGACAAATATTGACACATAGTGTTGGACCCATGATACCATGTGATGACAAGTGCAGAGAGATCTCCAGATACAAAGCAATGCCTGTGCCGTGAAGCTTTTATAGTGAGCAAAGGCACTGCACAAAGCCAGTCCCACTCTCTTAACCAAGATAATATTTACCAAAAAGAAGAACAAGTCAACATCATTGGAGTTTTCCTTCTCCTAGAATTCTGCCTTGACAAAGGCTAAGGGGTCATCTCTCCCGGATACATACATACATACATACATACATACACACATACATGCATACATACATACATACATACATACAGTGTAAGTGTGTGTGTGTGTACATACATGCATACATACATACACACACATACACACACACACACACACACCCATACACACACAGACGCACACACATACAGACACACACAGACACACGCACATGCTAAAATTTATTCGAATTTGTAGGGATATCCGACTAAATACATAATTCATTTTACAAGGATTTGCTACAAACAACATGGCTGAACGCAACAACACCAACAACATTAAGAAAGTAGAGAAGGAAAACAACAAGAGAGGTAAACAAAATTTACATACATACATACATACATACATACATACATACATACATATTTTATTCGAATTCGTAGAGGGATCTGACCAAATACATTATTCATTTTACAAGGATTTACTACAAACAACATGGCTGAACGCAGCAAGACCAGCAACATTAAGGAAGCAGCGAAGAAAAGCAGCGAGAAAGGTAAACAAAATTTACATACATACATACATACAAACATCTTTTCGAATTCGTAGAGATATCTGACTAAATACATAATTCATTTTACAAGAATCTGCTACAGGCAGCAAGGCTGAACACAAGGACACCAAAATCATTAAGGAAGTACCGAAGAAAAAGAACAAGAAAGGTAAACAAAATTTACATACATACATACATACTTACATCTTTTATTCGAATTCGTAGAGATACCCGACTAAATACATGATTCATTTTACAAGGATTTGCTACAAAGAGCCTGGCTAAACACAGCCTCAACAACATTATGGAAGTACCGATCGAAAACAATGAGAAAGGTAAACAAAATGTACATACATACATACATCTTTTATTCAAATTCGTAGAGGTATCCGACTAAATACATTATTCATTTTACAAGGATTTGCTACAAGCAGCAAGGCTGAACACAAGGACACCAAAATAATTGAGGAAGTACCGAAGAAAAAGGACAAGGAAGGTAAACAAAATTTACATATATACACACATAACATCTTTTATTCGAATTCGTAGAGATACCCGACTAAATACATAATTCATTTTACAAGGATTTGCTACAAAGAGCCAGGGTGAACACATCCTCAACAACACTATGGAAGTACCGAACGAAAACAACGAGAAAGGTAAACAAAATGTACATACATACATACATCTTTTATTCAAATTCGTAGAGGTATCCGACTAAATACATTATTCATTTTACAAGGATTTGCTACAAGCAGCAAGGCTGAACACAAGGACACCAAAATAATTGAGGAAGTACCGAAGAAAAAGGACAAGAAAGGTAAACAAAATTTACATACATACACACATAACATCTTTTATTCGAATTCGTAGAGATACCCGACTAAATACATAATTCATTTTACAAGGATTTGCTACAAAGAGCCAGGGTGAACACATCCTCAACAACACTATGGAAGTACCGAACGAAAACAACGAGAAAGGTAAACAAAATGTACATACATACATACATCTTTTATTCAAATTCGTAGAGGTATCCGACTAAATACATTATTCATTTTACAAGGATTTGCTACAAGCAGCAAGGCTGAACACAAGGACACCAAAATAATTGAGGAAGTACCGAAGAAAAAGGACAAGAAAGGTAAACAAAATTTACATACATACACACATAACATCTTTTATTCGAATTCGTAGAGATACCCGACTAAATACATAATTCATTTTACAAGGATTTGCTACAAAGAGCCAGGGTGAACACATCCTCAACAACACTATGGAAGTACCGAACGAAAACAACGAGAAAGGTAAACAAAATGTACAGACATACATACATACATAAATCTTTCATTCGAATTCGTAGAGATACACGACTAAATACATTATTTATTTTACAAGGATTTGCTACAAACGGCATGGCAGAACACAACATCAACAACATTATGAAAATACCGAACGAAAACAATGAGAAAGGTAAACAAAATGTACATACATACATCTTTTATTCGAATTCGTAGACGTATCCGACTAATACATAATTCATTTTACAAGGATTTGCTACAAAGAGCCTGGCTGAACACATCCTCAAGTACAGTATGGGAGTACTGAACGAAAACAATGAGAAAGGTAAACAAAATGTACATACATACATATATCTTTTATTCGAATTCGTAGAGGTATCCGACTAATACATAATTCATTTTACAAGGATTTGCTACAAAGAGCCTGGCTGAACACATGCTCAACAACACTATGGAAGTACCGAACGAAAACAATGAGAAAGGTAAACAAAATGTACATACATACATATATCTTTTATTCGAATTCGTAGAGGTATCCGACTAAATACATTATTCATTTTACAAGGATTTGCTACAAGCAGCAAGGCTGAACAGAAGGACACCAAAATAATTGAGGAAGTACCGAAGAAAAAGGACAAGAAAGGTAAACAAAATTTACATACATACATCTTTTATTCGAATTTGTAGAGATACCCGACTAAATACATAATTCATTTTACAAGGATTAGCTATAAAGAGCTTGGCTGAACACATCCTCAACACCACTATGGAAGTACCGAACGAAAACAATGAGAAAGGTAAACAAAATGTACATACATACATATATCGTTTATTCGAATTCGTAGAGATATGCGACTAAATACATTATTCATTTTACAAGGATTTGCTACAAGCAGCAAGCCTGAACACAAGGACACCAATATAATTGAGGAAGTACCGAAGAAAAAGGACAAGAAAGGTACACAAAATTTACATACATACATACATATATCTTTTATTCGAATTCGTAGAGATACCCGACTAAATACATAATTCATTTTACAAGGATTTACTACAAAGAACCTGCATGAACCCATGCTCAACACGACTACGGAAGTACCGAACGAAAACAATGAGAAAGGTAAACAAAATGTACATACATACATATATGTTTTATTAGAATTCGTAGAGGTATCCGACTAAATACATTATTCATTTTACAAGGATTTGCTACAAGCAGCAAGGCTGAACACAAGGACACCAAAATAATTGAGGAAGTACCGAAGAAAAAGGACCAGAAAGGTAAACAAAATTTACATACATACATACATCTTTTATTCGAATTCGTAGAGATACCCGACTAAATACATAATTCATTTTACAAGGATTTGCTACAAAGAGCCTGGCTGAACACATCCTCAACACCACTATGGAAGTACCGAACGAAAACAATGAGAAAGGTAAACAAAATGTACATACATACATATATCTTTTATTCGAATTCGTAGAGGTATCCGACTAAATACATTATTCATTTTACAAGGATTTGCTACAAGCAGCAAGCCTGAACACAAGGACACCAAAATAATTGAGGAAGTACCGAAGAAAAAGGACAATAAAGGTAAACAAAATTTACATACATACATACATATATCTTTTATTCGAATTCGTAGAGATACCCGACTAAATACATAATTCATTTTACAAGGATTTGCTACAAAGAGCCTGCATGAACCCATGCTCAACACGACTATGGAAGTACCGAACGAAAACAATGAGAAAGGTAAACAAAATGTACATACATACATATATCTTTTATTAGAATTCGTAGAGGTATCCGACTAAATACATTATTCATTTTACAAGGATTTGCTACAAGCAGCAAGGCTGAACACAAGGACACCAAAATAATTGAGGAAGTACCGAAGAAAAAGGACAAGAAAGGTAAACAAAATTTACATACATACATACATCTTTTATTCGAATTCGTAGAGATACCCGACTAAATACATAATTCATTTTACAAGGATTTGCTACAAAGAACCTGGCTGAACTCATCCTCAACACCACTATTGAAGTACCGAACGAAAACAATGAGAAAGGTAAACAAAATGTACATACATACATATATCTTTTATTCGAATTCGTAGAGGTATCCGACTAAATACATTATTCATTTTACAAGGATTTGCTACAAGCAGCAAGCCTGAACACGAGGACACCAAAATAATTCAGGAAGTACCGAAGAAAAAGGACAAGAAAGGTAAACAAAATTTACATACATACATACATATTTCTTTTATTCGAATTCGTAGAGATACCGGACTAAATACATAATTCATTTTACAAGGATTTGCTACAAAGAGCCAGGGTGAACACATCCTCAACAACACTATGGAAGTACCGAACGAAAACAATGAGAAAGGTAAACAAAATGTACATACATACATATATCTTTTATTAGAATTCGTAGAGGTATCCGACTAAATACATTATTCATTTTACAAGGATTTGCTACAAGCAGCAAGGCTGAACACAAGGACACCAAAATAATTGAGGAAGTACCGAAGAAAAAGGACCAGAAAGGTAAACAAATTTACATACATACATACATCTTTTATTCGAATTCGTAGAGATACCAGACTAAATAGATAATTCCTTTTACAAGGATTTGCTACAAAGAGCCTGGCTGAACACATCCTCAACACCACTATGGACGTACCGAATGAAAACAATGAGAAAGGTAAACAAAATGTACATACATACATATATCTTTTATTCGAATTCGTAGAGGTATCCGACTAAATACATTATTCA
Source organism: Eledone cirrhosa (assembly GCA_964016885.1). Classification (NCBI taxonomy): domain Eukaryota; kingdom Metazoa; phylum Mollusca; class Cephalopoda; order Octopoda; family Eledonidae; genus Eledone; species Eledone cirrhosa. Next base: position 37,783,293 of record OZ024754.1, read on the forward strand.
TTTTACAAGGATTTGCTACAAGCAGCAAGGCTGAACACAAGGACACCAAAATAATTGAGGAAGTACCGAAGAAAAAGGACAAGAAAGGTAAACAAAATTTACATACATACATACATACATCTTTTATTCGAATTCGTAGAGATACCCGACTAAATACATAATTCATTTTACAAGGATTTGCTACAAAGAGCCTAGCTGAACTCATCCTCAACACCACTATTGAAGTACCGAACGAAAACAATGAGAAAGGTAAACAAAATGTACATACATACATATATCTTTTATTCGAATTCGTAGAGGTATCCGACTAAATACATTATTCATTTTACAAGGATTTGCTACAAGCAGCAAGCCTGAACACAAGGACACCAAAATAATTGAGGAAGTACCGAAGAAAAAGGACAAGAAAGGTAAACAAAATTTACATACATACATACATATTTCTTTTATTCGAATTCGTAGAGATACCCGACTAAATACATAATTCATTTTACAAGGATTTGCTACAAAGAGCCAGGGTGAACACATCCTCAACAACACTATGGAAGTACCGGACGAAAACAATGAGAAAGGTAAACAAAATGTACATACATACATATATCTTTTATTAGAATTCGTAGAGGTATCCGACTAAATACATTATTCATTTTACAAGGATCTGCTACAAAGAGCCTGGCTGAACAAATCCTCAACAACATTATGGAAGTACCGATCGAAGACAATGAGAAAGGTAAACAAAATTTACATACATACATACATACATCTTTTATTCGAATTCGTAGAGGTATCCATGCTACTAGACTTCCTAGCAGCCAGGTCAAACAGTGCCTTGAAACAACTATGCCTGTAAGAAATTTGACACTTCGTGTACCATCTGAGTCTACCTCGACTGTTGTGGAAAACACTATCGATAATAGCACAATCGTTCGGCTACCTGCCCAGGATCTGCTGCCTGCCAAACCGAAGAGGGCAAACTATGCAAATATCCGCCGCTCTCGCATATGTTTGTGCTAGAGCCTGTAGCAGTGGAGACTTCCAGCATTCTCGGCTTCTGGACCACATCCCTACTCACTGCTATCGGAGAAGAGTTGGCTGCCCGCCTAAGGGAGCCCCGAAGTGAAAGGGTTGTTCTAGCTTGTCTCCCTCATCGTACTCTAGGACAATGCATGCATTCTCCATCCTGCCTGTCGGGACCCATAGGTGGAGTATAAGTTAGTTGGTGGTAGAGAATACTTGTTCGGACTTCACTTTTACACGTGTTTTGACTGCCTTTTTGTATCCATTCATTTCATATAATATATCAACAATAAAATCAATACACAAACACACTAAGACATTAACCTCTCCGATGTGAAATGACGAAAAGGCCATAATATGAGCAAAGGCGAGCAGAATCCCTACTTGACCTTACAAACCTGCTGTTCATGGAACAAATAGTGCTCTATCCAACAAAGGTTTAAAATGTCATAGAACTCTAGTTCTAATTTTACTTTTGTATCTATATTTATACATACATATATATATGTGTGTGTGTGTATATATATATATATATATATATATATATATATATATATATATATATATATATATATATATATATATATATATATATATATATACATACATATATATATATATATACATATATATATTTATATATATATACATATATATATATATCATCATCCTCATTTTACGTCCCATTTTCCTTGCTTGCAAGGGTTGGACGGGTCCTATTCAGCACAGCATCTCTCCACTTGTCACGGTCCTTCGTCATCTCGGTGAGTTCCAGCGATCTGAAGTCAGCTCTCACCACCTCCACCCATGTTTTTCGTGGTCTACCTCTACTGCGTCTTCCTTCTACTGGGATTTCTTGGCACTTCTTTACCCAGCTTTCATCCTCCATGTGCAT
>OZ024754.1:37787704-37800204 GCA_964016885.1 Eledone cirrhosa
TAAAAAAAACCCACCAGAGTCGCTTCCGTGCGAGTGAGACACGGTGTCTCGACCATTCCCGCATCAAATGGAACAAAACCGTCTAACCCATGCTAGCGTGGAAGATGGATCTTAAACGATGATGATGATGATCATATATATATATATGGAGAGAGAGAGAAGAGAAATAGGACGAAGGTAAACAGTTACAAAAGAATTTAATACGTGGATTAAATTCTTTTGTAACTGTTTACCTTCGTCCTATTTCTCTTCTTTGATTACACTCCTCGTTTGTTCGTGTTTCCACTACAGAATCCCTACCAACCTGTCGAGTCACCTTAACGTATGTTGAGAACTTTCCTCACAACTTGTTCTACCAAGCTTTGGAATACTCCTAATAACTGAATATATATATATATATATATATATATATATATATATATATATATATATATATATATATATATATATATGAATAAAATTAGTCATTCATCAGTGATCTTCCAACCATCATTGGTATTTCATCGCTTTAAAGACCATATACCTCCGGTTGGTGCGAGCAACGGCTAAAAAAAGTCGTTGGGACACGTAAATAAAGGGGACAAGAGTGTAAACAACAAAAATGGTGAGCAACGAAAAGTGAGGAAGAAGAAGTCAAGTCCCAAATTTCTATGAATTTAAATTCGGTGAAATCGTGAACGAGAGAGAATAAAGACCATCAAACCTGGTTGGAATGTAAGCAAGGAAGGAATGTAACCCATTATCAACGCCGCAGTACGTTTATTTTCATGTATATATATATATATATATATATATATATATATATATATATATATATATATATATATATATATATATATATATATATATATATATATATATATATATATATATATATAATTTATATTTTCACTTTTTTCCTAATATCTTGTCCGTATGTGGTTGACGGCTGAGATGAAAGAGTAATCATATTCATATATTCATTCGAAGGTCAAGGTGGAAAGAAGGAACAGAAGAAAGTAACAATCCGCTGGTTTGAACGCTCAGAATTGATATTAATTTTCTTCACCCCTGTGATGCTCTTGTCCCAGACACTCTTGCATTACTACGTGGACTGGCGAATAGGAAATAATTACTATCAAAACCAAAATACCGTCTTCTCTACGTCTTGTAACCGTCGCTTCCAGTTCTCAAACGATCATCATAAGGTAAGATGAAAGATATTAGGAAAAAAGTGTAAACCATAGCCAGAATCAGTTCTGTATGAACAAGACACGGTCATCTGATCTGGCTTGTCACACAACGGACCAACTCGTCTAACCCATGCTAGTATGGAAAAATGGACATTAAACGGTCACAACGTCGACAATGATGATTATGGTGATGATGATGATAACTGTGTGGTTAAGTAGTTCACTTTCCAATAATATGATACCGGGATAACAAATGTTATGCGCTGACGTTCTCATTCAAGCCCCCTTATATCTACTTGGTAGAAGGAGTTATCCTCCTTGACCATTGAAATGCCATGATGGACACAGTCAAACGTCTAGATTGGCACCCCAGCGACTAGCTGCACCAGTTACGAGAGAACTTGGTTAATTAAAAAGCACACGTGCGTATTCAGTGAGCCATTTTTGAGATGTTCTGGTCAAGGGGTGTCTCACGCGTTAGAGAGGTTTAGAAAGGGAGGTAATTATTGATGAAGATGTATGTGTGTGTGTTTGTGAATTTATATAGCTTGTATTCAATACATGTGTGAATGTGACGTCCGAACGAGTATCCTCCACCACCAACTAACTTACCCTCCGCTTCTAGGTTCCGGCCGACCGGATGGAGAATGCATTGCTCTGCAGGGTGGTGATGGGGACGCGCTGAAACAGCCACTCCACCTCGCGGGACTTGCATTGATTGTATTTGTGTAGTTTAAGTCGGTATTTTTTCAGCAGGTCTAAGTCGAGCAGTTAACCTCTGTCTGAGTACTTCTTTGTCTGATCTGGTGAATTATTTACTCTTATGCTTTCATTTCATCGTTTCCTGTCCTTATTTTCACACACTCAAACAATTCCTCATTTCTTCTCTTTCTTTATTCTTTACTCTGCTTTTTTTTTTCTTAATCAAAATCTGCCTCAAATTATTATTTTCTATTTTCACTGTCTTCCACCAATACCATAATTCGAAATCATACCCCCCCCCCTCCCCCTCTCTCTCTTTATATATATATGTAGAAGAGATATTTAATTTGTTGGAAATCCAACAAATATAGATGTTTATAACTGATTCAGAGCACTCGACAATTTTCTGGAGTAAGTATTCAATGATATTAAATAAATGGAAACTATATTTATAAAACCATATTTATTCTATTATATATATTTCAAGGGTACCAAAACTTTGGTACGCTATCTTCAGATAAAATACAAAATGTTTTATAAATATTTGACATGACCATTATCTGAAGATAGCGTACCAAAATTTTGGTACCCTTGAAATATATATAATAGAATATATATAGTTTTATAAATATAGTTTCCATTTATTTAATATCATTGTATATATATATATATTAGAAAATGTGTGAGATCCTTGGTACAGCTAGATATACTCAAAATCCCTCAGTAATTAAACCCGAGATATGTAAAAACTCCAGAGTCTTTCAGTCGGACATGAAAAATAAAAAATATATGTATATATGTATATATGTATATATGTATATATATATATATGTACATATGTATATATGAATATATGTATGTATATATATATATATGTATATGTATATATATAGTATCTAGAATAGTATCTTGAATAAGGACGGGCTGGAAGCAGTTTAGGGAGCTGCTTCCTCTGTTGACAAAGAAGGGTTTCTCCCTGTGTACGAAAGGCCGGTTATATTATGCCTGTGTGAGACCCGCGATGCTGCATGGTAGTGAGACATGGGTAGCAACTGCAGAGGATATGCGACAGCTGGAGAGAAATGAAGCAAGCATGCTCAGTTGGATGTGCAATGTCAATGTGCGTGAACGACCAAGCATGGATGAGTTGAGTGAGAAACTGTATAAGAGGGATAAGTTGTGGTGTACGGGAGGAAAACTGAGATGGTATGGACATGTGATGCATGGAGGATGACCGCTGGGTAAAGAAGTGCCAAGAAATCCCAGTAGAAGGAAGATGCGGTAGAGGTAGACCACGAAAAACATGGACGGAGGTGGTGAGAGCAGAACTCAGATCGCTGAAGCTCACGGAGGAGATGATGAAGGACCGTGACAAGTGGAGAGATGATGTGCTGAATAAGACCCGTCCCACCCTTGCAAGCAGGGAAAAGCGGACGTAAAATGATGATGATAATATTTCTTGGTTGTTCTTATTTTCATATATATATGTGTGTGTTTGTGTGTGTGTGTGGTGTGTGTGTGTATATATATATGGTAATACATATGATATATAGCTGTATAGATGAGTGTTGAATGTGTGTGTCTATAAGTGTGTATGTATACGTAATTTCCTGTATGGGTTAGCCGTATATATTTGTATATTGCTCCATCTGGTTCTTTACCACACTTCTTTCGTGGTAAATAAGAACTTTTGGATTAGGACAATGGGATTGATGAGTTAATATCTGTATACAACAACTACAACGGTACGCGATGGGGCCCACCCACAGCCGCGGCGGACAGAATGGAAAAGGCGTTTCCCCGGAGGACGGGAAGGGAGATGCGCTGGAAGAGCCATTCCAACTCGCGGAGCTCACAGCTGCGGTTGGCCAGCTCAGCGCCTATTGTGGTGAGGGAAGATGGTCATGCCATCTGGCCTTTTGCCGTCCCCTCGATCCAGCCCCACCGGCTCGAGCTGGGAAGGGAATCCTGCATCGATCAAGCCATGCTTAATGACCTCGTTGAGGGCAGCATGGGGTTACATTCACGGCTTGTTACGCAACGCTGAGATTTTTTTATGATGAAAAATGCTGTGTTAGGAGATGGTCATTTCCTTTCACACCCACTCGCCCTACCTCCACCACATACACTATACATGCCTGACGTTGTATGCTAACCACTCCCTCGTGCATATAAGATAGAGAAGATACGGGGCAGACGGATGTACCGTAAACCGTATTGTAGCCAACCCGTCTAGGAGAGCTACCACTAAGTCCCCTAAGTCCTGTAAGACAACTTCCCTAGTGCTGGTTGCACGAATAAAAGCACCCAGTCCATGCTGTAAAAAGGGAGTGGGGTGGGGGTGGAGTGGGCCCCTGAGTCCAGTAAGACAAACTCTCTAGTGCTGGTGGCACGAATATAAGCATCCAGTCCATGCTGTAAAGTGGGAGTAGGGTGTGGTGGGGGTGGAGAGGGCCCCTGAGTCCAGTAAGACAAACTCTCTAGTGCTGGTGGCACGAATAAAAGCACCCAGTCCATGCTGTAAAGTGGTGCTGGTGTTAGGAAGGGCATCCAACCATTATGTATTAATGCCAAACCAATTATGAGCACAACAAATAAGTATCGCAATAACTGCGTAAACAGTAATAACACTAACCAAGTTAGGACTGCGTACGGTAGTGGGGTGGCTGGTGCGGCCATGTGCAAGAACACCCCGACCCTCATCAAGCAATCACACAACAAGAACATAATGATGATATATATATATATATCATCATCATCATCGTCATCATCATCATCATCAGTAACGTCTACCCTCCGAACTAGCATGGGTTGGACGGGTTTGTCCCACTTGAGGCAAGATTGTTCAATTAAAGATATTTAGAATCAGCCGACTTTTATATAACAGATGTCAAGCACTCAACGGTATTTGTTCATCTGGAGTTTTGTTATAATAATTGTTTCTACATTTGGCACAAGGCCAGCAATTACTCAGTACATTATTGGTACTTTATTTTATCGACAAGGCAAAGTTAACCTCGGCGGGATTAGAACTCAGAATGGCAAGGACCGTAACTCAATGCGTCAAAGCATGGTTCCCGAATCTCTACCGATACTGCCAATCCACTGCCCTACTTTAGTCCATCCCTATTTATTTTACTATACGTATTTCGAAGACGTATGGCTTGTGTACAACATAAGTCAAAATTTGTTCTCTTCAGATAAAATCCACAGGAGATTTATATTATACATATGCCATACATCTTCGAAATACGTACAGAAAAATAAATAGGGATGGACTAAAGTAACTGTCTGTTTTGTTTATTATATATATATATATATATATATATATATATAATGGAAAAATTTGAACAGGAACAAAACAGAGAGGCAGTACAACAAATTATATATATATATATATATATATATATATATAGTTTTGCGAGGTTTTTTATATGAAATCGTGTGTCGAAACAGATATTGTTATATTTGGGGAGGGTCATATTTGCGTAATATTGCCAGAATTAATAACAGAACACACTCACTGTTTGGTTGGTTTTCGCTTCTCGCTGTCTTTTATATATATATATCTGCGATCTAACTTACTCGGTCCTCAATGTTGCCATTGACTGACCGGCGGTCAAAAATAATACAGATACAATATAGACAAACACATATATATATAGTTTACATAAATCTTTCGTTGCACATCTGCAACATCGTCAGTGGTGTTATATTCATTGTTCCTCCTGTTGTGTTGTATGTCTACGCCATTTTTTTGTTCAGTCTGTCTATATATTTATTTATTTATTTGCTTGTTTGTTTATCTTATTTTATTTTGTCTTCTTTGCGCATGCGTTTGCGTGTGTGTATAGTGTTATGTGTGATGTGTGACTAGTGTGGATAGTGTTGTCTCTGCTGGGTGACTGGTGTGTGTTTATATGCTTGTGTATGTATTTATTTATCTTATTTTATTTAATTTAATTTACTTATTTATTTATACTTCTCTTAGGTCAGTGTTGTTTGTTTGGGTGTTGTTGTTGTTCCACTCATTCTTTCTGTTTAGCTTTGGTCTTCTAATTTCTATTTCACTGGCCTCTCTGATTTGCCTATCTGCTGGGTCATTCCTATGTTTAGATATTATTCTAATTTCTATGTTGTCTATGTTACCGTCATGATGTTGTCTAGCATGTTCGTATAGTACTGACCCGTTTTTTCGTCCTTTTAGTTCCCCCCAGTGTTGGTCTATCCTTTCACCTATGCTACGAGCTGTCTCACCTATGTATGTTGTTGTCGTGTTTCTGCAAGTACCCTCTGTACATCTTATGCTATAGACTACGTTTCTAGTTTTACAGTTTATCCGGGGGTTCACCTTACATATGATACATTTCCTATTGGTACAGTGGGTTTTCTTAAAAGGGTAGGTTTTGCTGATCAGGGATTTTATGGTGGTTCCTGGCTTTTCTACCACCTTTATTTTTAAGTGGGTCTTTCTCAGGGCCTTTCTACACTGGTTAGCTAATTTCCCTCCAGGGGTGGCGTCCACAAACATGACACTCTGATATCTCTGGTTGTCGTACCATGATGTGGCCTTCCCTATCTTATGTCTAGCCCTATCTAAGCTATTCCATGATTTGCTCCTGTATAGTGGGCAAATTCCTTTCATGTCCAGTTCTATGAGGGTCTTATACTTTTCCATGGCTCCTTCGTATACTCTGACTCTGTCTCTTTGGTTGTAGCCAGAGAACTGCATGCGGTTGATGAAGTGTTGGATGTGTCCTTCCATTTCTGTTGGGTCGCACATGCTGGACACATTCTTCATCACTCGTACCAAATCTGCGATCAGAATATTAAACTTAGCACTACTGGACATTGCTGAGTTTTTGAGTAGTAGAAACGTAGTCTATAGCATAAGATGTACAGAGGGTACTTGCAGAAACACGACAACAACATACATAGGTGAGACAGCTCGTAGCATAGGTGAAAGGATAGACCAACACTGGGGGGAACTAAAAGGACGAAAAAACGGGTCAGTACTATACGAACATGCTAGACAACATCATGACGGTAACATAGACAACATAGAAATTAGAATAATATCTAAACATAGGAATGACCCAGCAGATAGGCAAATCAGAGAGGCCAGTGAAATAGAAATTAGAAGACCAAAGCTAAACAGAAAGAATGAGTGGAACAACAACAACACCCAAACAAACAACACTGACCTAAGAGAAGTATAAATAAATAAGTAAATTAAATTAAATAAAATAAGATAAATAAATACATACACAAGCACATAAACACACACCAGTCACCCAGCAGACACAACACTATCCACACTAGTCACACATCACACATAACACTATACACACACGCAAACGCATGCGCAAAGAAGACAAAATAAAATAAGATAAACAAACAAGCAAATAAATAAATAAATATATAGACAGACTGAACAAAAAAATGGCGTAGACATACAACACAACAGGAGGAACAATGAATATAACACCACTGACGATGTTGCAGATGTGCAACGAAAGATTTATGTAAACTATATATATATGTGTTTGTCTATATTGTATCTGTATTATTTTTGACCGCCGGTCAGTCAATGGCAACATTGAGGACCGAGTAAGTTAGATCGCAGATATATATATATAAAAGACAGCGAGAAGCGAAAACCAACCAAACAGTGAGTGTGTTCTGTTATTAATTCTGGCAATATTACGCAAATATGACCCTCCCCAAATATATATATATATATATATATATATATATATATATATATATATATATATATATATATATATATATATATATATATATATATATATAAAGTGGAAGATGCTAAATGGTCGGTCGCCCTCGGGCCTATGATTTTCAACACCATGGATTTTATCTGTTACATTCATTTATTATATTTCGAATACCTGGTGATATCACCGGATTCATACGGAACCCGGTCATTGAAATGATCATAGTATAATAAACCTTTCAAGGATTTACACAAGTCCAGCCTCCTGTTACTTTATTATAATATTTAACTCCGTACTCGCACCACCAACTACACAAACGAAGACGGTTGAACTGCTTTACGTTGAGTACTCTCCATATTATTACATCAAGATTGACGATACGGAATTGACCAGCTCTATCCAGTGGTGAACCTTCAAAACTAAATAAATATATATATATATATTTGAAGTATTTCCGTAGGAAAGGTAAAGGAAAAGAGAGTGCTCTGTGTAGGCTACAGAGCTTTTCAGTTATGTAATAAACAACATAAGATAATTATTTCGTTTACCAAAGGTTTCACGAAAACAGACAAGCTTGGCACATACGTCTGCCTTCAATCGTCAGAACGAAATGAATTTTATTAAAATGGAAGTGAGGTATGGATGTCAAAACAGCGTCTAGGTCCACCAGTGATGCCATTGATAGCGTTGGCTACAAATAAAACCTCCAATGGAAGTGTATAGTAGATCGTCACTGCACTTAAAACGATTTTCATGATAGTGCCGGTCAAAGACCGTAATACATTCACTGAGCGAAGTATATGGTTGCAAATACGGCATGCTGGTGTCTTCGACCGGCACTATCATGAAAATCGTTTTAAGTGCAGTGACGATCTACTATACACTTCCATTGGAGGTCTTATTTGTAGTCAACGCTATCAATGCCATCACTGAGATTCTGTTTTGAAATCCATACCTCACCAGAGTCTAGCATGTATATATATATATATATATGTGTGTGTGTATGTTTGTGTGTATGTATATATATATATGTGTGTGTGTGTGTGTGTGTGCGTTTAGTTCAAGGAGATAAATATATATATATATCTATATACTACTAAAACTCTCCGATTGCTTGCTTGTCTGTAATGTAATACAGCCAAAAAGGCGCATAATGGGAAAATACTTTGGAAGAAAGTTGCCCCTGAAATGGGAATACAAATGGAATAAAATAAGATATGGGGTTTTCCCGAGATATAGGGTTTTTCCCGGTACCTTCATAAACAGAGTGAGAGAGAGAGAGAGAGAGAGAGAGGGGGGGGTGAGAAAGATAGAAAGAAAGAGATAGTGGTTGTGAGAGAGTAGATTGAAAGTGAGAGGGAGAGGAGACAGAGAAAGAAAATGTAAGAGAAAGAGAGAATTCGTGTTGTTGTTGTGTATATGTGTGTGTGTGTGTGTGTGTGTGTGTCTATGACCAGTGTATATAGATCACAGGCACCCATATATATATATATATATATACACATACATGCATGTATATATATGTCTACATACACACACGTATATATATGGGCCTTCCAGTTTCATTTTACATTATATACATGTCTGTGTATATTTTAATTATTTAAAAATTATTTTTAAGTGAACATGATTTTTTTTAAATATTCTGAACCAAGCGTGACCCAACAGGTCACGTGTAGTCTAGTATCTATTATTCTCTCTGTTATTTATCAACTCTCCAAATACCACTGGTATTTTATCAAGCTACCTCTTCAATTTCCTCTCTATATTGAAGAGCTCTATACATCCACTTCCCATTCCCGTCCCGGACATTATTTCACACTTGTGTTCTTTCTTCCTCTCTCACATTTGTTTTTTGTTTTATCTTTTTTAGGTGCAACGTTTGACAGCTTTATGGATAACAGATATGTTAGCTTTGGAATCCTTTCTGAGCATTTTTACAATATTCGTAATACATTCACTGAGCGAAGTATATGGTCGCAAATTCGGCATGCTGGTGTCTTTAAGCGGCACTATCATGAAAATCGTTTTAAGTGCAGTGACGATCTACTATACACTTCCATTGGAGGTCTTATTTGTAGCCAGCGCTATTAATGGCATCACTGGTGGACCTGCGAGCTTTATCACTTGTGCTGTGTCACAGATTACCGATACGTACCCGCACAAAGATAAGAGCTGCCGTAAATTTATAAAAGCTCAAAATCTTTCATTTGTAATAGCCGGCCTTTTTACAATTTATTTCGGCTTAATCATAGAAATCTTTGGCTATTTCTCCGCTTGCGTATTTTTGCTCCCTTTAGCTGTACTCAATATAGTCATCATTCTACACCTTCCAGATAACTCCACACAGAAGGAAGTCGATTGGAACTTTTCTAAAATTAAAACGTCGTTTATAAAGATATGGAACGTAATGACTATTAGGAAACGGTTGTTGTTGTTCTTTTTCATATCAGCCTCACCCATTAGTTATATGCCTCTTGGAGGACAGACTTTCTATACCACACAATTACTTATTAACATACCATTTTGCACCAGCATTTTCTTCACCGGATTTACTTTGGCTATTTCCGCTTTCACTTTTTTAACACCAAATTACTACTCAGACCGACTGAATAAACCAGGTTTTTCTGTCAATACTATAATTGCTGGAAATCTGTTTGTCGGATTCCTTAGCAGTCTCATCATTACAATAGCAGCAAAAAGAAATACATATTATGATGCAGGTATAACTTTTTTTATTTCTTTTCTTTTCTTTTCTTCTTCTTTTCTTGTGTTTTTTTATCATAAAATGCAGCCCAATGTGGGCAGGTATTAAAAAATCTAATAAATGGGTTTAAACTACGAATGTCAGGTGAAGGGTATAATGTTATTACATCGTATTCTTTTATAATCCTTCTAAATTGTAATTCTATTTGTAATATTTTAATACATTTTTAAACACAAGGAAGTGTTTGCGGTTTAATTTTAGGGCCACTGCAGCTCTTGAACTCCTCCTGCCACTGCAGCACTAGAATTCCTCTAACCTGTCACCCAAATTGACGTAGGGAGAATTTCTGGGACATTTTTTGGAAAACAGTGCATCTTATAAGCCGTAAAATACGGTATATATATATATATATATATATATATATATATATGATATTTTTTATTAATGTTATAGTTATAATATTAATGATAGTAGTTATACTGATTTACAGGTTGGTATATAGCTTAATGCAATGGCGGAGGGCGGGGTCACGCAGAGCTGTAATACACATGTTTCATCAGAGTTTATTAAAACGCTTAATAGTAATTCACACAGAAAATATTAGGAACATCTAATACATAAAATCCCTTCACAAAATGCAAAAGATTTTATCTATTAGATGTTCCTAATATTTTCTGTGTGAATTACTATTAAGTGTTTTAATAAACTCTGATGAAACATGTGGCTCTGTACAGGTAGAAATGGCTGTCAGTTTATATACTGGGTGTCCCCAAAATATATACACACTTTAACAGCATTCTAATCAAAGTGTGTATACATTTTGGGGGGACACCCTCTGTGTGTGTGCGTCTGTGCTTACGTATTTTATCTTTCAATTTCTCTCATTTTTACTAACCTATCTAGTTTTGGTCAGCAACAACGCTGTCTTTCTGATATTGTATCTGACCATCAGAACCATGTTACCTTCTCTTGAAATTAAATTGCACGGTAAAGTTATCTTTATGAAAAATCTGAATCACTTGCTCCACATCTCTCTCACTCACTCACTCACTCACTCACTCACTCACTCACTCACTCACTCACTCACTCTCTCCCCTCGCCCCCTCTCTCTCGCTCAGTCACTCTCTCACTTGTTTGTCTAATGTTCTTTCACTGACTGCGTACATGCACATATACGTATCTGATATTTTGTTAAGTTTGTGTCTAAATCTAACCTTGGAGAGACATGCTACCTCCTCCTTCAAGCGAATGCTTACATGAGTGAACTCTACTAAAAGTATCCAAGAAGTCCAGTTGGGGAGTGTTCACCCGAGGACACTGGATTAATAGTCTGGAAACATTATAAATTTACATTCTGTCCCCTATTTTAGTGGTCTCCAATCTTTTTTATACCACGGGCCGGCTTGATGCCAGACTCTCTTTCCGTGGTCGGTCCAGTAGTTGCTCATATGTGTTATTTAAGTACATTTCGATAAAGAGAGCAATAATAAAAACAGAAATTTATTAAAGTAGATGATTATTGAATATTTAAACAAATCTTTTAAAATTAAAGTCCAATATTCAATTCATCTATTATATAATATATAATTTTAAACAAGTTAATTATTTCTTTGTGGCCCGGTAGCAAATGATCTGTGACCTGGTGGTTGCCCTATTTTACATAAGTTATATGTTTCTTTTGTCTCTTTATTCTTTAGGTTATCTCTATGCCTTGTTGTTCACTATGAATTCATTTGGTACAACACTAATGTTACCTCTACTCAATACGATATATTTGAAAACATTCACATACTTTCCTGGTGCTGTATTTTGCCCCTATGCCGCAATCGTTTTTATTGCTACAGTCATTCAAATGTAAGTAGAAAATTCTTTTGTTATTATTATTATTTTTAAAAAATTAAATTGATAATTTGATATCTCTATTATTAATAAGTGACGGCACCTGGCTTGGTGGTTAGAGATATATGAACACGCCAGACAAAGATATGACCTTAATATAAACAACATAGAAATTAAAATAAGATCTAAGCATAGAAATGACTCAACAGATAGGCAAATCAGAGAAGCAACTGAGAGAGAACTAAGAAAACCAAAGTTAAACAGAAAGAACGAATGGAATAAAAACAACCATACCCAAACAATACTGACCCAAGGGAAATATAAACAAATAAATAAATAAATAAA
>OZ024754.1:37805204-37812066 GCA_964016885.1 Eledone cirrhosa
AATCCCAATATTTCGGGCTCACGCCCATCAACGGGGGAAAGTTTTTCCTATCTATCTTTCACTTCCTACCTCGAGATTTCCCTCTGCATTGTTGTGGCTTTCTTAAATACGTATTTTACACATTTCACAATGCTTCAAGCAAACTTTAACACCCTCATATATATATATATATATATATAAATTTTAGTACAGCATTAACGTTAGTTCGCGCCCAAGCTGACGAATGCAAATTCGGTCTGTATATTTAGCACTCGGATGGGGAAAAGTACCCCAGAGTAATAACAATACGTTTAGACAGCTTAGCAAATCAAATATAGCGATCGGAGAGTCCAGCCGCATCACCAGAGTAACGAAAATACAGGACTCTGGAAAAATATATATATAAAATAAAGTAATTAAGTCAAATATTTAAAATTTGGCTTCGTTTATTAAAGATGTACTGCTATATATATTTCGGTGACAGCCATCATTGGCTGTGACCTCTTCAGGCAGTCCGAATTGGTGTGGTACCTGTCTCTACCACATGTGTACCATGTGTGGTACCTGTCTCTACCACATGTGTACCTGTCTCTACGACACCAATTCGGACTGCCTGAAGAGGTCACAGCCAATGATGGCTGTCACCGAAATATATATAGCAGTATATCTTTAATAAACGAAGCCAAATTTTAAATATTTGACTTAATTACTTTATTAAATATTACTCCGGAGTAACCAAACCAACCTGCGTACTTCGCCGAGTGCTCCAATCTGCATACTGAGGTGTCGGTAAACAACCAACATATACTCAAAATTTATATATATATATATATATATATATATATATATATGTGTGTGTGTGTGTGTGTGTGTGTGTGTGTGTGTGTGTGTTATGTCGGTACCACAAAACACCCAGCTCACACTAAAGTGGTTGTGTAGGTGACATGACATAAAGCAACCAGCACACAATGTAAATGTGGTTGGCGCTAGGAAGGGCATCCAGCCGTAGAAAACGAGCCAGAAAGAGTCGTATATGAGCGAGACACGGTTACCCGACTCAATTTGCCTCTAAATGGGACAAACCCGACTAACCCATGCTAGCGTGGAAGAAAGACTTTAAACGACGAAGACGACGACGATGATGATGATGATGATGATGATGATGATGATGATGTATAAATAATTTTGAAAACCGTACAATGCTTTAGAAAATTAAAAGGGATAAGATAATAAAATTTTACCTTAGCAAATTTTATAATCCCAAATATTTTCGCATTTAAAAATTTACTAAGGTAAGATTATATTGTTATTTTATCACTTTTGATTTTCTAATGCATTGTATGGTTTTCAAAATTATTTAAATTTGTGTTTCCTATTCAACAATGCCTCAAGCAAACACATATATATATATATATATATATATATATATATAATATATATATATATATATATATATATATATATATATATATATATATATATATATATATATATATATATATAAATGGAAAAAATGAAATTTCATTTCTCACTCTTAGTACGGCTGATACTTAAATATAGGTATGTATACGTACATACATATATGTATACAGACGTACAGTAGTATGTATATATATACATACATGCACACATATATATATATGTACGTATGGGTTTACCGAACATTTATTATAATGCTCGGTTTGTTTGTAAACAAACAGCGCGAATTATTAGCCGTACAGTGTTCGGCAACCATCGGTGCCTTTTGTTCAACACTGACAAAGGAACAATGAACTAGTTTCTAGCTTATTAGCTGTTATCAGCACCGTATACCTTCCTGTTAGTTGATTGAACGTTTGAAAGTATATACTTTCCTTATGCATATACTTTCAAACGTTCAATCAACTGATGTTGATGGTGGGGGTGATGGTGGTGGTGAAGATAATGGTGGTGGCAGTGGTGGCGGCGATTTGGGCGGTGATGGTGGTGATGATGACGACGATAAGAGAAGAAAAGATGATGGGGGTGGGGGTGGTGATGATGTTGATGGTGGTGGTGTTGGTGGTGGTGGTGGTGGCGGCGGTGGCGGCGATGACGGCGGTGATGGTGGTGATGGTGATGACGGTGATGGTGATAATGACGACGATAAGAGAAGAAAAGATGATGGTGGTGGTGGTGGTGGCGGTGGTGGCGGTGATGGTGGTGATGGTGGTGATGGTGGTGATGGTGATGACGGTGATGTTGTTGATGACGACGATAAGAGGAGAAAAGATGATGGTGGTGGTGGTGGCGGTGGTGGTAGTGATGTTGATGGTGGTGATGATGATGGTGGTGTTGGTGATGATGATAATGGTGGTGGTGGCGGCGGTGCCGGTGGCGGCGGCGGAGATGATGACGGTGATGATGATATGATGACGGTAATGATGATGATGATGATGATGATGGTGATGGTGGTGGTGGTGTTGATTGTGGTGATGATAAAAATGGTGGTGGTGGTGGCGGTGGTGATGATGGTGATGATGATGACGATGGTGATGATGATGGTGGTGATGATGATTATGAGGCCAACCATATTTTGGGAAGTGCACTTTATCGACTCCGTAAGGATGAAAGGGAAATCTGACCTCGGCGAGATTTGAACTCAGAACGTAAAGGGCCATAATTCTATGCCGCTAAGCATGTTGTCCGACGCTCTACTGATTCTGCCAATCCATCACCCTAAGCTAAAAATAAATAAGAATTAAGTAAAGCTTGTACAGTTACACTGGTAAGCTCGTGATTAAAGAACGAATGATGTTTTTTCTTTCTTTTAATTTACGTGTTTACCGTGTCATTTATATCTCAAGTATTGTCATTTAGTACCCAGTAAGGGTAATTACACTTGCTTTTTCTTCTTCTTGTCCCACTTATTCATGAGAGGGTCGTGTGAGCAGAGTCCTCAAACACTCCTTCCAGCGGGTTTGTCAGAAGCAACCGTCTCCAACTGGTCTGGATGAAACCCCAAGCGTGACGAGCGAAGCTCAAGGATGTTATCAACCATGTTGCTCGGGGTCTACCCCGGAGTCTCCTACCTGTTGGTTTTGCCCATAAAATTTGTCCAACGATTCATTCCTGAGACATTCTAACCACATGTCCATATTATCGGAACAATGATCTCTCAATTCGGAGAAAAAAAAACAAAAACAAAACAAAAGGAATCCTAGTTCAAATTTTGTCATTAACAAAAGAAAAAAAAAAGTTAAATGAATCAGATCTAAACAGATTCTTAGTATTTTTCTTTCCGCCATTTTTTTGCGACAGTTAGAACAAGAACAACGCTATTGCTCGAGAATTTACCTTTCAATTTTTTTTCCAATTGAAAACGCAACAAGTCACAAATACGAATATTTCCATAAACACACACGCACACACACACACACGCACACACACATACATATAAACACATGAACATGCCGTCTCCTTATCTTTCGTCAATATTATTTTACGAATTGCTGGCCTTCTGCCAAAAGTAGAAACAATTATTTTACCAAACAATGCACTGGGGTAATATTATTTTACCAAACATCTCAGCTACCAACTGTATGTAAGTAAATCAATGGAGAAGGTAGGCAACTGACATATGTTTTCGCTACCTAAACATTTCCTTCGATGCGAATTAAAATTCTCAATGTAGAAAGATAATTTTCGGATAATTTTCGTCCATGCTGATTTAATATAATTTTAAAAGAATTTTACAGAACTGTTTGATTTTAACATTACTATTTCGAGGTAAGTAAGCAGTTCGCTTCTTTCAAATGTTAATTACGTTCCCACACACACACACACACACACACACACACACACACACACACACACACACACACACACACACACACACACACACACACACACACGCAGAGTAAAGGCGCATGGCTTAGTGGTTAGAGCATTGGGCTTGCAACCGAAAGCCTGTGAGTTCAATTCTCGGACCGAGTGATGTGTTGTTTCCTTGAGCAAGACACTTTATTTCACGTTGCTCCAGTTTACTCAGCTGTAGAAATGAGATGATAGGGACTGGGGTCCCTATCATTAAATTACCCAAGACACCTCCAACGAGATATACCTTGGAGGAGGCCACCTAAACCTGCATAGGTGGGAGCTGTCACACACACACACACACATATACATATATACATGCATGCATATATGCATGCATACATACATACATGCATATATGCATGTATGTATGTGTGAGTGTGTGTGAGTGTATACATACATGCTACATGCATACATACATACACACGCACACACATACACACATACACACACACGCACATACACAAATTCTATTCGAATTCGTAGAGATATCCGACTAAATACATAAATCATTTTACAAGGACTTGATACAAACAACATGGTTCACTACAACAACAACTACACTAAAAATGTACCGAAGACCAGCAACAAGAAAGGTAAACAAAATTTACATACATACATACATACATACATACATGTATACATGATGATGGCTGCCCACTCGTTGTCGAGTATGGCCATTACACGATATACCATTCTTAATAATTATTAATTAATTCTATCGTGCAATGCCTGTACGTGAAGATATTTTTTAAAGTGAGGAAAGACTGTACATTGAGCCAATCCCACTCTCTGAGCAACAGTAACTATAACCCGAAAGGAAGAAAAGATCAACATCATCGGTAACTACTGAGCCGGAGGTTTTATATCGGAGTTATCCCAGTTTCCTGAGTTGCCTTCTCCTAGAAGAATGCTCTGACAAAGCTAGGGGTCCTTCACTCCCAGTGGTTTAACCGCGCGATCGGGTGTCCAGCCCGATTATTTCTATGTTCTCGCGCATATACATAAACATGCACCCATGTATATATACACATATACAACTACATACATACATACATACATACATACATACATACATACATACATACATACATACATACATACATACATACATACATACATATGTACATGTGTATATACATATTTACACACTTTTGGATGGCCGTTGACTCTTATGAGTTCTTCCGCCCTTTGTAAAAAAAACATGCATACATACATACATACATGCATACATCTTTTAATCGAATTCGTAGAGATATCCGACTAAATACATAATTCATTTTACAAGGATTTGCTACGATCATGACTGGACTCAAGAACACCAACAACATTAAGGAAGTACCGAAGAAGAAAATCAAGAAAGGTAAACAAAATTTACATACATACATACATCTTTTATTCGAATTCGTAGAGATATCCGACTAAATATATAATTCATTTTACAAGGATTTGCTACAAACAGCATGGCTGAACACAACGGCACCAACAAGATTAAGACAGTACCGAAGAAAACCAACAAGAAAGGTAAACAAAATTTACATACATACATACATGCATACATATATATATACATACATCTTTTATTCGAATTCGTAGAGATATCCGACTAAATACATTATTCCTTTTACAAGTATTTGCTACAAGGAGGATGGCTGAACACAGCTTCACCAACATCACTCAGGAAGTACCGAAGAGAAACAACAAGAAAGGTAAACAAAATTTACATATATACATACGTACATCTTTTATTCAAATTCGTAGAGATATCCGACTAAATACATTATTCATTTTACAAGGATTTGCTACAAACAACATAAAAGAACACACCAACACCAACAACATTAAGGAAGTACAGAAGGAAAACAACGAGGAAGGTAAACAAATTTTACATACATACATATATGTTTTATTCGAATTCGTAGAGATATCCGACTAAATACATAACTCATTTTACAAGGATTTGCTACAAACAACATAGCTGAACACAACAACACCAACAACATTAAGGAAGTACAGAAGAAAAACAACGAGAAAGGTAAACAAATTTTAAATACATACATACATCTTTTATTCGAATTTGTAGAGGTATCCGACTAAATACATAGTTCATTTTACAAGGAGTTGCTACAAACAACATGGCTGAACACGACACCAACAACATTGAGGAAGTACCGAAGGAAAACAACGAGAAAGGTAAACAAAATTTACATACATACATATATCTTTTATTCGAATTCGTAGAGATATCCTACTAAATACATACTTCATTTTACAAGGATTTGCTACAAACATCATAGCTGAACACAACAACACCAACAAGATTAAGGAAGTACCGAGGGAAAACAACGAGAAAGGTAAACAAAATTTACATACATACATACATCTTTTATTCGAATTTGTAGAGGTATCCGACTAAATACATAATTCATTTTACAAGGAGTTGCTACAAACAACATGGCTGAACACGACACCAACAACATTGAGGAAGTACCGAAGGAAAACAACGAGAAAGGTAAACAAAATTTACATACATACATACATCTTTTATTCGAATACGTAGAGATACCCGACTAAATACATAATTCATTTTACAAGGATTTGCTAAAAACAGCATGGCTGAACACATCGGCATCAACAAGATTAAGACAGTACCGAAGAAAACCAACAAGAAAGGTAAACAAAATTTACATACATACATACGTGTTTTATTCGAATTCGTAGAGATATCCGACTAAATACATAATTCATTTTACAAGGATTTGCTACAAACAGCATGGCTGAACACAGCGGCACCTACAAGATTAAGACAGTACCGAAGAAAACCAACAAGAAAGGTAAACAAAATTTACATACATACATACATGCATACATATATATACATACATACATCTTTTATTCGAATTCGTAGAGATATCCGACTAAATACATTATTCCTTTTACAAGTATTTGCTATAAAGAGGATGGCTGGATACTGCTTCACCAACATCACTCAGGAAGTACCGAAGAGAAACAACAGGAAAGGTAAACAAAATTTACATATATACATACG
>OZ024754.1:37812266-37824766 GCA_964016885.1 Eledone cirrhosa
CCTAGCCGAGCGCCAGCCGGACGGGCCAACTAGTATTAAAATATATGCGGAAAAATATATCCACTCGTCTATCTAAATATAGGGTATCTTTCACATATTATGTGGTTGTAATTGCTTTAATAAATTAATAGTTCACAATTTAATACAATACATTATAATTCTCACCTAAATATTATAAATACTTCCATATTCTTAAAATATTTAAAAAAAATTAAATAAATAAATATAATTATATCATTCTTTCTATACCCATGTAAATATGTTTGGGTGTATATATGCATATTTCTATAAATAATTCTAAAATAACTCTACAATATATTTTTCAAATTTAATAACAAACCTTTTAAAAAATTTAAATAAATACTTAAAATTTATCTAGCGTCTAAACTTAACGGATCTTTTCAGTTTAACGTTATCTTCATTAGCATATTTCCCCTGAGTTTTGAAAAATTATATTCGTTATCCTCACTGAACTTATAACATGAAATTCACATGAAGATATGTCACTATCTTTAAACCAAATATTGCATATTATCTGACGAAAGCGTACTTGAATATTAGTACCCTTGAAATACGTATAATAAAATAAATATGGTTTTATAAAGATATTTTCCATTTATTAATATTATTGATATTAATGATACTCCAGATAAATACTGTTGAGTGCTTCTAATCTGGTGTAAAAAATTAACTTTGTTGAATAATCAACAAACCAAATAACACATTGCTTATATATATATATATATATATATATATATATATATATATATAATATTTGTATTAATGTTATAATTATGATATTAATGATAGTAGTTATATAGCTTAATGCAGTGGCGCGGGGGTGGGGGTGGGGGTCACGCAGAGCTGTAATACACATGTTTCATCAGAGTTTATTAAAACGCTTAATAGTAATTCACATAGAAAATATTAGGAACATCTAATACATAAAATCACTTCACAAAATGCAAAAGTTTCAAAAGATTTTATCTATTAGATGTTCCTAATATTTTCTGTGTGAATTACTATTAAGTGTTTTAATAAACTCTGATGAAACATGTGGCTCAGTACAGGTAGAAATGGCTGTCAGTTAAAAATGTTTTAAATCTTTGGTGTTGTTAAAATGTTAATGTGTATATATCATGTTTGATAT
The DNA here is from genome assembly GCA_964016885.1 of Eledone cirrhosa. Classification (NCBI taxonomy): domain Eukaryota; kingdom Metazoa; phylum Mollusca; class Cephalopoda; order Octopoda; family Eledonidae; genus Eledone; species Eledone cirrhosa. The sequence goes on from OZ024754.1 coordinate 37,813,417, forward strand.
AGAAATGGCTTCTACATTCATTCAAAAGATGAAACAGTTCAAGTCCTGTAGAAACCATTTCTATATTAAATATGTTGTTTACACTCTACTAATGTATTGAGAACCTCGATGGTATTAATTGAACGTTCTACCTCACTCAATGAATCTGCCGAATTGCAGTAATGCAATCAGCTGTTCAGAGTGCACACATGTAATTAATAGTAGAAACGGTGGCTGTGTTTTGGTAGAGATAAAACTAGAAATCTCATTATATTCACAGGGTGACCAAAAATGTATACACACTTTAACACCATTCTAATCAAAGTGTGTATACATTTTGGGGGACACCCTCTGTGTGTGTGCGTCTGTGCTTACGTATTTTATCTTTCAATTTCTCTCATTTTTACTAACCTATCTAGTTTTGGTCAACAACAACGCTGTCTTTCTGATATTGTATCTGACCATCAGAACCATGTTACCTTCTCTTGAAATTAAATTGCACGGTAAAGTTATCTTTATGAAAAATCTGAATCACTTGCTCCACATCTCTCTCACTCACTCACTCACTCACTCACTCACTCACTCACTCACTCACTCACTCACTCACTCACTCACTCACTCACTCACTCACTCACTCACTCTCTCACTCACTCACTCACTCACTCACTCTCTCCCCTCGCCCCCTCTCTCTCGCTCAGTCACTCTCTCACTTTGTCTAATGTTCTTTCACTGACTGCGTACATGCACATATACGTATCTGATATTTTGTTAAGCTTGTGTCTAAATCTAACCTTGGAGAGACATGCTACCTCCTCCTTCAAGCAAATGCTTACATGAGTGAACTCTACTAAAAGTATCCAAGAAGTCCAGTTGGGGAGTGTTCACCCGGGGACACTGGATTAATAGTCTGGAAACATTATAAGTTTACATTCTGTCCCCTATTTTAGTGGTCTCCAATCTTTTTTATACCACGGGCCGGCTTGATGCCAGACACTCTTTCCGTGGTCGGTCCAGTAGTTGCTCATATGTGTTATTTAAGTACATTTCGATAAAGAGAGCAATAATAAAAACAGAAATTTATTAAAGTAGATGATTATTGAATATTTAAACAAATCTTTTTAAATTAAAGTCCAATATTCAATTCATCTATTATATAATATATAATTTTAAACAAGTTAATTATTTCTTTGTGGCCCGGTAGCAAATGATCTGTGACCTGGTGGTTCCCCTATTTTACATAAGTTATATGTTTCTTTTGTCTCTTTATTCTTTAGGTTATCTCTATGCCTTGTTGTTCACTATGAATTCATTTGGTACAACACTAATGTTACCTCTACTCAATACAATATATTTGAAAACATTCACATACTTTCCTGGTGCTGTATTTTGCCCCTATGCCGCAATCCTTTTTATTGCTACAGTCATTCAAATGTAAGTAGACAATACTTTTGTTATTATTATTATTTTTAAAAAATTAAATTGATAATTTGATATCTCTATTATTAACAAGTGAAGGCACGTGGCTTAGTGGTTAGAGAATTGGATTCGCAATCGTGAGGTTGCGAGTTCGACACATTATGTCCTTGAGCAACACACTTTTTATATCACGCTACTTTATGTGCCAGGAGTGGCGACTAGTAGATAGTATCAACAATGGAAAGACCATATATCCACTGTATGTATCAGATAGGGTTTGGTAAAAACCAGCTAGACCATAACCCACGAGAGTACTCGATACTTGGGGTAGCAGAGTGGGTTATATGAAAAGATTCAGGACTCCCGACAGCTAAGCTCCGGCTGTTTCGACAGCTAGATCCGAACTGTTTGGATATAGCTGTCGAAATGGTTGGAGCTCGGCCGTCGGCGTCTTCAATCTTTTCACATTGTATATAGATATATATATATGTGTGTGTGTGTGTGTATATATTTTTGTCACATCGCCAGTTTGAAGAGCAGATTGATAATGGAGACGAGTCCATAACTCCTAAGGAAGACCTTGAGCCAATCTTCTGTGATACGCGCATAACAGGTCGATATCATCATCATCATCTTTTAACGTCTATCTTCCACGTTAGTATGGGTTAAACAGGTTTGTTCCATTTGAGGCAAGTTGGGTCGGGTGACCGTGTCTCGCTCGTATAGGACTGTTTCTAACTGGTTTTCTACGGCTGGATGTCCTTCCTAACGCCAAACACATTTATAGAGTGTTTGGGTGCTTTTTGAGTGTCCCCTACACGACCATTAGTGGTAGAAATGCCAGGAACTATCATACAATCCCTGATTAGCAAGACTAATTCAGTACTATATGAACACACCAGACGAAGAAATGACGGTAATATAGACAACATAGAAATTAAAATAATATCTAAGCATAGAAATGACTTAACAAGTAGGCGAATTAGAGAAGCAACTGAGATAGAACTAAGAAAACCAAAGTTAAACAGAAAGACCGAATGAAATAACAACAACCATACCCAAACAAACAATACTGACCTAAGGGAAATATAAAGAAATAAACAAATAAATAAATACACAAATACAATAACAACAAACATATAAATACACACTAGTGAACAAAGATAGAATACAAAACAAAAACACATACACGCAGACGCGAACACACACACCAAACATTAAACACACACGCAAACGCATGCGCAGAGACAGAGACAAGAAGAAATAAATAAATAAATAAAATAAAAATAGCGTAGGCTTTACAATACAACGGGAGGAAACATAATAGTACCACTGATGCTGTCGCATATGTGTGATGAAAGAACTTTTATATATATTTATATCTGTATTTTTAACCGTTGGTCAATCAATGATAAACATTGATTGCCAGATAAATTAACTATGGAGATATAAAAGATACAGAAAGAAAACCAACCCAACCCAAACAGTGAGTGTGCTCTGTTATTATTTCTGGCAATATTATAACAATATGACCCTCCCCAAGTATATATATATATATATATATATATATGTAACAAATGTAAGTTAACAGGTAATCTTTGTTTTGTTTTTTGTTATTGTTGTTCTTTTTTCTGTCCAATATTTCGGGACCTAAAAGTCCCTTCTTCAGGGTTTAAGGAACTTTCAGAGGATAATGTTCCACAAAAAAACAAAACAAATATTACCAGGTAACTTACTTTTCATTCCTCATCTTACAGTCCATTTTGTATTGTTTAGTCTTCTATCTCTTTCCACGTTATATATATTACCTCTCTAAGACAATGAGACTGGATCGAGATCTCTGGCGCCATGCAGTTGTACAGAAGACCCGACTGCCATTGCATACAAACCTACAGTCAGAAGGCACCTCTTAACCCTATGTACACCCCACCCCATATACCCCCCACCATCCTCTCTTTCCCGTTCCGTCCACTGTGTCAATGACACAACAGTCCACACTGTAAGGTGGTTGTGTAGGTGACACGGTAAAAAGGCTCCCAGCCCACACTGTAAATGTGGTTGGTGTTAGGAAGGGCATCCAGCTGTAATAAAACCTGGCAGACACACTTCCATACGAACGAGACACGGTGTCTCGACCATTCCTGCATCAAATGGATCCTAACCGTCTAACCCATGCTAGCGTGGAAGGTGGATCTTAAGCGATAATGGTAATGATGATGATGATGATATATATATACATATACATATATATATATATATATATAATATATATATATATATATATGTGTGTGTGTGAGAGGTGGGTTGTATGTATGCATATTCAATCAAACCATGGGTTATATTTTTTTTGTTTTAACAGTGGACTGCGGTTTTCAGAAGTTTGGAAGAAAATATGGAGTCATTAAGGAGAAGCGGTGATAAAAACAGTGTTGGTAATAATTTCAAGAATTATTTACTGCTGCAATTTGGTCATCTACGAGATGAATAAAACATCGCTAAAATGGCAATGAGGTTTCGTTTTTATTGTGTATATGTATGTGCCAGTGTGTTTGTGTGTGTGTGCGTGTGCGCGTGTGTGTGTGTGTGTGTGTGTGTGTGTGTTTGTGTATGTGCGTGTGTGTGTGTGTGTTTGTGCGTGTGTGTGTACTGTGTATGTATTTGAGAGGGAGAGAGAGAAGGAAAGAGAGGGAAAGAGAGATAGAGAAATATATATAGTTTAAAATATTCTTTAAACTAGACTACGAGACCCCTGGATTATAAGGGTAGGCGCTGCAGCCGACATAGCCCATATGTAAATCCAGTGCTACCTTGGGACGCCATTGCTTCAGTGAACAAGTTACCGCCTCTTCTCCTTTTCATGAAACTGCCTCAAGTTTCCCACCATTGTGCTTACTAATCATTTTTTCAATATTGCTCAACAAACCCCGTGTCATTTCCCTGTTCCTCTAAAATTATTTAACATTTTTCATACAAAATTATTTGGTTCCAAACTCTGTACTACTATAAATTTTGGATTAAAAGTTCTTGTAATAGCAAGTAATTTGAGTGAGATTTCACAATTTACACTCCTGTTTGGTTTCAATTTCTGGGCCAATTTAAATTTTGGATTAACAGTTCTAACAATATCGAGTGGGTTGAAAGGAATGTAATTGCTATTTTTAGCAGGTCAACCGACCTAGTATATGGTTTCAGTCATTAGACTGTGGCCATGTTGGAGCCACATTAATGTTTGTTTCGAGTTTGGCACTTACTTCATCGATTTCCTTTTGTCGAACCGCTAGTTTACGTGGATATAAACAAACAGTAAACGCAAAGGGCACACACTGCTTCGACCGACCTTATTATTCAACCAGAGGCTACAGTAAAAGATACTTGTTCAAGGTGTTATGTAATGTGACTGAGCTTGACCACAATGACAATCTCTCTGTCTCTCATATGTATTTACACACATACACTCATATGTGCGTAAGTATACATATATATATATATATGTGTACTTACAAAGATATATGTATAATATATACACAAATATATATATATAAACCATTATCATGATATATATATATTGATATATATATGTGTGTGTGTGTGTGTGTGTGTGTGTGTGTGTGTGTGTGTGTGTGTGTGTGTGTGTGTGTGTGTGTGTGTGTGTGTTATGTTGGTACCACAAAACACCCAGCTCACACTAAAGTGGTTGTGTAGGTGACATGACATAAAGCAACCAGCACACACTGTAAATGTGGTTGGCGCTAGGAAGGGCATCCAGCCGTAGAAAACCAGCCAGAAACAGTCGTATATGAGCGAGACACAGTTACCCGACTCAATTTGCCTCTAACTAGGACAAACCTGACTAACCCATGCTAGCGTGGAAGAAAGACGTTAAACGACGACGATGATGATGATATATATATATTTATATTTATATTTAAATAATTTTGAAAATCATATAATGCATTAGAAAATTGAAAGTGATAAGATAATAAAATCTTACCTTAGCAAATTTTATAATCCCAAATATTTTCGCATTTAAATTTTGCTAATGTAAGATTCTATTGTTATCTTATCACTTTTGATTTTCTAATGCATTGTATGGTTTTCAAAATTATTTAAATTTGTGTTTCCTATTCAACAATGCCTCAAGCAAACTACAACATTCTGTTATATATATATATATATATATATATATATATATATATATATATATATATATATATAGATAAAAAAATAGAGCAAGAAATCAGGACTATCCGTCATCAGTGATCTTCTGGCCATCATCAGTATTTCTTCGCTTTAAAGAACAGATACCTCAAGCCAGTGCGAACAATAACTAAAATAAGTTATTGGGATAAAAAGAATTGGGTGGAGAAAGAGAGACATGTAAACAAACAAAAATGGTAAGGCAACGTAAAGAGAGGAAAATGGGAAAACACGTCAGTGGTACATGTGAACTTAAGTTCTAGCAAATCATTGACGAGAAGACGAAGGACGCGTCCGAACCCTGCGAAATGTAAGCGAGAAAAAGATTTCACACAGGTCAGACGGGAGGAAGTGAGAGAGGGGGAGTAGCAGAGAGTGAGTGAGTGAAAGTGTGAGGAAGAGGCCAGCCGAGAGAGGGTGACCAGCAGAGGGGGTGAATGAAAGTAAGAGGTACAGGAGAGAGAAGGTAAGAGAGAAAGAGGATAGCAGTAAGAGTACGAGAGAGGGAGAGAGTGTGTGTGTATGTGAGAGAAAGTGTGTACGAGAGAGGGAGAGAGTGTGTGTGTGTATGTGAGAGAAAGTGTGTATGAGAGAGAAAGAGAGGGAGGAAGAGAGAGTGGAGGTGCTTGGTTCAGCAGTTAGAATGTTCGGCTCACAATCGCAAGGTTGTGAGTTCGAATAATCTGCGACGTGTTGTGTCCTTCGTGACGATTCTTTATTTCACGTTTCTCGAATTCACTCAGTTGTAAAAAGATTAGTTGTACTTCAAATGACTTGTCACACAATGTCACATTCAATATCCCTCTAGACCACGTTAAGAGTAGACATCTCTCTGGAATGCTCAGTCACTTGTATGTCATTCCCTGACCAATAAAATCTTAAAATAGCTACTGAGTTGAACTTTATTTAGACCTGCCAACCTCTAAAAACCCAAACGGGGAGTACCATGAAAAAAAGGGCCCCAAAATGGAGAGAAATGGGGGAATTTTACATAATTGTTTCTACGTTTGGCACAAGGCCAGCAATTACCCAGTACATTACTGGTACTTTATTTTATCGACCCCGTAAGGATGAAAGGCAAAGTTAACCCTGGCGGGATTTGAACTTAGACCACAAAGGGCCGTAACTCTTTGTTGCAAAGCATGGCGTCCGACTCTCTGCTGATACTGCCAATCAATGGAAGCTATACCCATTTTCACAAGAGAAGACATCTCTCATCCACTCCAGAGTGGGTGGGAGATCACCCCGTCGGGCGGAGAGAGTTAACAGGTCTGTTTATTATCCAATCAAATTTACTCTATTTTATTCAGAGAGAGTATCAAGCACTAGGTTATTCTAATTGAAGATTTAGTCGGCATTTATTGCCGAAATATTTACCACGTTGAGGTTTTATTGTTGATTTATTTTTCAATATTTGTGGTTTAATCCAAGTTGAGTTATGTCGAACGTACATAGGTTACCAATATTCCACCAGTAACTATGCCGCCTTTTAATGTGTTCAGTGCAAACTATGCCGCCTTTTAATGTGTTCAGTGCAAACTATGCAGTGTGGAAATACATTAACAGACTAAGATCTGATGTTGGACGTGCAAAAATCAATCTTGCAAAATGGGGATATTTAAAGGATGGGGGTGTTGTGTGTGATTGCGGCATCGAACCACAGACTACGCAGCACCTCCTGATATGATGCCCTGTTGGAACACCCCTGTACAGCATTGGACTTGGCAGTGTTTAATGAGAAAGGACAGCAATGTTTTCAGCTGTGGCGGAACCACATCTAGCCAAGCTTTGTAACTGACACTCTTGTAGCCACGATAAGAAGAAGAAGCACTTGGTATCTGATACAAGCAAAGGCCTTGTTTCAGGGGGGTACCAGGGGACAAGTCACCCCCCCCCCCCCATCTCACCCCCACCCCACCCTCACCCCACACACACTATATTTTATTTTTTGTTTATTTGACATAATAAATTCTTTTTAAGCTTATTTTTTTATATCTGAACTTCATTTGAATATATAAAATTTAATTAGCGTAAGATTTTCCTTATGTGATAGGGTCCGTGAAATGTGATAGGCACCATAAGCAATACTAACAGTGTTCCTTTAAGAATCAACAAATGTTGGTTCGTCCCCATCACACTTTTAAGGCAAACAAGGCCCCTGGATACAAGTATCCTACTTTTAGAATTTGTGCGTTCACAAATCTTCTTTGCAATATGCACTCGTTCAGTGCCCGAGCATTGCTGACTTGTGGAACTATGTCGAACAGTTGCTGTCACGTGTGGGACTGATCCGGTTGTCGACTGAGTCCATTGTGCAGATGGTCTCGCCGTCTTCCTTCGAGGAGGAAGGGCAGGCGGTCTTCATCTGCCTGGTGGCCATGGCGAAAGAGATTGTGGTGGACAAGGTTAAAAGGGTTAAAGACAGACACTTTCCTCTTCGGCGAATCCCTAATTAACTTTTTCAAGTTTCACTTGAAGAGAAAATCAGGGTGGAGGGGCAAGTGCTGCCTTCTAGCAAGTTTGTTGAAAGGTGGGTGAATGTAGCGAGAATGGTCCGAGTGAACGGGACCGCTCTGAATATACGTCTGTAGTTTGAGAGATGGAAAAATTGAGAGAGAGCGCTTGCCCTGGTGGTCAGGGTGGCCGTGGTCTTTTGTGTGGTTTTTGCCACGAGTAACCCTCGGAGGTTTCCCCCCTATTGGGGAATTTTTCATTGTTTCAATTTTCATTTTTATTGTTTATATATATATATATGTTTTATGTTCTTTTTTTTTTCTTTTCTTATATAAATAATAAAAATATTTACACGCACAAAACCCACATCGTACCGTTCTGTGCCGTCTGTAATGTTTTTCTTGATGTCAGCCCTTGTGGCCAATAAAGAAATCAATATTATTATTTAAAAAAAAAATAATAAATAAAGAAATAAAGAAATCAATATTATTATTATTATTATTATTATTTTGGCGACAGTTAGAATGACAATAACGCTACTTTCTATTGAGAATTTGTTTTCTTTTGTGAACGCAACAACCAATGCACACACACACACACACACACACACACCATAAATATAAACACACACACTCCACACAAACATACACTACAGACTCACACACACACAAGCACACACACGCACAACACACCACACAAACATACACTCGCACAACACAGCACACAAACATACAATATACTCGCACAAACAACACACCACACAAACATATACCAGACACACACCACACACACATACTCTCTCACACACACACACACACACACACACACACACACACACACACACACACACACACACAAAGTATCTCTCCCTTCTTTCGACAGTATCTATTTGGCAAAGGTCTGAGCAAGCAACACCATATTTTGTGGGTAAACAAATGGCGAATAATAAACGACGACTGAGCAGCTTAATCAGCTCAGGCAGTCTCAGTCAAGATCAAGATATAGTTTTCGTTGATAGTTATTCACGGGGAGTTGTTTGGACCTATCGTATGTATCCCACAGTGAGTATGTAGCTCTTCTGTTAACCTTTCAATCACCCGTCCCTACATTTATAATATGATGTACAGGGTGGTCCGAAAGTCTTTTCACCCCCTACCAAGAAGTAATGAGAAACAGTTTATGTTCCCTTCGCAGTATCGTCATCTTCAGAGGAGCTGGTTTACCGAATCTTGCAGTGAAGTCATGTCGCACATCCTCCATGCTCTTGCCAGAATGTACACGATCATGTGTCCATAAACTTGCAAGCTGCCTCTCTTCCAAACTGTAGGAGCTCTGAAATAGAAAATGATATTATTATTATTATATATTATAAAGACGATGGGTTGTCAGTATCGGTAGAAGGTCGGACGCATAGAGTTACGGCCCTTGCCATTCTGAGTTCAAATCCCCCCGAGGTTAACTTTGCCTTTCATCCTTACGGGGTCAATAAAATAAAGTACCAGTAATGTACTGGGGTAATTGATGGCCTTGTGCCAAAAGTAGAAACAATTATTATATATTACAAAAGTAATTGTTGCTACTTTTGGCACAAGGCCAGCAATTACCCAGTGCATTACTGGTACTTTATTTTATCGACCCCGTAAGGATGAAAGGCAAAGTTGACCTCGGCGGGATTTGAACTCAGACCGTAAAGGGACGTAACTCTTTGCTGCAAAGCATGGCGTCGAACCCTCTACCGATACTGCCAATACACAATGAAAGTCAAAATAATATGTGACAAGGGGTGACAAGACCTTCGGACCACCCTGTATATGAAAGCGTACGCGCTATATTCTTCTTCTTCTTCTTCTTCTTCTTCTTCTTCTTCTTCTTCTTCTTCTTCGCAACATCACCATCATCATCATCATCATCACCATCAACACCACCACCACCACCACCACCACCACCACCATCTCTTCTTATCGCCATCGTCATCATCATCATTACCGTCATCATCATCATCATCATCCTCACCATCATCACCACCGCCGCCGCCGCCACCACCACCACCACCACCACCACAATCACCCCCCCCCCCCCCCCATCTTCACCCCCCACCTCCACCATCGTCATCATCATCAACTAACATTTTTTTTTTACTTCTATAGACATTTGATATATTTAAACCTATGTTTACAACTACAGGTAGGTGTTGTTGTCATACAACAAAACCATGCAACGGAATTTGTGAACCCTGCAACTGATAGAGGTTAAACCCAAGTTACTCGTGTTATAAATGCTGGTGATCCAAATTTTGGAATGAAATTAAATTTTTCCACATTTTGTGAAATAAAAGAAATCTTTTTGAAATATAAAAAAAATCATCGCTCTACTTGGCTGAATACAGTTTTTCAAATATTAATAATTGTTTCTACTTTTTGGCACAAGGCCAGCAATTATCCCAGTGTATTACTGGTACTAATAATAATATTCGATTCGTTTGCAATTATGCAAATAGCCTCTTTTTTGAAGCCATGTCAGTAGAAAACAACAGTAGAAAACAAGAAAGGAGAAAACAACATTATATATATATATATATATAGTGACGAAACATAAGTCAATTGCGTGAACTCATAATCCTTTATTTACTGCTATATATATTTCGATGATAGCCATTGAATGGCTATGACCTCATCAGGTAGTTAGTCAGCTCTGTGTTTATAGTGTTGATGGTATCAGAGCCTTGGGACATATGTATATGTTGATGGTATCAGAGCCTTGGGACATATATATATATAAATATACTTAGCTTTTATTGACCTAGAGAAGGCCTTTGTAGGGTACCCCGATCTGTCATCTGGTGGTCCCTAAGGAAACTATGTGTTGAGGAATGGCTTGTGAGGACAGTGCAAGCTATGTACAGAGGTGCTGTCAGTAAAGTGATAGTAGGAATGGAGTTCAGTGAGGAATTCCAGATACAAGTAGGAGTATATCAGGGTTCGGTCCTCAGCTCGCTCTTGTTCATTATAGTCCTCCAAGCCATAACAGAGGAGTTTAAGACTGGCTGTCCATGGGGACTTCTCTATGCTGATGATCAGGTTCTTATAGCAGAATCAGTAGAGGAGCTAGAGAATAAATTCTGGCTATGGAAACAGCAGTTGGAATCAAGAGGACTGGGAGTGAACCTAGCTAAGACAAAAGTGTTGACAAGTAGATAAGAGGACAAAACTCTGATTCCATCAGGCAAATGGCCATGTTCGATATATAGGAAAGTAACTGGTATAAATTCTATAAAATATACGCAATGCATATCTTGGGTACACAA
>OZ024754.1:37829766-37844766 GCA_964016885.1 Eledone cirrhosa
TTGCAAACGAATCGAATATTATTATTAGTACCAGTAATACACTGGGATAATTGCTGGCCTTGTGCCAAAAAGTAGAAACAATTATTAATATTTGAAAAACTGTATTCAGCCAAGTAGAGCGATGATTTTTTTTATATTTCAAAAAGATTTCTTTTATTTCACAAAATGTGGAAAAATTTAATTTCATTCCAAAATTTGGATCACCAGCATTTATAACACGAGTAACTTGGGTTTAACCTCTATCAGTTGCAGGGTTCACAAATTCCGTTGCATGGTTTTGTTGTATGACAACAACACCTACCTGTAGTTGTAAACATAGGTTTAAATATATCAAATGTCTATAGAAGTAAAAAAAAAATGTTAGTTGATGATGATGACGATGGTGGAGGTGGGGGGTGAAGATGGGGGGGGGGGTGATTGTGGTGGTGGTGGTGGTGGTGGTGGCGGCGGCGGCGGCGGTGGTGATGATGGTGAGGATGATGATGATGATGATGACGGTAATGATGATGATGACGATGGCGATAAGAAGAGATGGTGGTGGTGGTGGTGGTGGTGGTGGTGGTGTTGATGGTGATGATGATGATGATGATGGTGATGTTGCGAAGAAGAAGAAGAAGAAGAAGAAGAAGAAGAAGAAGAAGAATATAGCGCGTACGCTTTCATATACAGGGTGGTCCGAAGGTCTTGTCACCCCTTGTCACATATTATTTTGACTTTCATTGTGTATTGGCAGTATCGGTAGAGGGTTCGACGCCATGCTTTGCAGCAAAGAGTTACGTCCCTTTACGGTCTGAGTTCAAATCCCGCCGAGGTCAACTTTGCCTTTCATCCTTACGGGGTCGATAAAATAAAGTACCAGTAATTAACTGGGTAATTGCTGGCCTTGTGCCAAAAGTAGCAACAATTACTTTTGTAATATATAATAATTGTTTCTACTTTTGGCACAAGGCCATCAATTACCCCAGTACATTACTGGTACTTTATTTTATTGACCCCGTAAGGATGAAAGGCAAAGTTAACCTCGGGGGGATTTGAACTCAGAATGGCAAGGGCCGTAACTCTATGCGTCCGACCTTCTACCGATACTGACAACCCATCGTCTTTATAATATATAATAATAATAATATCATTTTCTATTTCAGAGCTCCTACAGTTTGGAAGAGAGGCAGCTTGCAAGTTTATGGACACATGATCGTGTACATTCTGGCAAGAGCATGGAGGATGTGCGACATGACTTCACTGCAAGATTCGGTAAACCAGCTCCTCTGAAGATGACGATACTGCGAAGGGAACATAAACTGTTTCTCATTACTTCTTGGTAGGGGGTGAAAAGACTTTCGGACCACCCTGTACATCATATTATAAATGTAGGGACGGGTGATTGAAAGGTTAACAGAAGAGCTACATACTCACTGTGGGATACATACGATAGGTCCAAACAACTCCCCGTGAATAACTATCAACGAAAACTAAATCTTGATCTTGACTGAGACTGCCTGAGCTGATTAAGCTGCTCAGTCGTCGTTTATTATTCACCATTTGTTTACCCACAAAATATGGTGTTGCTTGCTCAGACCTTTGCCAAATAGATACTGTCGAAAGAAGGGAGAGATACTTTGTGTGTGTGTGTGTGTGTGTGTGTGTGTGTGTGTGTGTGTGTGTGTGTGTGTGTGTGTGTGTGTGTGTGTGTGTGTGTGAGAGAGAGTATGTGTGTGTGGTGTGTGTCTGGTATATGTTTGTGTGGTGTGTTGTTTGTGCGAGTATATTGTATGTTTGTGTGCTGTGTTGTGCGAGTGTATGTTTGTGTGGTGTGTTGTGCGTGTGTGTGCTTGTGTGTGTGTGAGTGTGTAGTGTATGTTTGTGTGGAGTGTGTGTGTTTATATTTATGGTGTGTGTGTGTGTGTGTGTGTGTGTGTGTGTGTGCATTGGTTGTTGCGTTCACAAAAGAAAACAAATTCTCAATAGAAAGTAGCGTTATTGTCATTCTAACTGTCGCCAAAATAATAATAATAATAATAATAATATTGATTTCTTTATTTATTTATTTATTATTTTTTTTTAAATAATAATATTGATTTCTTTATTGGCCACAAGGGCTGACATCAAGAAAAACATTACAGACGGAACAGGACGGTACGATGTGGGTTTTGTGCGTGTAAATATTTTTATTATTTATATAAGAAAAGAAAAAAAAAGGACATAGAAACATATATATATAAACAATAAAAATGAAAATTGAAACAATGAAAAATTCCCCAATAGGGGGGGGGGGAACCTCCGAGGGTTACTCGTGGCAAAAACCACACAAAAGACCACGGCCACCCTGACCACCAGGGCAAGCGCTCTCTCTCAATTTTTCCATCTCTCAAACTACAGACGTATATTCAGAGCGGTCCCGTTCACTCGGACCATTCTCGCTACATTCACCCACCTTTCAACAAACTTGCTAGAAGGCAGCACTTGCCTCTCCACCCTGATTTTCCTCTTCAAGTGAAACTTGAAAAAGTTAATTAGGGATTCGCCGAAGAGGAAAGTGTTTGTCTTTAACCCTTTTAACCTTGTCCACCACAATCTCTTTCGCCATGGCCACCAGGCAGATGAAGACCGCCTGCCCTTCCTCCTCGAAGGAAGACGGCGAGACCATCTGCACAATGGACTCAGTCGACAACCGGATCAGTCCCACACGTGACAGCAACTGTTCGACATAGTTCCACAAGTCAGCAATGCTCGGGCACTGAACGAGTGCATATTGCAAAGAAGATTTGTGAACGCACAAATTCTAAAAGTAGGATACTTGTATCCAGGGGCCTTGTTTGCCTTAAAAGTGTGATGGGGACGAACCAACATTTGTTGATTCTTAAAGGAACACTGTTAGTATTGCTTATGGTGCCTATCACATTTCACGGACCCTATCACATAAGGAAAATCTTACGCTAATTAAATTTTATATATTCAAATGAAGTTCAGATATAAAAAAATAAGCTTAAAAAGAATTTATTATGTCAAATAAACAAAAAATAAAATATAGTGTGTGTGGGGTGAGGGTGGGGTGGGGGTGAGATGGGGGGGGGGGTGACTTGTCCCCTGGTACCCCCCTGAAACAAGGCCTTTGCTTGTATCAGATACCAAGTGCTTCTTCTTCTTATCGTGGCTACAAGAGTGTCAGTTACAAAGCTTGGCTAGATGTGGTTCCGCCACAGCTGAAAACATTGCTGTCCTTTCTCATTAAACACTGCCAAGTCCAATGCTGTACAGGGGTGTTCCAACAGGGCATCATATCAGGAGGTGCTGCGTAGTCTGTGGTTCGATGCCGCAATCACACACAACACCCCCATCCTTTAAATATCCCCATTTTGCAAGATTGATTTTTGCACGTCCAACATCAGATCTTAGTCTGTTAATGTATTTCCACACTGCATAGTTTGCACTGAACACATTAAAAGGCGGCATAGTTTGCACTGAACACATTAAAAGGCGGCATAGTTACTGGTGGAATATTGGTAACCTATGTACGTTCGACATAACTCAACTTGGATTAAACCACAAATATTGAAAAATAAATCAACAATAAAACCTCAACGTGGTAAATATTTCGGCAATAAATGCCGACTAAATCTTCAATTAGAATAACCTAGTGCTTGATACTCTCTCTGAATAAAATAGAGTAAATTTGATTGGATAATAAACAGACCTGTTAACTCTCTCCGCCCGACGGGGTGATCTCCCACCCACTCTGGAGTGGATGAGAGATGTCTTCTCTTGTGAAAATGGGTATAGCTTCCATTGATTGGCAGTATCAGTAGAGAGTCGGACGCCATGCTTTGCAACAAAGAGTTACGGCCCTTTGTGGTCTAAGTTCAAATCCCGCCAGGGTTAACTTTGCCTTTCATCCTTACGGGGTCGATAAAATAAAGTACCAGTAATGTACTGGGTAATTGCTGGCCTTGTGCCAAACGTAGAAACAATTATGTAAAATTCCCCCATTTCTCTCCATTTTGGGGCCCTTTTTTTCATGGTACTCCCCGTTTGGGTTTTTAGAGGTTGGCAGGTCTAAATAAAGTTCAACTCAGTAGCTATTTTAAGATTTTATTGGTCAGGGAATGACATACAAGTGACTGAGCATTCCAGAGAGATGTCTACTCTTAACGTGGTCTAGAGGGATATTGAATGTGACATTGTGTGACAAGTCATTTGAAGTACAACTAATCTTTTTACAACTGAGTGAATTCGAGGAACGTGAAATAAAGAATCGTCACGAAGGACACAACACGTCGCAGATTATTCGAACTCACAACCTTGCGATTGTGAGCCGAACATTCTAACTGCTGAACCAAGCACCTCCACTCTCTCTTCCTCCCTCTCTTTCTCTCTCATACACACTTTCTCTCATATACACACACACTCTCTCCCTCTCTCGTACACACTTTCTCTCACATACACACACACTCTCTCCCTCTCTCGTACACACATCCACTTTCATATACACATACTCTCTCTCTCCCACACACACAAGCACACTCCATGCCTCTCTTTCTCTCACACACACACACAAACATACCCTCTCTCTTACACACTTGTCTCTTTCTCTCAAACACACACAATCTCTCTCTACTCAAACAAATAGATACACATAACACACACACACACACTCTCTCTCTCTCCACACACGCACCCAGACAGAGAAAATACATACAAATACATAGGAGGTTCGTTTTCCTGAAGTATTAATCAGGTGGGCTGTGATAATCGTCAAGGGAGCCGCCGAATCTTCTAAAAACAATAGCATGATGAAATTGAAAACAATTTAACCCTTTAGCATTCACATTACTCTGTATATACTATTATATTTTCATGGGCAGTGAATTGGCAATATCGGTAGAGGGTCGGACATGCTTTCCAGCATAGTTACGTCCCTTTACGATCTAAGTTCAAATCCCGCCGAGGTTAACTTTGCCTTTCATCCATACAGAGGTCGATAAAATAAAGTACCAGTAATGTTCTGAGTAATTGCTGGCCTTGTGTCAAAAAGTAGAAACAATTATATTTTCATGGTAAAGGCTTTACCTCACATAAATATCTCACATAATATGGAATCTATGAGATTTTGAAAGTATTTGAACAATACCTTACCATCAGTTTGAGCGACTAGTTACAGCCAGTTTCAACAGAAAGAGGTAGAGAATTCTGGCCGGTTTTGGCCGGTTTAAACATTAAAAGGTTAAAACTAAGATAGATCAGAGGTTCTTAAACTTTTGGGGCCACCGCCCCCACACCTCACCGCCAGGTAATACCCTCAGCGCGTCCAACCCTATATCCAGAAAGACCTGCCTACACGCGAATTGTAAATAATATATAAAAAAAACTAGCAGAAGTACCCGGCGTTGCTCGGAGTTTAATTGCTTTAGCCGCAGCAGTGGAGGCAGCATTTTTGCTTCGTCGTCGAGAATGTTGTTCATCAGTTTGCGCTGCACATGCAACTGCAGTTAGAAATGCATTCCCGGAAAGGCGGATGCTCCTCTGTTCTCTGTCTCGGTTGACCGGGTAATTGCATTTCGAGTCGCATTTTGTGACAACCGAGTATTTAGGTTCATCGATTTTTTTTTATAGAAGCAGGAAATTTTTCGCAAAGTTTATTACGCGGTGACCATCGTTGGTAAATTTGGGGCACATTGGAAAAAAAATCATCAAAATCGGTAGAGAAATGTAGAAATGCATAAAAATTATACACACACACAGACAGACATCTTCCGTTTTATATATATAGAGACTAGCAGAAAACCACCCACCGGGTGGTTTTCTGCTAGTATATATATATATTACACACACAGAAATGTATATATATTTCTGTGTGTATATATATATATATTACACACACAGAAATGTATATATATTTCTGTGTGTATATATATATATATTTCTGTGTGTGTATATATATATATATATTACACACATACAGAAATGTATATATGTTTCTGTAGCACTCCTCAACCCCCCCCCTCTCCCTCCCGCTATCCCCCTCTTGTAGTCTGTCTCTTTCTTTCACTCTCACTCTCTCTCTACGCGTCGGACAGACAGACAGAGAAATTGCTGGTTATATATTATAAGGAGACTAGCAGAAAACCACCCACCGGGTGGTTTTCTGCTAGTCGATATATATTTAACACACACACAAACACACAAACACAAACACAGATAAACACACACATACATATATATATATATACACCCATGTTCATATTTTGAGATGCATTATTCTCAAATCAGATTATTCGGTGGATTGGCAGTATCGGTAGAGGATCGGACGCCATGCTTTCCAGCATAGTTACGTCCCTTTACGATCTGAGTTCAAATCCCGCCGAGGTTGACTTTGCCTTTCATCCTTACGGGGTCGATAAAATAAAGTACCAGTAATGTACTGGGTAATTGCTGGCCTTGTGCCTAAACGTAGAAACAATTATCTCTGACAGGAAGAACTAGTTTATAATTGTTAAGAAAAATTAAGCATACAGACATATTTTAGGAAACTTATGAATTCCTGTACACACACACACACACACACACACACACAGAGACACTCACAGACACACGCACAGACAGACACACACGCATACAGACACATACGCTAACACACACATACCATACACACACTCATACATACGCACATATGCACACACGCTAACACACACATACACACGCACATACACACTTAAACCTATATATATGTATATATAGAGAGAGAGACACACATAATATACATATATAATATATATATATATATATATAATATATATATATATATATTATATATACACACACACACACATATAACACACACCCATATATAAAACACACACACGTACACACATACACACACACATATAACACACACACATATATAACACACATACGCACACACATACACACACACATACACACACACATACACACACACATATAACACACACACATATAATACACACACACACACGCATACACACACATATAACACACACACACACACACACGCATACACACACATATAACACACACACACATATATATATATATTATATGCTCAGCCCCAGTGAGTTGGTTAAAACACCAAAAGCCAGTCTTAAAGTTGTCGTCTGTAAACCAAAGAACTAGGCTGTGTCTGGCTAGATCTCCATGGTAACTACTCCAAGGTCGCGCGTGCCATGGCTGGGGACGCAGGTGTCACGTGCTGGCCTAGAACGCTGGTTGTTGGAATCAGTGGTCGACGACATAACATATATATTATATGTGTGGAACAGTATAAATATTTCTTCGTATTTACTAATATATATATATATATATATTCCTGGTGATTTCTCAAGAATGAAACAGTTCTAGTCTATATATATATTACACACACAGAAATGTATATATATTTATGTGTGTATATATATATATATATATATATATATATATATATATATATATTACACACACAGAAATGTATATATATTTATGTGTGTATATATATATATATATATATATATATATATTACACGCACAGAAATGTATATATATTTATGTGTGTATATATATATATATTTATATTACACACACAGAAATGTATATATATTTATGTGTGTATATATATATATATATATATATATATTACACACACAGAAATGTATATATATTTATGTGTGTATATATATATATATTTATATTACACACACAGAAATGTATATATATTTATGTGTATATATATATATATATATATATTACACACACAGAAATGTATATATATTTATGTGTGTATATATATATATATATATATATATATATATATATTACACACACAGAAATGTATATATATTTATGTGTGTATATATATATATATATATATTACACACACAGAAATGTATATATATTTCTGTGTGTATATATATATATATATATTACACACACAGAAATGTATATATATTTCTGTGTGTATATATATATATTTCTATGTGTGTATATATATATATATTACACACACAGAAATGTATATATATTTCTTAGAACAAAATTATTATTAATGTTTTGCTGTTCATAACAATTGGAATTGAAAAATTACTTTTGAAATTATTAGTTATTTTACTAATGCTTAGATATGTAAAAATGAAGCAATGTTTCTAATAATTGTTTCTACTTTTGGCACAAGGCCAGCAATTAACCAGTATATTACTGGTACTTTATTTTATCGACCCCGTGAGGATGAAAGGCAAAGTTAACCTCGGTGGTATTTGAACTCATACCGTAAAGGGACGTAACTCCATGCTATGAAGCATGGTGTCCGACTCTCTACAGATTCTGCCAATCCACCGCCCTAATGAGGGAGTGAGAGGGGAGAGAAAGAAAGGCAGAGGTGAAGTGACGAAGTGACTCTCTCCTCCTCCTTCTCCTCCTCCATTTCCCCATTCGTCACAGCGTTAGAGGGGAGGAATGTTAGTGTGTTACAAAGAGAAAGAGTGAGAGTGAGAGAAACAGACAGACTAAAAGAGAGGGATAGCTGGAGAGAGAGAGATATAGCAACCACGCGCGCACGTGTTTCCACTGTCGGACAGACAGACAGAGAAATTGCTGGTTATATATTATAAGGAAATAAAATCATTAATTTATATATAATACTAGCAGTAAAGTCCGGCGTTGCTCGGGGTCGCTCAGTAGCTGTGTTAAAGTTACAATGTTAAGTTTCTTTTTTGGCTTAAAGTCTGTCTGCACGACTGTCTGTCTGCACGCCTAAGACGCTCAATGTAAACAGAACAAAGGGAAATAACTCGTCACTTACGCTCAAAAATCGATATATTAGATTCGATTTCGTCACATAGGGTGGGTCAATTTTAAATATTTTTTTCCGATGTCTTCGCTAGGGCTCAATGTACAAGTATAGCAATTTCGGTGCAATTCCGTCAGAGATTCTAAGAGGAGATGTGTGCCAAAAATCGATAGACAGACAGACAACCACAGCTTTATATATATAGATATAATATAATATATACTATGTATAAATAGATATTATATATATTTTTTTATTTTACTATATTTATATCTATATCTATATCTATATATAATATAAAAGAAAGATGTTTATTGGTTGGTAGGTCGAATCACGCGAAAACTACACACACACACACACATACAGACACACTCACACACAGACACACTCACACATACATACATATGTCTAAAAAGAGAGACACAGAGGGAGAAGCAGAAAGAGAGAGATAGGCCGTTATACAGAGAGAGATACAATTAAAGTGTTAGATATTCAGAGAAGGGGGAGAGGGGAGAGAGAGAGAGAGAGAGAGAGAGAGAGAGAGAGAGAGAGAGAGAGAGAGAGAGAGAGAGAGAGAGAGAGAGAGACGTCTCACAAAGTAGCAGTTGAAGGTTTAACAATATTGCGTTAGCTTTTATAAAGTCGTTTTACAGTCTTTGATTTTACAGAACAAAGAAAAACTGATACTATTAGAAATTAATCTACTCGCCAGCTTTTATCCATATTCTACTTGCAGTCTGTACTAACAAAGATAAACACTTCAGAAGCAATGTTATGCGGTATATTGCTGTGTTTCAGATGACGTCCTTTGGAGCTGAAAAAGATCATACTGACTATGGTTATTTCACAACATTTAAAATCAGAGGCCAATGCTACCATTTAATCGGCAGTTTACTCACCCAGCCTAAGAAGGAAGTTTTATGATTGTTTTTTTTTATGTCTCTCTTACACACACTCACACACACATTACGGTCTCACCTCATACCAGACAACACATCCAATACAGTTGTTTTCCCTTTTATCCGTCTTCTCGTAACTGTTCTCCCGGGCGAAGCCGAGTACCTCAGCTAGTATATCATAAATAATATAATATATAATATGTATAAATAAATATTATATATCTTTTATTTTACTATATATAATATGTATAATTTTATATTCAATATACTATTATTTCATGTCTACCGCAACCCTGAACCTTCTCAAGCCCCGGATGGGGGAGTAGTGCCCACTTTGAGAAGCTCTGGGTTAGAGTGTAGTAATGGGGTCCAAGTTGCATTAAGAAAATTCCCCTTTTTTATGTTAGGCTATGCGATTTATTTGCTAAAAACAAATAATGGTTTCTGATTTAAACACAAAGCCAACCATATTTTGGGAAAGGGAAAGTCAAATAAATCGACGCAAGTGCATTTTATCGACTCCGTAAGGATGAAAGGCAAAGCTGACCTCGACGGGATTTGAACTCAAAACGTAAAGGGCCATAACTCTTTGCCGCTAAGCATGTTGTCCGACGCTCTACTGATTCTGCCAATCCATCACCCTAAGCTAAAAATAAATAAGAATGAAGTAAAGCTTGTACAGTTACACTGGTAAGCTCGTGATTAAAGAACGAATGATGTTTTTTCTTTCTTTTAATTTACGTGTTTACCGTGTCATTTATATCTCAAGTATTGTCATTTAGTTCCCAGTAAGGGTAATTACACTTGCTTTTTCTTCTTCTTGTCCCACTTATTCATGAGAGGGTCGTGTGAGCAGAGTCCTCAAACACTCCTTCCAGCGGGTTTGTCAGAAGCAACCGTCTCCAACTGGTCTGGATGAAACCCCAAGCGTGACGAGCGAAGCTCAAGGATGTTATCAACCATGTTGCTCGGGGTCTACCCCGGAGTCTCCTACCTGTTGGTTTTGCCCATAAAATTTGTCCAACGATTCTTTCCTGAGACATTCTAACCACATGTCCATATTATCGGAACTATGATATCTCAATTCGGAGAAAAAAACAAAAACAAAACAAAAGGAATCCTAGTTCAAATTTTGTCATTAAAAAAATAAAAAAAAAAGTTAATGAATCAGATCTAAACAGATTCTTAGTATTTTTCTTTCCGCCATTTTTTTGCGACAGTTAGAACAAGAACAACGCTATTGCTCGAGAATTTACCTTTCAATTTTTTTTTCCAATTGAAAACGCAACAAGTCACACATACGTACACACACACACACACACACACACACACACACACACACACACACACACACACACACACACACACACACATGCATACATACACACACATGCACCATCTCCTCCTTACCTTTCGTCAATATTATTTTACCAAACATCTCAGCAAGCAGCTGTATGTAAGTAAATCAATAGAGAAGGTAAGCAACTGACATATTTTTTCGCTACCTAAATATTTCCTTCGATGCGAATTAAAATTCCCAATGTAGAAAGAAAGGAAATACAAAAATAATAGAAAATAAAACCAAAATTCGGATAATTTTCGTCCATGCTGACCGTCTACAATTAATATAATTTTAAAAGAATTTTACAGAACTGTTTGGATTTTATATTAATATTTCGAGATAAGTAAGCAGTTCGCTTCTTTCAACACACACCACACATACATACATGCATGTATGCATGCATACACACATACATACATACATGCATCCATGCATGCATGCATGTATGTATGTGTGTGTGTATACATACATACATACATACATACATACATACATACATACATACATATATACATACATACACTCATGAGAAATCTAGACACTCCACCCTGACTATACATACAAATTTATGCCCAAGATTATTGGGGCACTGGGATATGTTAGTAACTGCCTCAATACAAATCTTGAGAAGCTGGGGTTCTCGGGAACAGATAGAAAACGACTAGTTAGGAAATTACAAGTACAATCCAGTAAAAATATGTAAAACATTCCAAAAATTCTGCATCTAATAACTGCATATATACTTGTACAGATACAAAGCATATGCACATGCACACATACAACTCAATACGCAAACATCCACACATACAATAACATGCACGCATGCAGACATTCAGACATATCTACCTAGATGATGTTATGTAAATTCCAATGAGAGAGTCTTGTAACTATGTTAGAAACCGACTCTCTCTCTCTATTGGTAAACATTTGTGAAATTATAAAACCAGAAGAACATACTTACATACATACATACATACATACATACATGGTGGCTGCCAACTCGTTTTCGAGTACGGCCACTACTTTATATCCATGTAGGAGAACCCCTACCGATGCGCTGAACGAGTGTGACTTTTTAGTCCAGCCAGCGACTTGACAACTCTGGTACAAACACTACACTTGTGACAATATTTGACACATAGTGCTGGGCCCATGGTACCATGTGACGACAAGTGCAGAGAGATCTCCAGATATAAAGCAATGCCTGTGCCGTGAAGCTTTTATAGTGAGAAAAGGCACTGCACAAAGCCAGTCCCACTCTCTTAACCAAGATGATATTTAACAAAAAGAAGAACAAGTCAACATCATTGGATACCATCAGGGTTGCAGGTGTTATATCAGAGTTTTCCTTCTCCTAGAATTCTGCCTTGACAAAGGCTAAGGGGTCATCTCTCCCAGTGATTTTGGATGGCCATTGACTCATAAGAGCTCCTTTGCCCTTTGACAGGTTTTGTTTTTAGTCCTGCAGGATGTCCAAAGTTACCCTCCTCACCAAGAAACCTTGGTGGGGTTGCCAGTTTAGTCGCCAACGACCCGACCATGAGACAGGTTGTACTGGGATACATGTTACCAGTAGCACCAACTGGTGACCTGACATACATACATACATACATACATACATACATACATACATACATACATACATGATGGCTGCCCCTTCGTTATCGAGTATGGCCATTGCATGATATACCATTATTAATAATTATCAATTAATGCTATCGTGCAATGCCTGTGGGTGAAGATATTTTTTAAAGTGAGGAAAGACTGTACATTGAGCCAATCCCACTCTCTGAGCGACAGTAACTATAACCCGAAAAGAAGAAAAGATCAACATCACCGGTAACTACTGAGCCACAGGTTTTATATCAGAGTTATCACAGTTTCCTGAGTTGCCTTCTCCTAGAAGAATGCCCCGACAAAGGCTAGAGGTCCTTCACTCCCAGTGGTTTAACCGCGTGGTACATGTGTATATACATATTTACACACTTTCGGATGGCCGTTGGCCCTTATGAGTTCTTCCGCCCTTTGTCAGGTTTTGTTTTTTGTCCTGCTGGGTGTCCAAAATCACCCTCCTCACCAAGTAAACTTGGTGGGGTTGCCAGTTTAGTCGCCGACGGCCCGACCATGCGACAGGTTGTACTGGGTTACATGTTACTAGTAGCACTCAAGGGTGATCCGACATACATACATACATACATACATACATACATACATACATACATACATACATACATACATACATACATACATCTTTTATTCGAATTCGTAGAGATATCCGACTAAATACATAATTCATTTTACAAGGGTTTGCTACGAATAAGATGGCTGAACACAGCAAGACCAGCAACATTAAAAAAGTACCGAACAAAAACGATGAGAAAGGTAAACAAAATGTACATACGTACATACATACATACATACATGTTACTAGTAGCACTCAAGGGTGATCCGACATACATACATACATACATACATACATCTTTTATTCGAATTCGTAGAGATATCCGACTAAATACATAATTCATTTTACAAGGATTTGCTACGAATAAGATGGGTGAACACAGCAAGACCAGCAACATTAAGAAAGTAACAACCAAAAACGATGAGAAAGGTAAACAAAATGTACATACATACATACATGTTACTAGTAGCACTCAAGGGTGATCATACATACATACATACATACATACATCTTTTATTCGAATTCGTAGAGATATCCGACTAAATACATAATTCATTTTACAAGGATTTGCGACGAATAAGATGGCTGAAAACAGCAAGACCAGCAACATTAAGAAAGAACCGAACAAAAACGATGAGAAAGGTAAACAAAATGTACATACATACATCTTTTCGAATTTGTAGAGATATCTGACTAAATACATAATTCATTTTACTAGGATTTGCTGGAAACAGACAGTTTAAAAGACGTAAGACACTCGCCAAGAAAGGTAAACAAAATTTACATACATACATACATCTTTTCTTTGAATTCGTAGAGATATCTGACTAAATATATAATTCATTTTACAAGGATTTGTTCCATTGTGCACGAATGACTTCAGCGACATCAGGATTAAGCAATTCCCAAGTGTAACCAACGAGAGAGGTAAACAAAATTTAATACATACATACAGACATACAGACATACAAACATACATACATCTTTTCTTCGAATTCGTAGAGATATCTGACTAAATATATAATTCATTTTACAAGCATTTGCTACAAGGAGCATGGATTTCAGCGACACCTGGATTTTTGAGGAATTACCGAAGTTAAACATGTCTGAACACAGCAAGACCAGCAACATTAAGGAAGTACCGAACAAAAACGATGAAGAAGGTAAACAAAATTTACATACATGCATGCATACATACATCTTTTATTCGAATTTGTAGAGGTATCTGACTAAATACATTATTCATTTTACAAGGATTTGCTACGACCAGCAAGGCTGAAGACAACGACATCAATAACATTAAGGAAGTACAGAAGGAAAATTACGAGAAAAGTAAGCAAAATTTATTCAGTTGTAGCTCCAGAAGAAACCGAAATTATAAATCGCACATACATACATACATACATACATACATACATACATACATACATACATACATACATACATGATGGCTGCCCCTTCGTTATCGAGTATGGCCATTGCATGATATACCATTATTAATAATTATCAATTAATGCTATCGTGCAATGCCTGTGGGTGAAGATATTTTTTAAAGTGAGGAAAGACTGTACATTGAGCCAATCCCACTCTCTGAGCGACAGTAACTATAACCCGAAAAGAAGAAAAGATCAACATCACCGGTAACTACTGAGCCACAGGTTTTATATCAGAGTTATCATAGTTTCCTGAGTTGCCTTCTCCTAGAAGAATGCCCCGACAAAGGCTAGAGGTCCTTCACTCCCAGTGGTTTAACCGCGTGGTATATGTGTATATACATATTTACACA
>OZ024754.1:37859766-37862266 GCA_964016885.1 Eledone cirrhosa
AAAGAAAAACAGATCCTTAAATATATTTTCCGTGCTATTTCCAATTCCACTTCTCTCTCTCTCTCTCTCTCTCTCTCTCTCTCTCTCTCTCTCTCTCTCTCTCTCTCTCTCTCTCTCTCTCTCTCTCTCTCTCTCTCTCTCTCTCTCTCTCTCTTTATATATATATATATATATATATATATATATATATATATATATATATATATATATATATATATATATATATATATATATATATATATATAACGAAGGAAATGTGGTGAGGAACCAGGTGGACCATAACGCACCAAAGTACTCAATACTTAGTGTAGTAGAGTGGGTAATAGGAACGAGTAGGACCCCGGCGGTTAAGCTCAAGCCGTTTCGACGGCTAATTCTGTCCAGAATTAGCCGTCGAAACGGCTTGAGCTTAGCCGTCGGGGTCCTACTCGTTCCTATATATATATATATATATATATATATATATATATATATATAAATATATATAAACGTTTGAATATGTATAATAAAGCCAAAACAATGCAGGTATGGACATAGAAAAAAGAATGCAATTGCAAAAGATATTGTTGACAAATCGTCTTTTACCTTAGATTTATTTAAATGTCCTTAATTTTCGAGATAATATCTCTTCTTCAGAGGGAAATAAAGGTCTCAAACCAGCCTTCTAAATATCTTGCCAAGCCATGCTGACAGGAAATAGTATAGAGTATCTGTTCTATCTCTAATGTCAAAGAGTTAAAATTAGGTGGATAAAGAGTAGTCTCCCTTTAAAAGGGGTTTGTTTAGGTTTTTTTTTTAAATTTTATATATACATGCCTGTTTAAGTGTGTGGGAGAATGCATGAAGGTGTAAGTATGTGAGTGTGTGTGTGTGAGTGTGAGAAGATAAGTCTATTCGTAAATGTGGGGGATAGGTGTTATCTGGTGTTAGAACTGGTTTTGTGTGTGTATGTGTGAGAGAGAATAAGTGGAGGTGTAAGCGTGTGTGTGTGGGGGGGGGGTGTAAATATGGGGCTAGAAGCCCTATCAGGTTATAAATTGGGTGTTGAGTTCTAGTCTATTATTGATTGGTGGTTGTGTTTTATCTATAATTAGTGCTTCCTTAATTCTAAGATTGCCGAGGTTTCTTTCCTTAGTTTCTATCCTAACTGTTATGGTTTTGTCGGTGTTTTTGCATTTAGCTAGGTGTTTCTTAAATGAGGAAGCGTTAGTATTGAGGTGTTCTTTTATTCTTATGTGGAGTGGTCTGGTGGTGCTACCTACGTAGAAGTTGTTGCATTTGTCACACTCTAGTCTGTATACGACGTAAGCCTGATGGCATAGGTCTGTGTCGTTGATGGGGCAGTTGGCTAGTCTGCAACAGTTGTCATGTCTGGTGGAGTGTCTTTTGGTTAGGTTAGCTGTCCGCGTAGAGAAGGACCTGAGTGGGCCAGTTGGATATCTAGTCCCTCTCGTCTGATGGCTCTGCGGATGGCTGTTGTTGTTTCTTCACTGAAGTGCGGGAGCTTCAGGAAGCAAGTGTTAGTGCCTCGGGTGTGGTATCCTCTGTTCTTTCTGGCACGGTTTGTGGTGGATGTCGTGTATCCGTTCAGTTTGAGTACTTCCAGGAAATGTGTGGTGTATGTGTCTCGGTCTCTAGCGTCGGTGCATTTGTTCCGGATACGTGCCAGTTCGTTCCTTATGTATCCGAACTTGGCACCGAGTGGGAGGGCCGATCTGAAATGTACGAACAGGTCCCTGCTGGCGGCTTTTTTATAGAAGCAGGTGTGGATGTTGCCTTCCTCTGTTACCCTGAGTTGGAAGTCCAGTAGGGATAGGGATCCGCGGTCATCGGGGTGTTCCATGCTGAACTTTATACTGGCGTCCATGCTGGAGAATGTTGTGTATATTTTATCTGCCTCCTCACGGGATGATGTAAGGATGAGTATGTCATCTACATATCGGGTGAAGAAGGCATGGGAATGGCAGGTGTTGAGGGCTCGGCATTCTAGCTGGTTCATGTAGGTGATGGCCAGCAGGCCCGATAGGCTGGATCCCATGGGTAATCCTGTTGTCTGTCTGTATGTGTGGTGGTGGAAGGTGAAGTACGTGTTGTCTACTGTGAAGGACAAAAGCTGGTGTATGTCCGTCGGGTGGAGGCCGTAGCAGTGGATGTCCTCTGCGACCACGCAGTCCGTCAATAAATCGACAGCTGGATGAGCGGGGACTGTAGTGTAGAGGGAGACAACGTCTCGGCTAAAAGCGTATTTATTTAGTTTAAGTTGTTCTGGCTGGAGTTGGTGTAGTCTACGTATAACTTCGTCGGAGCTACTGACATGCCCGGGAAGGTGGAGAGTAGAGGCTTGAGGACCTGGGAGAGGAGCCAGAAAATTTTGTATAGGGGTCCTTCTATGCTAGAGACGATGGGTCTTATTTGCGTCTTAGTACTATTCTTGTGGGTCTTGATGAGGTGGTAGAAAGTGGGCAGTCTGCTATTTCTAGTGGTGTAGTTGAGCTTAATT
>OZ024754.1:37867266-37872266 GCA_964016885.1 Eledone cirrhosa
CACTTGTTCAGTTTTAAATCAACATATGAGAAGTAGTTTTAGGTTGATGTGTGATATTGGGAAAAATATTTTATTTAGAGGGGGGGAGGAGTAAAAAAAATCTGCTTGCATAAATTCCATAAAACATTTCACAAAGTATACAGCTAATATTCAATTCTTTATCAATTTAGAATCTTTTTCTCAAAGGCACATATATATATATATACACTTCTTTAAAAAATATATCCATCTTTCTACCTTATTTCAAAGGTTATTATTCATTCTATAATACTTGTTTACTCATTCTACATCGCCCCTATTTATCACTTCCCTTTCTTCTCTTCTTCTTCTAATGTCTAACCCCTAATCTGTACCTTTTCTCACTCCTGCCTAACATAGAATCAATTATTACATAATACAATACACTCTTACTCTATATCACCTTGTAAAAATCCTTCGTAAACATATACATTTTTTTTGACGTTAGATTATTCATCCTCAATTCATTATTCTTTTCTCCCTTTCATCTATCTCATTATTCTCAATACATATTAACATTTTCTCTCTTTTTTCTTCGCACATATTATCAAACCCCTCAATATACAAACCTTAACTTTACATTATTTTTCTCTTCGTTAATTTTCAAATTCTATAATACTAGTCTACTCTTTCTACATCGCCCCTATTTATCACTTCCCTTTCTTCTCTTCTTCTTCTAATGTCTAACCCCTAATCTGTACCTTTTCTCACTCCTGCCTAACATAGAATCAATTATTACATAATACAATACACTCTTACTCTATATCACCTTGTAAAAATCCTTCGTAAACATATACATTTTTTTTTGACGTTAGATTATTCATCCTCAATTCATTATTCTTTTCTCCCTTTCATCTAACTCATTATTCTCAATACATATTAACTCTTTCTTTTTCTTCGCACATATTATCAAACCCCTCAATATACAAACCTTAACTTTACATTATTTTTCTCTTCGTTAATTTTCAAATTCTTTTAATTTATACATTATCTTCCAACGGTTTTCAACATCTCTATGTAAAACAATATATCTTTCTCAGTTATAAAAGCTATTTCTCTCTCTCTCTATCACCCATCTCTCCTCCTATCTCATCCTTCCTCATTATACTCCTTCCTCTCCACCTTCACTCTCATCTCCTCTTCCCCCCCCCCCTCTAAATAAAATATTTTTCCCAATATCACACATCAATCTAAAACTACTTCTCATATGTTGATTTAAAACTGAACTATCCACAAGTGTTTTTTAATCTTCATATCCTGTCTTCCTGTTTTATCTGATGAAAACACAAATATTATTGCATGATGATATTTGTTTTTGAAATGCGCATAATAAAATACATGGAACTCTTTTAACCATCTTTTGTTCTTATATATATATATATATATATATATATATATATATATATATATATATATATATATATATATATATATATACATATATATATATATAATATTAAGGATACTATTTATAGTTATGTACATTTTAAACTATAAACAGGGAAGGTCAGTAATTTATTACTACCTTATATATGCATATGTAATTAAATGTATGGAGTAATAACATCAGATATATATAGGATTAATTTATTAACATAAGGGATCTGTCTAACTTATATGTAGGGTGGTGCAATGAATAATATATGAATTATATATGCATGTATGACTTGATGGATAGATTAATGACATTGTAAATGAGGGATGTATTTGATTTTATCATGCAAACAGCCGTACGCTGCTCCGTGGCTTACCAGGGGTTATGTAGACAACATTCTAATTGGTCCTCTGATATATTTTGAGAGTAGACTATATTTACAGTGAATTTTGATATAAAGATATAGCACTTTGTGTGGGAAATTCAATTATAGCGCTATATAATAAGGAGTAGAGATACCTTTAATACATTATGATAGAGTAGACTGTATTTAAAATTAGATATAAATATATAATCTTTTATATAAGGGACTCAATTGAGGCACCATATAATGTATGTTAGAACAATGAATTTAGTTATGAGAATCAGCTAGTTACCTCCCCTTAATTACACACCTACTTCCGGATAATAAACCACTGTAAATTCTCGCAGCAGAAAGAACCTATTCTATAAATATGGATTAAATAACACTGAGCCTCAATACGTTACAATCATTTACTACATCAAACATTCACTACGAATTCATCGTAACATATGTGATGGATGTGAAAACTATAACTTCCTTTTTCTGAATGTGAAAATGGTGGTGGATGCGAAAACTATAACTTTCTTTTTCTGCACACATACTTTTTTGATCTATACAAAAAATACCCTACCACTACAACCACCATAATACTCTTGCTTACCCGCTTAAAGTGCTTGCATTACACGTAACACCTTGCCACACAATACTCGTATATAAATGAGACACACTTGCATGCTCCATGTGTAACTAACGCATACACTATCTAGTAGATCTGATTATCGAACTATCATCTTGCATTATCTGTGTTATCTGCCGCATGTATTTTAATTTTAATTTTGATTTTAAATTTGAATTGCTGTACAAGTATAGTATAGTATAATATATGTCACTCCACTGTACATCAATATATATATATGTATCTGTATGTCTCTTGCGTTGGATAGGAGGTCAATTATATGTACAAGCATTGAAAAATGTTCCGAAGACTCCAAGCCTAGGTTTGGATGAAACAATTGTAAGTGAATAAATGCTTTGAACATAGCTTTGATTCTTGTGAATTCTATATATATATATAAGTTATTCCGGGTTGAATCGGAGGTAACCACAGTAAGTAGGGTACGGTACTCAATACATAGCAGAGTATATAAGTTTTGATATAGAAGAGCTTCTACATGACTATAACTGTTTCATTCGTGAGAAATCAATCATCAGGAAGCTGGCTGTCCAAGTAAATTAAAACTTTTATACTCTGCTATGTATTGAGTACCCTACTTACTGTGGTTACCTCTGATTCAATAAATTTACTTGGACAGCCAGCTTCCTGATGATTTCTCACGAATGAAACAGTTCTAGTCCTGTAGAAGCTCTTATATATATATATATATATATATATATATATATATATATATATATATATATATATATATATATATATATATATATATATATATATATATATATATATATATATATATATATATATATATATATATATATATATATATATATATATATATATATAAATACATAATCGGAGAAAGCTAATAGCGATACTCCGGCCAAATTCCAACTCACTCAACAAACATTAGGAAATACCTGAGTATATTCCTAATTAACTAATTAAACGTTCGGGGTGCAAACTAATTGTATTGTGTGGAAAATTGGCTGTATCATTTCATATGAGATATATCAAATACATCTCTTCCCAGACGGACATCTCGTTTCACTATAAGATTTCTAAAAGTTGGGTGAAATTATACCAATTTATGTAGAAGCTGATCAACAGATACTTATTCAAGTGGGCTCTTATAATTCTTCAGTGAGTGCCCAATAATATTAATATTGATAACCAAATCAACATCAATATTTAGCGATAATCACCATCAATGCTTGAGGGAGCTGCTAGGTTGTTAGTCCAGCAGTTCTAAAGAAAATCTCACACTGTCTCGAAAATAGGAGGAAGGAGATTACCGCCAAAAAACAATACATGCGCAGGTCAATGAATTCTGAAAAGAATTCAAGCCACGTGCTAGAACTCAATTGGATATGAAAAAATAACCATATGTGCGCATCGCTTGATGACACACATAGATATTTTCTCGGGCAAAATAACAGAATGAGATACAAGAACAAACAATCAATATTCATATAAAAAAAATAAACAAAGAGAGTCATACCTTATATCGGGAAAGTTCATATCTGTTGCTCTAAGAGTAAATATATAAATACATAATCGGAGAAAGCTAATAACGATACTCCGATCATCATCATCATCATCATCATCATCATCATCATCATCATCATCATCATCATCGTGTTTAACGTCTATCTTCCACGCTAGCATGGGTTACACGGGAATAGTCCCACTTGAGGCAAGATTGGTCGGGTGACCGTGTCTTGCTCGTATAGGACTATCTAGCTTGTTTTTACGGCTGGATGCCCTTCCTCACACAAACCACATTTGCAGTGTGGACTGGGAGCCTTTTTACCGTGTTTCCTACACGGCCACATTACAGCTTGGACTGGGTGCTTTTTGTCGTGACACCTACACGACCTCTTTAGTTTGGACTGGATGTTATGGTACCAACATAACTTTACAGAGAAAGGGTGTTGTTGGTGGGAGTGGGAGGATGGAGTCCTACTGACTGTAGATTAACTTTGCACGTATATATTATCATCATCATCATCATCATCAGTAACGTCTATCCTCCGCACTAGCATGGGTTGGACGGGTTTGTCCCACTTGAGGCAAGATTGTTCAATTAAATATACTTAGAATCAGCCGACTTTTATATAACAGATGTCAAGCACTCAACGGCATTTGTTCATCTGGAGTTTTGTTATAATAATAATAACAAAAAAGACAGTTACTTTAGTCCATCCCTATTTATTTTACTATACGTATTTCGAATATGTATGGCTTGTGTACAACATGTTCTCTTCAGATAAAATCCACAGAAGATTTATGTTATACATATGCCATACATCTTCGAAATACGTATAGCAAAATAAATAGGGATGGACTAAAGTAACTGTCCTTTTTGTTTATATATATATATATATATATATATATATATATATATATATATATAGATATATATATATATATATATATATATATATATATATATATATATATATATATGTGTGTGTGTGTGTGTGTGTGTGTGTGTGTGTGTGTGTGTGTGTGTGTGTGTAGTTCAAGGAGATAACAAACATATATATATATATATATTACTACTAAAACTCTGTGATTGCTTGCTTGTCTGTAATGTAATACAGCCAAAAAGGCGCATAATGGGA
>OZ024754.1:37877266-37884766 GCA_964016885.1 Eledone cirrhosa
GAGGAAAGGAGTACAAGCTCTTCGTACTCCTGGAGATGAGGGTTGCACATTTTTTTTCGGGGGTATGTGTTACCCATATAAACTGTCTCCCTCTATTGGGGAAAATCGACTAACTTTTAAATTCCATCTGTGATAACATTTTACACGTTTTTATTGTATGTAAACTTCCCCCTTTGTATTTGTCCCCTTCTTTTGTGCCCCTGTGGCTAATAAAGAAATATATCTATCTATCTATATATCTATCTACTGAAAGGTGGGTGAATGAAGCGAAAATGGCCCGAGTGATTGGGCCTTCTCTGTTTATAAGCCTGTAGGTTGAGGAAGAGAGCAAAAGGAAGAAAGGATCACTTGCACAACACGCTCCTTGAGTTGAGGGTTGTTCTATCGACGGGGTATTAAACAACCCATTTGTGGCGCCTCCCCCCTATTGGGGATTTCGATTGTTGAAATTGTTTGTTTTTATATTTTTTACACGACTGTATGTAAAATCCCCGGCATGTCTTTGTATTGTCCCCTTTCTTGTTGCGCCCTTGTGGCTAATAAAGAAATCTATCTATATATCTATCTATATATATATATAATATTTGTATTGATGTTTTAGTTATAATATTAATGATAGTAGTTATACTGATTTACAGGCTGGTATATAGCTTAATGCAGTGGTGGGGGGGGGGGGGGTCACGCAGAGCTGTAATATATTAAAACTTAAACAACACCAAAGATTTAAACATGTTTAAACTGACAGCCGTTTCTGCCTGTACAAAGCCCCGTATTTCATCAGAGTTTATTAAAACGCTTAATAGTAATTCGCACAGAAAATATTAGGAACATCTAATAGATAAAATCACTTCACAAAATGCAAAAGTTTCAAAAATTATTAGATGTTCCTAATGCTTTTCTGTGTGAATTACTATTAAGTGTTTTAATAAACTGGGTTTATATACTGGGTGTCCCAAAAATGTATACATACTTTAACAGCATTCTAATCAAAGTGTGTATACATTTTGGGGGGACACCCTCTGTGTGTGTGCGTCTGTGCTTACGTATTTTATCTTTCAATTTCTCTCATTTTTACTAACCTATCTAGTTTTGGTCAACAACAACGCTGTCTTTCTGATATTGTATCTGACCATCAGAACCATGTTACCTTCTCTTGAAATTAAATTGCACGGTAAAGTTATCTTTATGAAAAATCTGAATCACTTGCTCCACATCTCTCTCACTCACTCACTCACTCACTCACTCACTCACTCACTCACTCACTCACTCACTCACTCACTCTCTCACTCACTCACTCACTCACTCACTCTCTCCCCTCGCCCCCTCTCTCTCGCTTAGTCACTCTCTCACTTTTTTTGTCTAATGTTCTTTCACTGACTGCGTACATGCACATATACGTATCTGATATTTTGTTAAGTTTGTGTCTAAATCTAACCTTGGAGAGACATGCTACCTCCTCCTTCAAGCGAATGCTTACATGAGTGAACTCTACTAAAAGTATCCAAGAAGTCCAGTTAGGGAGTGTTCACACGGGGACACTGGATTAATAGTCTGGAAACATTATAAATTTACATTCTGTCCCCTATTTTAGTGGTCTTCAATCTTTTTTATACCACGGGCCGGCTTGATGCCAGACTCTCTTTCCGTGGTCGGTCCAGTAGTTGCTCATATGTGTTATTTAAGTACATTTCGATAAAGAGAGCAATAATAAAAACAGAAATTTATTAAAGTAGATGATTATTGAATATTTAAACAAATCTTTTTAAATTAAAGTCCAATATTCAATTTATCTATTATATAATATATAATTTTAAACAAGTTAATTATTTCTTTGTGGCCCGGTAGCAAATGATCTGTGACCTGGTGGTTCCCCTATTTTACATAAGTTATATGTTTCTTTTGTCTCTTTATTCTTTAGGTTATCTCTATGCCTTGTTGTTCACTATGAATTCATTTGGTACAACACTAATGTTACCTCTACTCAATACGATATATTTGAAAACATTCACATACTTTCCTGGTGCTGTATTTTGCCCCTATGCCGCAATCCTTTTTATTGCTACAGTCACTCAAATGTAAGTAGACAATTCTTTTATTATTATTATTATTATTATTGTTATTGTTATTCCTTGAATCTCAGTCATTGATGTTGGTTAACTGGAAAGTCCGTTGGATTGAATATCAAGCCACTACCTGCAGCCTCAGATATTCAGGACGTATCGGAGGGTTCTTGCCGTTCCAAGCAAGCATGCCTTTTGAAGCGTTCCAAAAAGCGTGAAGGGGCCGATTTTCTTTAACCATCCCTGGAAACCTTTGGAGATAGTCCCCAGTGCGCCTATGACAATCGGGATCACTTTGACTTCATGGCAGTTCCAAATCCTTTTCACCTCCCACTTTAGGTCCTGGTATCGGTTAATTTTCTCCCTCTCCTTCTCTTGCACTCTCGTGTCGAACGGGCAGGCCACATCCACAATCAGGCACGATCTTTTTTCTTTGTCCACAACCACCAGGTCAGGTCTATTGTGTTCCAGTTTTTTGTCCGTCTGTATCCTAAAATCCCACAGCACCTTCACCTGACTGTTCTCCATCACCGCCTCTGGCCTATGCTCATACCATTTCTCAGAATGTGGTAGATTGTTTACTTTGCACAGGTGCCAGTGGATCACCCTGCCCATCACATCGTGTCTCCAGCCCTTATAGTGGGTCTGGGCTAGGTGTTTTCACTCGGACACAATGTGAGCCACAGTCTCCTCTCTCTCTCCACAGATCCTGCACAGTGGGCTAGCCTCCTCCTTGTAGATATGGTGCTTCAACCACTTCGTTTTGAGGGCCTGCTCCTGCGCAGCCATTAGCATTCCTTCTGTAGCCTTTTTGAGGTCTCCTCTTCTCAACCAGTTCCATGTCTGTGGATCTCTAAATTCAGTTTTCTCAAAGAAGGTACTATGAAGGGATTTTCCCTTAAGGCTGCTCTTCCTCCTTGATGTTATTTCCTCCTTGGGTATCCCCTGGCCTACTGTCGCCTCCTTCAGTACAGCTCTGAGCATTGGCTCCTTACTATAGGTCACGTATTTGTATAGGTTGTTTTTCTCCATCTGAACACAGTCCTCTATGCTGATAAGACCTCTTCCACCCTCAGATCTCCTTAGGTAGAGTCTATCGACATCACTCCTCTTGTGGAACATGTTGTAGATAGTCAATAGCTTCCTAGTCTTCCTATCCATTTCTTTTTGTTCAGCAACATTCCATCTCAGAATTCCCGCACTGTACCTAATAATAGACACAGCTCGGGAATTTACTGCGCTTATGGCATTTCTGCTGTTCAGATGTGACTTCAATACGCTCCTTACTCTCCGAATGTATTCAGTTCTTAACAATTCCTTCATTTTTTTGTTCTTTATGCCATCAGCCTCCAGAACGCCCAAATACTTGTATCCTTCCTCAGAGTCAATTTCCTTTATCATCTCACCTGTTGGTATCTGGATCCCGTTACTTCTGCTCAACCTACCCCTCCTCATCACAATGACTCCACATTTACCAATACCAAACTGCATACATATATCACTGCTGAAAATACGGACAGTATTATTATTATTATTATTATTATTATTATTATTATTATTCTCTTAGTGTAGTGCCGATCGCCTCGATGTGTGGTGACAGGAGCAATCATCAACCAGGAAAAGTCAGTGGACCTGCAGCTCGGCACCTGAAGAGGCAGGTCCATGCCGTCCAACAGCGTCGTCGGGCGCTGGACGGACGGACCGGTTAAATTGCTAGGGGCCTGGTTCGGTCTGTACCTCCAGACGGACAAAAACTGGGACGAGGTGACGAGGGACGGGGTGACAGAAATGGGCGGAGAAGCTATCCCTGAAAGGTCGAGCGGGGGTGGCTAACGCGTACATCGCGTCCGTCATCTTCTACCGCCTGATCGTCGTACCTTGTCCTAAGCCCCGCCTGACTGCGCTGGGGAAACTAGACGAAAATCAACTAGCCAATCTCTTCGGAAGAACTTTCGGGCTGGGGCCTATGGACAACTTCCAGAAATCCCTGGCCTGGCAGTGCTACCGAGGAGCTTTGCCAGTTCGGGATAAACTCTACAGGCATGGAGGTGCCGTCAGCCGGGCATGTCCGAGATGCGCGCAGGGCGACGAAACCGTCCTGCACGCGCTCGTCCAGTGTCCAAGCATTGCTGACTTGTCGGTTTATATCGAACACCTGCTGTCGCGTGTAGGACGGATCCAGCTATCAGCTGAGTCCATCGTGAGGATTGCCCTGCCCTCTTCCTTTAGCCGGGAAGGGCAGGCAGTTTTTATCTGTCTGGTGGCCATGGCGAAAGAGATAGTATGGTGGACACGTTTGAAAGGCTGAAGACGAGCACTTACATCTTCGGTGATGCCCTGATTAACTTTTTCAAATTTCCTTTGAAAAGGAAAATCAGGGTAGAGAGGGAAGTGTTCTCTTCCCAGCATTTTGTTGAAAGATAGGTGAGAGAGGCAAGAATGGCCCGAGTGAATGGGCCTACTCTGAGTATGTGTCTGTAAATTAAAGGTGGAAAACTGGGAGAGGGCACTTGCCCTGGTGGTCAGGGTCACTGTGGCTTTTTAATGGGCTTTCTCCACGAATGTCCCTCGGAAGTCTTCCCCCGTATTGGGGAATTTTCATTTGTTATTTTTTTGTTACATCCTGTTTTTTTGGGTTTTTTTACACGAAGAAATGCCCATTTGTACCGTCCTGTATTGTCCTTAATGTCTACTTTATGTAAACCCTTGTGGTTAATAAAGAAAGTATTATTATTAATATTATTATTATTATTCTCTACATTCCTTACATCAAACTAAAATATGTTGACAATCTTTTAATAATGTCTTCCTTGTGAAATCTGTGGTCTTGTTTTGCTTAACTAATGAATATATATATATATACACACACACACACACACATATATATATATATATATATATATATATATATATATATATATATATATATATATATATACACACACACACATATATATATATATATATATATGTGTGTGTGTGTGTGTGTGTATATATATTTTTGTCACATCGCCAGTCTGAAGAGCAGATTGATAATGGAGACGAGTCCATAACTCCTAAGGAAGACCTTGAGCCAATCTTCTGTGATACGCGCATAACAGGTCGATATCATCATCATCATCGTTTAACCTCTATCTTCCACGTTAGTATGGGTTAAACAGGTTTGTCCTATTTGAGGCAAGTTGGGTCGGGTGACCGTGTCTCGCTCGTATAGGACTGTTTCTAACTGGTTTTCTACGGCTGGATGCCCTTCCTAACGCCAAACACATTTATAGAGTGTTTGGGTGCTTTTTGCGTGTCTCCTACACGACCACTATACAGAGTGGACTAGGTGATTTTTGTCGTGACACCTACACGCCATTTTACAGTGTGGGCTGGATGTTTTGTGGTACCAACATGGTACGACAATCAGCGATACCAGAGTGTCATGTTCGTGGATGCTACCCCTGGAGGGAAATTAGCTAAGCAATGTAGAAAGGCCCTAACAAAGACCCATCTAAAGATTAAAGTTGTAGAAAAGCTAGGAACTACCAGAAAATCCCTGATCAGCAAGACACATCCCCTTTAAGAAAACCCACTGTACGAATAAGAAATGTGTTATATGTAAAATGAATCCCCAGATAAATTGTGTGTTTGTCACATCGCCAGTCTGAAGAGCAGATTGATAATGGAGGCGAGTCTATAACTCCTAAGGATGACCTTGAGCCAATCTTCTGTGAAACGCGCATAACAGGTCGATATCATCATCATCATCGTTTAACCTCTATCTTCCACGCAATCATGGGTTAGAAAGGTTTGTCCCATTTGAGGCAAGTTAGTCGAGTGACCGTGTATCGCTCGTACAGGACTGTTTCTAACTGGTTTTCTACGGCTGGATGCCCTTCCTAACGACAACCACATTTACAGAGTGTGCTGGGTGCTTTTTGCCGTGTCTCCTACACGACCACTATACAGTGTGGACTGGGTGCTTTTTTTCGTGACACTTACGCACCACTTTACAATGTGGGCTGGATGTTTTGTGGTACCACCATAACTACAATAAAAATCGGATACATGTAAACAAAACTTCCTCGCTTTTTCTAATATATATATTAATAGTTAGAGCATTGGGCTTGCAATTGAAAGGTTGTGAGTTTGATTCTCGGACTAGGTGATGCGTTATGTCCTTGAGCAAGACACTTTATTTCACGTTGCTGCAGTTTACTCAGCTGTAGAAATGAGTTACGACGTCACTGGTGCAAAGCTGTATCGTCCATAGCCTTCCCTTGGACATCATCGATGACATGGAGAGAGGAGGCTGGTATGCATGAGCGACTGCTGGTCTTCCACAAAACAAACCTTGCCCATTCGTGACCGAAGGGGATTTCGATATATATATATATTGTCATACTGCCAATAAAAATACACGCACCTGTTTGTTTTCACTTCAATTTATTACAAATTTCCGGTTGGTTGGTTTGATAACCAGATGGTTGTTTATATAGTGTCAAAGCTCTTTCGTCACACATTCTGTGACCTCCTCAGTGACTGCGTTTTTATTTTGTGTCTCTCCTTTGTTCTGTCCTACACCATCTTGTTTTGTGTGTTGTGTGCTTAGTTTGCGCGCGTTTTTTTAATTTATGTGTTTATTTACTTGTCAATAGTTGGTTGTTTGTTCTATCTAAGTGTGTCTGATTTGTTTTATTGGTTTGGTTTTTGTGTGTGTCTGTATGTCTTCATTTTATCATTAATTACTGGTTGTGATGTTGCTATTCCACCCATGTTTTCTGTTTAATTTTTGTTGGAGTTCATTTATGTTTGTTGCCTCTGTGATTTGTCAGCATCTTTTGTGTGTGGATATAATTTTTATCTCTATGTTCTTTAATGTGCCCCTATATTCTAAATTCAAAACGAAATATATATATATGTAACAAATGTAAGTTACTAGGTAATCTTTGTTTTGTTTTTTGTTGTTGTTGTTCTTTTTTCTGTCCAATATTTCGGGACCTAAAAGTCCCTTCTTTAGGATTTAAGGAACTTTCAGAGGATAATGTTCTACAAAAAACAAAACAAATATTACCAGGTAACTTACTTTTCATTACCTCATCTTACAGTCCATTTTGTATTGTTTAGCCTTCTATCTCTTTCCACGTTATATATATTACCTCTCTAAGACAATGACACTGGATCGAGATCTCTGGCGCCATGCAGTTGTACAGAAGACCCGACTGTCATTGCATACAAACCTACAGTCAGAAGGCACCTCTTAACCCAATGTACACCCCACCCCATATACCCTGCACCATCCTCCCTTTCCTGTTCCGTCCACTGTGTCAATGACACAACAGTCCACACTGTAAGGTGGTTGTGTAGATGACACGGTAAAAAGGCTCCCAGTCCACACTGTAAATGTGGTTGGTGTTAGGAAGGGCATCCAGTTGTAAAAAACCTGCCAGAGACA
>OZ024754.1:37887266-37892266 GCA_964016885.1 Eledone cirrhosa
CTCTTTATCTTTTTAAGAATATATTCATTTTTTTTTTTACTACTCATTTATTTCAATGACAATGTCTCTTACCACTATATTTAGCACTCAATTACTGATTATATATATATGAAGGTGAGTGGCTGAGTGGTTAGAGAATTGGATTCACAATCGTGAGGTTATAAGTTTGATTCCTGGATTGGGTGATTCGTTATATCCTTGAGCAAGACACTTTATTTCACGTTGCTCCTTCTTCCTGAAATTGCAACGTCGGTGTGAAGGAAATTAGGAATTTATTTGCTTTATCATACGTTTCTGTGTCTATTATAATTGTCTACATATGCTGACTACAATACATATTGTTCAATCATATGCAATACTTAATTATTTATCACACTTCATCAGAAAGCCTATAATAGTGGAAGTGACTATCCACTACACAGTGCATATGGTTGAACAATATGTATTGTAGTCAGCATATGTAGACAATTATAATAGACACAGAAACATATGTTAAAGCAAATAAATTCCTAATCTCCTTCACACCAACATTTATATTTTTCTTGCTTATATTAATATACTCCGTGATCGCTTCTGGACCTATATACCATATTCCCCTGCTTGGATATTTATGCTATACGATTCAAAGAATACCGTCGAGTCAAATACACATATATATATATTGGTGCTCCAACATAGCGATATACATATGAATGTATGTATTGTATAGTTAACACAGTTAATAATATATGGGATGTTTATGAAAAACACATGGAAGGCCTTTCGCTATGCATTTTAAGGTTGTGACGATTGTCATGTACCTAGCTTCAGCAAAAGCAGGAGGAAGTAATCGACGATATCACCATTTCTCATTTATTAGCGATTATCAAGACTA
This sequence comes from Eledone cirrhosa, assembly GCA_964016885.1. Lineage (NCBI taxonomy): Eukaryota > Metazoa > Mollusca > Cephalopoda > Octopoda > Eledonidae > Eledone > Eledone cirrhosa. The sequence continues at coordinate 37,888,141 of OZ024754.1, forward strand.
CATATCTCCCTGCCTTTGCTGAAGCTAAAGTAAGCTAGATTCTTACAGAATTCTGCTTATGTTTATGAGCTGATGAAACTCATTTGCATATAGAGCGGTAACTGGCCCGGCATAAAGAAAAAATTTGTATTGGTGCTCTGACATGGCGATATACATATGAATGCTGAAGCTAGGTATGTGACGATTGTCACAACCTTAAAATTCATAGCAAAAGGCCTTCAAATGTTTTTCATAAACATCCCATATATTATTAGATATACAACACAGACACTTGAGTCTCAAATAATTGTCCTCTGCTGCTTATTAATTTTTCAGATTTTTTCCCACTTATCAAATTTTTCTATGTTATTCTAAGTGGCAATTAATTTTCTTTATATGTTAAAAAACATTATATATGACAAAAAAGTATGTTAGAAACCCCATATGTTATAAAAATCAACAGAGATAACTTTAGAAAAATTAACACCCCCCGTTATTTGGGACCCAAGAGTACATTCATATGTATATCACTATGTCGGAGCACTAATACAAATTGGTGACTACCACTCCATATAGAAATGAGTTTCTTCAACTGATAAACATAAGCATATATATTTCAAATATATATTCAAATTTTATATTACTATAAATTTTTCATCACAGTTGCATGCTACCTAAGGTTTCAAAGCCTACTAGCATAGGTCATGGAGGAGACGCTTGCCTTTCATCCTTATGAGGTTGATAAAATAAAGCACCAGTAATGCATTGGGGTCAATTTAATCAACTTTCCCTACCCACCCCCCAAAAATTGCTGGCCTTGTGCCTATAGTAGAAATCGTTTTTTCGTACATGAGATCTTATCAAGTGCAAGAAATAATGAACGTACTCTGCAACAGTGGGCAGATCTGTTGATCACCCATCATTGAAACTGACGTCTCATTCCATTTACTACTCACTCTCTATCGATTTTTGGTTCTTTTATTTTCCTTCCCACACAATACTTAAGCACAGGGCTGTGTTGGCCAGGAAGGGGCCCATCTTCCTGGCAAAAAACCTTTTTACAATGAATTTAACTAGCACAGGACCTCATTTGTCCTAAATCCAGCACTGCTCCCACCTTATAGTTGTTCAAAAGCTGAAGTATCTCTGGATCCCCTAGTCTACATTATAGCAATCTACATAGAGAAAATGCCATATAAGGTATCACTAAATACACTACAACATAAAAGGTGTGAACTGGTGCATCCTGATGTACAAAAAATTATTATAATTATTATTATTGTGTAAACTGAACTTACCCTTTCACTTGAACAGCAGCAGCAAATGGATGAAGAGATAATAGCCAAAATAAATTCAAAAAACATAGCAACTGATCCAACACAAAATAAAGGATACAATTTATATGGATAAGTGATACCCTGAAAATGAAAACAGTTTTTTTAATGAGAGAGAGAGAGAGAGAGAGAATAAAGATTGAAATGAAAGGTAATGTGTTAAAATGTGTGAAATTAAAGAGAAATGTTAACCCTGTGGCATTTAAACCGGCTGTATCCAGCCAGATTTCTTGTTCTCAAAATAAATATCAAAATCTCATAGGTTTATTATTTGAGGTAAAGCCTTTATCATGAAAATATAATAGTAAATATAGAGTAATGTAAATGTTATGTGAGATAATAATATGAGGTAATGCCTTTACCATGAAAATACAATTGTAAATATAGTGTAATGTAAATTCTAAAGGGTTAAAGAACCAATAGAAGATAATCTGAAGTAGATTTTCTATCAAGTGGGTGGAATAAGGGAGAAGATTGAAGGCAACACTATTGTGAATAAAGTTTGGTAAGTATCAGGTAGACTGAAGTGATGTAGTGTGCTAGGGTGGTGCTGCACTTGTACTATAAATACTTCTCATCATAAATAGTGTTGTCCTTATAGAAGTGAAGATATGTGTCAGCTAGCAGTCATTATCTGTTGTAACTACAGGAGTTTATAAATGTTGGACTTATGTCTCAACCCTTCCAAGTAAGAGAGGGTGAGAGAGATGAAGGGGAATAGCAGTGATGACAAACTAATGAAAAAACATAAAACAACACTAAAAATCATGACAAGAGAAAACTAGCCACTCTCATCATTTGATTTTAATTATTACAGCAAAATCAAATACATATGCTTTGATTTCATCCCCCGCTCACACTGAGCATTTCACTTCCTCCAACAATTTAAAAAAAAACAACAACAAAAAACTATCAGATAAAAATATACTTACGATGATGCTGGCAAGGTAAGAGAAAACACCCATTCCACAAATTGAAAAGAGGCATGCTGACAAAATAGCAAGGACCATGTACACAATTTTCTGCAAAAAAATATTTATGTATCTTATTTAGTTTTTCTATATATCTATGTAAGTACGTGTGTGTGCATGTTTGTACACTTTGTTTAATGGGTGTGTGTATCTCTATCTAGGGTGGGTAAAATTCCCGAGATGAAAATTTTCCGATCGACTATCTTCAAATCGGACCGAGGAAACAATGTTTCCATTAGTCTTTCCAATTGCTAATACTATCTATCGGTCGCAACTCCAGGTAGAAGGAGCAACGTGAAATAAAGTGTCTTGCTCAAGGACATAACGCATTGCTTGGTCCAGGAATCGAACTCACAACCTCACGATTGAGAATCCAGTTCTCTAACCACTCAGCCACATGGTGTGTGTTTATGTGTCAAAGTACCAGTAATGTACTGGTTAATTGCTGGCCTTGTGCCAAAAGTAGAAACAATTATCATCAACATTGCTATTACGTCTGCTGTTTTTCCATGCTTGCATGTTTCAAACAGGTCCTTCTCAGAACAGAATCTCTCCACTCACTGTGTTCCTTCGTAATCTCCTCTGTGAATCGCACCGATTTGAGATCAGCTCTCACCACCTCTGCCCGGGTTTTTTTCTTGGTCTACATCTACGGCAGCTTCTTCCACTGGGATATCCTAGCATTTCTTTACCCACCAATCTGAAAGTCTATTCTACAATAACTATATACTGTTAAATTCTCTATATATTTTTATAGAGAGAAATATTTACCATTCTTCGAGTTGTTGTTTCTAGAACTGTCTTCCGACCAGCAAGAATTCCAAATATCCCAACCACGACAATCTAAACAAAACAAAAATTATATAATTAAATTGTGAAATTTTAAAATACGATATTTAAAAATATAAAATAATCATTTCTTTATTGGCCACAAGGGCTGTTAAAAAAAAAAAAAAAGAATAAAAAAAAAGAAAGAAATATACAAATATTTTGTCTTTGTCCAGCATAGACCCACAATATTAGTTGCTAACTACCATTTCACCTGCATTATCTACAGTTGCTAACTACCATTTGACCTTCATTACCTCAGATGTTAACTACCATTTGACCTTCATTACCTACAGTTGCTAACTACTATTTGACCTTCATTACCTACAGTTGCTAACTACCATTTGACCTTCATTACCTACAGTTGTTAACTACCATTTGACCTTCATTACCTACAGTTGCTAACTACCAATTGACCTTCATTACCTACAGTTGCTAACTACCATTTGACCTGCATTATCTACAGTTGCTAACTACCATTTGACCTTCATTACCTCAGATGTTAACTACCATTTGACCTTCATTACCTACAGTTGCTAACTACTATTTGACCTTCATTACCTACAGTTGCTAACTACCATTTGACCTTCATTACCTACAGTTGTTAACTACCATTTGACCTTCATTACCTACAGTTGCTAACTACCATTTGACCTTCATTATCGACAGTTGCTAACTACCATTTGACCTTCATTATCTACAGTTGCTAACTACCATTTGACCTTCATTACCTACAGTTGCTAACTACCATTTGACCTTCGTTACCTACAGTTGCTAACTACCATTTGACCTTCATTACCTACAGTTGCTAACTACCATTTGACCTTCATTACCTACAGTTGCTAACTACCATTTGACCTTCATTACCTACAGTTGCTAACTACCATTTGACCTGCATTACCTACAGTTGCTAACTACCATTTGACCTTCATTACCTCAGATATTAACTACCATTTGACCTTCATTACCTACAGTTGCTAACTACCATTTGACCTTCATTACCTACAGTTGCTA